>CM050172.1:74305592-74698569 GCA_027410445.1 Discoglossus pictus
GACAAGGGGGAGAAAGCGATAAGGGGAGGGAAGGGTGAGAGAGAGAAAAGGATGGAGAGAGAGAGGAACAAGTGGAGAGAGAGTGACAATGGGAGAGACTGAGAGTGCAGAACGAAAGAGACAAGGATTGAGAGAGTGAGAGGGCAAAGACCGATAGACTGAGGGAGAGAGAGACTGAGGGGAGAGAGAAAGAAACAAGGGAGAGTGACTTAGGGTGTGAGAGAGAAAGAGACAAGGGGAAGAGAGAAACACAAAGGGGGGAGAGATTGAGACAAGGTGGAGAGAGAGAGACAGAGAGGATAGGCAGAGACAAGGGTGAGAGTGAGAGAGATAAGGGGGAGAGAGAGACAGACAAGAGGGTGAAAGAGAGAGACAAAATGGTGTGTGAGAGAGAGAGAAACAAGGGAGAGAGAGAGACAAGGGAGAGATAGAGAGAGACACAGATAGAGAGAGAGGCAAGAGGAATAGAGAAAGACTGAGAGGGAAAGAGAGAGACAAGGGGAAGAAAGAAAGACAAGGGGAGAGATATTGAGACAAGGTGGAGAGAGAGAAAGATTGAGACAAAGGGAAAAAAGGAAGGGAGAGAAAAGTGGGGTGGGGAGACAAAGGTGAGAGAGAGAGAGACAAGGGAGAGAGAGAGACAAGGGGAAAGAGAGACAGACAAGGGGGGAGAGAGACAAGGTGAAGAGAGACAGACAAGGGGGCGAGAAGGAAGGGGAGAGAGACAAGGTGAGAGAGAGACAAGGGGGGAGGGAGAAAGAAAATTGGGGGACAAGGGGGAGAAAGAGAGAGACAAGGTGGAGAGAGAAAACAACAAGTGGGTTAGGGATAATGGAGAGAGAGAGACAAGGAGGAGAGAGAGAAAGACAAGGGGAGAGAGATTGAGACAAGGACAAGAGAGAGATTGAGACAAGGGGAAACAAGGAAGGGAGAGAGAAGTGAGGGTTGGGAGACAAGGGTGAGAGAGAGAGACAAGGGAGAGAGAGAGAGAGAGAGAAGGGGAAAGAGAGAAATACAAGGAAGGAGAGAGAGAAGGGGGAGAGAGAGACAAGGTGAGAGAGAGACAAGGGGGAGAGAGAAATAAAAGTGGGGAACAAGGGGGAGAAAGAGAGAGACAAGGGGGAGAGAGAGAGAGAGAGACAGACAAGAGGGAGAGAGAGAGATAAGGGGAGAGAGAGAGACAAGGGAGAGAGAGAAAATTGGGGAACAAGGGGGATAAAGAGAAAGACAAGGGGGAAGAGAGAAATAAGGGGAGAGAGGGAAACAAGGGGGAGAGAGAAAGGCAAAGGGGAGAGCAAGACAAGTGGGGGAGAGAAGAGACGAGAGAGAGAGAGGGAGAGAAGATGGAGAGAGAGAAGGTGGAGAGAGATAGACAAGGGGAAGAGCCAATGGGAGAGAGAGAAGAGAGATAGAGAAAAGGAGGGAGAGAGGGACAAGAGGAGAGAGAAAGACAAGGGGTAGAAATGGAGGGTGCAGAAAGAGACAAGGAGGCATAGAGTGAGGGGGCAGAGATAGAGAGACTGAGGGAGAGAGAGAAAGAAACTGAGGGGAGAGAGAAAGAAACAAGGGAGAGAGACTGAGGGCGAGAGAGAGAGAGACAAGGGGAAGAGAGAAAAACAAGGGGCAGAGAGATTGAGACAAGGAAGGGAGAGAGAAGTGGGGGTGGGGAGACAAGGGATAGAGAGAGAGAGAGAGAGAGAGAGACAAGGGGATGGACAAGGGGGTAGAGAGATACAAGGGGAGAGAGAGATGAGGGGGAGTTAGGGGGAAGAGGAGAGAGAGAGAAGGGGGAGAGAGATAGAAGGGGGAGAGAGACACAGTGAGAGAGAGACAAGCGGAGAGAGAGACAATGGGAGACATAGACAAGGGGGGAAAGAGAGAGAGAAGGGGAGAGAGAGACAATGGAGAGAGAGACAGACAATAGTGTGAAAGAGAGAGACAAGAGGGTGTGAGAGAGAGAGAGACAATGGGGAGAGATAGAGAGACAAGGGATAAAGAGAGAGGCAAGGGGGAGAGAGATAAGAGGGAGAGAGAGACTGAGGGGGAGAGAGAGAGACAAGGGGAAGAGAGAAAGACAAGGGGAGAGATATTCAGACAAGATGGAGAGAGAGAGAGATTGAGACAAGGGGAAACAAGGAAGGGAGAGAAAGTGGGGTGGGGAGACAAAGGTGAGAGAGACAAGAGAGAGAGAGACAAGAGGAAAGAGAGACAGACAAGTGGGAGAGAGACAAGGTGAAGAGAGAGACAGACAAGGGGGAGAGGGAAGGGGGAGAGAGAGACAAGGTGTGAGAGAGAGAGAGAGAGACAACAAGGGAGAGAGAAAGAAAATTGGGGGACAAGGGGGAGAAAGAGAGAGACAAGGGGGAGAGAGAGACAGACAAGAGGGGGAAGAGAGATAAGAGGGAGAGAGAGAGACAAGCATGAGACAGAGAGAGGAGATGGGAGAGAGATATACAAGGGGGAGAAAGAGACAAGGGGAGGGAAGGGTGAAAGAGAGAAAAGGAAGGAGAGAGAGAGGGACAAGTCGAGAGAGAGTGATAAGGGGAGAGACTGAGGGTGCAGAAAGAAAGAAACAAGGATTGAGAGAGTGAGGGGGCAAAGACCGATAGACTGAGGGAGAGAGAGACTGAGGTGAGAGAGAAAGAGACAAGGGGAAGAGAGAAAAACAAGGGGGAGAGAGATTGAGACAAGGAAGGGAGAGAGAAGTGGGAGTGGACAGACAAGGGGAAGAGAGAGAGAGAAAGACAAAGGGAAAGACAAGGGGAGATAGGGATACAAAGGGAGAGAGAGACAAAGGGGGAGGGAGAGACAAGGGGAGAGAGAGAGACAAGGGGGAAAGAGAGACAAGGAGAGAGAGAGAGACAAGGGGAGAGAGAAACAGACAAGGATGAGAGAGAGAGACAAGGAGGAGAGGGAGACACAAGGGTGAGAGGGAGAGAGACAAGGGGAGAGAGAGAGACAAGGGGAGAGAGAGACAGACAAGGATGAGAGAGAGAGACAAGGAGGAGAGGGAGACACAAGGGTGAGAGGGAGAGAGACAAGGGGAGAGACAGAGACAATGGGGTGAGAGAGACAGACAAGAGGGGGGAGAGAGAGACAGACAAGAGGGTGAAAGAGAGAGACAAGAGGGTGAGAGAGAGTAACAAGGGAGAGAGAGAGAGAGAGAGACAAGGGAGAGAGAGGCAAGGGGAGAGACAGACAAGAGGGATAGAAAGATCCTGAGGAGGAGAGAGAGAGGTGAGGGGGAAGAGAGAAACACAAGGGGAGAGAGATTGAGACAAGGTGGAGAGAGAGAGAGATTGAGACAAGGGGAAACAAGGAAGGGCGAGAGTAGTGGGGATGGGAGACAAGGGTGAGAGACAAAGGGAAAGTGAGAAAGAGAAGGGGAGAGAGAGACAATGGGCTGAGAGATAGAGAGAGACAAGGGGGAGAGAGGTAAAGGGGAGAGAGATACAAGGTGAGAGAGAGAGACAAGGGGGAGAGAGAAAGAAAATTTGGGACAAGGGGAAAAAAGAGAGAGACAAGGGGGAGAGAGAGACAGACAAGAGGTGGAGAGAGAGACAAGGGTGAGAGAGAGAGACAAGGGAAAGAGAGAGAGAGTTAGACATGGGAGATAGAGAGAGGCAAGGGGGAGAGAGAGACAAGAGGGATAGAGAGATACTGAGGGGGACAGAGAGAGACGAGGGGAAGAGAGAAAGAAAAGGAGAGAGAGATTGAGACAAAGTGGAGAGAGAGAGATTGAGACAAGGGAAACAAGGAAGGGAGAGAGAAGTGGGGGTGGGAGACAAGGGTGTGGTAGAGAGAGACAAGGGGAATGTAAGAAAGACAAGGGGGAGAGAGAAACAAGGTGAAGAGAGAGACAGACAAGGGGGGAGAGGGAATGGGAAGAGAGAGACAAGGTGAGAGAGAGAGACGCAAGAGGGGGAGAGAGAGATAAGGGGAGAGAGAAACGCAAGGGGGGAGTGCGAGACAAGGGGGGAGAGAGACAAGGGAGAGAGAAAGAGAAAGAGAGAGAAGATGGAGAGAGAGAAACAAGGGAGAGAGAGAGAAGGGGTAGAGAGATAAACAAGGGGATAGAGAGACAAGGGAAGGGAGAGAAGGGAGAGAGAGAGAGAAAAGGAGGGAGAGAGGGACAAGTGGAGAGAGAGAGACAAGGGTGAGAGACTGAGGGTGCAGAAAGAAAGAGACAAATAGGGAGAGAGTGAGGGGCAGAGATAGAGAGACTGAGGGGAGAGAGAAAGAAACAAGGGAGAGAGGCTGAGGGGTAGAGAGAAAGACAAGGGGAAAAGAGAACAACAAGGGGGAGAGAGATTGAGACAAGGAGGGGAGAGAGAAGTGGGAGTGGGGAGACAAGGGGAAGAGAGAGAGAGATAGACAAGGGGGGAGAGAGATGCAAGGAGAAAGAGAGACAAAGGGAGAGAGATAAGGGGAGACAGAGACAAGGGGAGAGATAACCAAGGGAGGAGAGAGAGACAAGAGGAGACAGATACAACGGGAGAGACAAGGTTAGAGAGACAAAGGTAGAGAGAGAGACAAGGGCAGAGAGAGACAATGGGAGACAGAGACAAGTGGAAAGAGAGAGAGACAAGGGGAGAGAGAGACAAGGTGGAGAGAGATAGAATGAAGGGGAGACAAGGATAGGAGAGAGAAGTTGGGGTGGGGAGACAAGGTGAAGAGAGATATAGACAAGGGGAGAGAGAGACAAGGGGGCAGAGATAGAAAATGGAAGAGAGAGACAAGGGGGGGAGAGAGACAAGGGGGAGAGATAAGGGGGAAGAGACAAGGGGGGAGAGACAAGGGGGGGAGACAAGAGGGGAGAGAGACAGACAAGGGGGCGGAGAGAGAGACAAGGGGGAGAGAGAGAAAAGATGGGAGAGAGACAAGGGAAAGAGAGAGAGAGAAGGGTAGAAAAAGAGAAGGGGAGAGGGGCAAGTGGAGAGAGAGAGAAAGGGGGAGAGGGATTGAGACAAGGTGGAGAGAGAGAGAGTGATAGAGAGATTGAGACAAGGGGGGAGACAAGGAAGAGAGAGAGAAGTGGGTGTGGGGAGACAGAGGGGAAGAGAGATGGAGAAGGGGAGAGAGAGACAAGGGGAGATAGAGACAATGGGAGAGAGAGACAAGGGGGTTAGAGACAGACGAGGGGGGAGAAGGAGAGACCAGGGGAGAGAAGTGGGAGTGGAGAGACAAGGGGGGTATAGAGAGAGATAAGCGGGCGAGAGAAAAGGGGAGAGAGAGAGACAATGTGGGCAGACAAGAGGGGAAAGAGAGACAAGGGTGAGAGAGAGAGACAAAGGGCAAAGAGAGAAGGAGTTGGGGAGATGGAGAGAAGGGAGGAGATGGAGAGACACAATAAGGGAGGGGAGAGACAATAGAGAGACAGACAAGGGGAGAGAGAGTGAGAAAGTGGGATAGCGAGAGAGACTGAGGGGCAGAGACAAGGGGGACAGAGAGACAAGGGAGAGAAAGAGAGACAAGAGGAAGACAAGGGGGAAACAAGGGTGAGAGAGAGACATGCGGACAGAAAAGGGGGGGCAAGGGGGGAAAAAGAGAGACAATGGGGTAAGAGAGACAAGGGGGGAGAGAGACAAGGGGGAGGTAGAAGTGGGGTGGGGAGACAAATGGAGAGAAAACAGAGAGACAAGGGGAAAGAGACAATGGGGGAGATAAGGGCAGGAGAGAGAGAGATAATGAAGAGAGAAGTGGGGGTTAGGAGTGTGAGAGAGAGAGAGACAAGGAAGAGAGAGAGACAATGGAGAGAGAGAAAAACAATTGGTGAGAGAGAGACAAGGGGGGATAGAGAGAAGCGGGGAGAGAAGTGGGGGTGGGCAGACAAGGGATAGAGAGAGACAAGCAGTAGAGAGAGAGACAAAAGGGGAGAGAGACAAAGGGGGAGACAAGATAGGAGAGAGAGACAAGGGGGATAGAGAGAGGCAATGGGCAGAGAGAAACGGGGTTGGGGAGACAAGGGTGGGGGAGATAGAGAGAGAAGAGAGAGACAAGGGGAGGGAGAAACAAGGGTAAGAGAGAAGTGGGGGTGAGGAGATGGAGTGGAGAAACAAGGGGAAGGGGAGATAGACAAGGGGGGATAAGAGAGACAAGAGGGAGAGAGAAGTGGGGGAAATAGAGAGAAGGGGGAGGGAGAGAAGTTGGTACCCAAAGGGGACCCGGGAGGGCCCTGCACAGAAAAAAAAAAGTGGCACTCTAAAAAATGTTTTACTTCACTTTACCTTTACTGAGAGGAATTGAGGGCCCAATGAGATAGTGGTGATGTACAGGAGGAGAAAAAGAAGAGAGGTTATTGCTTGGAACTGTGGTTCTTATAGGCACAGCCTACACACTGACACTTACAAACATTGGCTCCTACAGGCATACAACATTATTAAATTGTGATTTGGCCAATTCTAAAGGGCTCTATATAAGCACACAGCATATTTTTTCTACAGAAGTTTTTAGTTAGTGAAGACCTTGCTTTTGTATAGAAGTTCACTAACTAAAAACTTCTGTAAAATAAATATGCTCTGTGCTTATATAGAGCCCTATTCAATTGTCCAAATTGCAATTTAATAAGGCTGATAGTCTGCACAACGGCTCTTACAGGCATATGCCTACATTCAATTCCAAGCCTGTAATTACAATGCCTGTGGCTGTAAGTCTGCGGGTTACAAATGTGTTACAATCCCGTTGTATTCAATTGACTCAAGCCCGTAATTACAGAGCTGAAGGCTAAAACCGTAAACCATGAACCTGTACATAGCATTTCAGGGCATGTTCATGATCAATTAAGCAAGCCCCTATGTTAAAATTTAGACACAGCCAATAGTAAATGAGAACGTCATCATGACGTCAGTAAAACATGGAGTTTACACTACATTAATTAGAGCCTCATTCAATTGAGCTATAGCATGTTACTGTTGCACGTAAGTGAGGCAGCAAGTTAATTTTGCTATTCAATTGGTTTTTTTGGGGGGCTTCGAATGGCTTACGGATTACAGCCTTGAAAACTTTGCGAAGCCGGCAAGACTTCCGATCACTAAAATTGCAAATCTCTATTCAATTGCAAAAATCGCTCAACACTGCACCCACACTCAAGCCTGCAAACACCAAATGGCGGCCCAAAGCTTATGGGTTCAAAATAGGACCCGCAAAGGGTTTACAGACTAGTTAAGAACACTGCAAATGACAATATATAGCCACCAATGCACTTTAAAATATGGGGAAAGCAATGGAAGGCATTACAATTACTTTCACAAGGACTCCCAACTATCAAATATTGCAAAAAATGCAATGTTATTTTCCTCATAGTTTGTAATGGTAATGCATATGCCAATATGAAAAGCCATGCTGGAACAGGCTGAAAGCTTTTAAAGACACACTACCTCATTAAATTGCAACACAAACACATGCAAATTGCTGACATATTAAGCCCTGTGATTCTTTCTCTCCAACCCTCTCCCTCCCCTGTGTCTCCCCCCCCTCCCCATTGCGACTCACAATGCGGCTATGGCACCGCTGCCTCTCCCCCATGTTTCTCTCCCACCTTTTCACCCTGTCTCTCTCACCCCCATGTCTCTCTCTCTCCCCCATCCCTCCCCTGTGTCTCTCTCTCGCACCCTCTTCCTCCCCTGTGTCTCTGTCCCTCCCCCTCTTCCTCCCCTATGTCGCTCTCTCCCCCCTCATGTCTCTCTCTCCTGCCTCTCTCTTGCTCTCCCACCCTTTCCCTCCCCAGTTTCTCTCCCACGTTCCCTCCCATGTGTCTCTCCGCCCCTTTCCTTCTCCTGTGTCTCTCCCCTCCCTCCCCCGGGTCTCCTCCCTGTGTATCTCTCTCTCCTCCACACTCTCACTCCTCTACGTGTCTCTCTCTACCACCCTCTCCCTCCCATGTCTCTCTCTCTCTCTCTCCCACCCTCTCCCTCCCCTGTGTCTTTCTATCTTCCACCGTCTCCCTCCCCTGTGTCTCCCCCCCCCCCCCCCCATTGCGACTCACAATACGGCTATGGCACTGCTGCAAATATAGTTTCTATTGTGCTCATGCCAGCGTTACACACAACAGAAACTATTTTAGTGATAATAAAATATTTAGTACATGAGCAGTAATAGAAATGTTTAAATATTTTGTTACAGAACTTGTGACTGTGCCCATTTAACAACATTACACATGTTTATGTATTTTTTAAACTTACACAATATAAAACTTCAAAAATAACACATATACTGTATTTTAAACAACTCAAGTTCTTTGATTTAAAAATAAGAAAGATCTGTAAATATAATTTGTTTTTTTATGGCTACCATTCTCTGGTTAATTTAGCAGAAAATGATTCAATCAAAATAACATACTATTTGTTGGATGAATCATACTTTGTAACTGTCTGTATCTCTTTTTGTTTAAAAAGACTAGTAATAAATGCTTTCCATT
Organism: Discoglossus pictus; assembly: GCA_027410445.1. Lineage (NCBI taxonomy): Eukaryota > Metazoa > Chordata > Amphibia > Anura > Alytidae > Discoglossus > Discoglossus pictus. The sequence continues at coordinate 74,314,009 of CM050172.1, forward strand.
AGGAAAAACATACATTTGTAAAGTAATTTAAATTTTGACAAGTAAATAGAATATTGCTAATAAAAAAATAAATGAAACATTTATTTTATAGCTGGATTAATTTGCTTATACTTTTTTGTATGCATAGCTCTAAATTTGTTGATAAAGTGTATATAATTACAAGTCTCTTGATGCATGTCTGGTGATAATATAATAAAAAACAAACAAAAAAAATAATACACACATTTAACAGATTGGCAGCAACAGATTGAGAATGGAAAACAAAAAAATGTATGTGTTTCTGTGGGTGTATATTGAGAATATTTCTATATGTTATAGTCGAGACAGAACAAGTGTAAAAGAAACAGATACAGTGCCTTGCAAAAGTATTCACCCCATTGACTTTTTACCTATTGTGTTACAATACAGCCTTAAGTTCAATGTTTTGTTTATCTGAATTTTATGTGATGGATCAGAACACAATAGTCTAGTTGGTGAAGTGAAATGAGAAAAATATATACATAAAAGTATTTTTTAGACATAGAAAACAGAAAATTGGCATGTGCGTATGTATTCACCCCCTTTATTATAAAGCCCATAAAAAGCTTTGGTGCAACCAATTACCTTCAGTAGTCACATAATTAGTGAAATTATGTCCACCTTTGTGCAATCTAAGTGTCACATGATCTGTCATTACATATGCACACCTTTTTTGAAAGGCCCCAGAGGCTGCAACACCTAAGCAAGAGGCACTACTAACTAAACACTGCCACAAAGACCAAGGAACTCTCCAAAAAGTAAGGGACAATGTTGTTGAGAAGTACAAGTCAGGGTTAAGTTATAAAAAAATATCCAAATCTTTATGATCCCCAGCAGCATCATCAAATCTATCATAACCAAATGGAAAGAACATGGCACAACAGCAAACCTGCCAAGAGACGGCCGCCCACCAAAACTCACGGACTGGGCAAGGATGGCATTAATCATAGGCAGCACAGAGACCTAAGGTAACCCTGGAGGAGTGGCAGAGTTCCACAGCAGAGACTGGAGTATCTGTACATAGGACGACAGTAAGCCGTACGCTCCATAGAGTTGGGCTTTATGTCAGAGTGGACAGAAGAAAGCCATTACTTTCATCAAAAAACAAAATGGTACATTTTGAGTTTGCGAAAAGGCATGTGGGAGACTCCCAAAATGTATGGAGGAAGGTTCTCTGGTCTGATGAGGCTAAAATTGAACTTTTCGGCCATCAAAGAAAACGCTATATCTGGCGCAAACCCAACACATCACATCACCCAAAGAACACCATCCGAATTTGAAACATGGTGGTGGCAGCATCATACTGTAGGGATGGTTTTCAGCAGCTGGGACTGGGAAACTGGTCGGAGTTGTGGGAAAGATGGATGGTTCTAAATACAGGGATATTCTTGAGCAAAACCTGTACCACTTTGTGCATGATTTTGGGGCAGGACGGGGGTTCACCTTCCAGCAGGACAATGACCCTAAACACACTGCTAAAGCAACACTTGAGTGGTTTAAGGGGAAACATGTAAATGTGTTGGAATGGCCTAGTCAAAGCCCAGACCTCAATCCAATAGAAAATCTGTGGTCATACTTAAAGATTGCTGTTCACAAGCGCAAACCATCCAACTTGAAGGAGCTGGAGCAGTATTGCAAGGAGTAATGGGCAAAAAACCCAGTGGTAAGATGTGGCAATCTCATAGAGACTTGTCCAAAGTGACTTGGAGCTGTGATTGCTGCAAAAGGTGGCTCTACAAAGTATTGACTTTAGGGGGGTGAATAGTTATGCACATTGACTTTTTCTGCTATTTGTTCTATTTGTTGTCTGCTTCACAATAAAAGAAATCATCTTAAAAGTTGACGCATGTTCTGTAATTAAATGATGAAAATCCTCAAACAATCCATGTTAATTCCAGGTTGTGAGGCAACAAAACACAAAAAATGCCAAGGGGAGCTAATACTTTTGCAAGGCACTGTAAAATGTATAGGTTCCATATAAAGAGTACAAAAGAGAAGCATTAAAATAAACTTTATTCACCCATAGAAAACTAATGCTTCAATTCAGCTGAATGAACTTTCGAAACGCCGCTCATTTTGGTGGGCGGCATCGTCTCTCACCACTTTTAGTCGGCCCCAAATTTCTAATCTCATACAGACTCAGCCTGTCGCCCCACACTCAGCTTGTCACATCACACATACACTCAGCATGTCACCCCGCACTCAACCTGTCACATCACACATACACTCAGCCTGCCACCACACACTCAACCTGTCACATCACACATACACTCAGCCTGTCACATCACACATACAGACTCAGCCTGTCACCCCACACTCAGCCTGCCAAATCACACATACACAATCAGCCTGTCACATAACACATACACATTCAGTCTGTCACCCCACACTTAGCCTATCACAGCACACATAAAGACTCAACCTGTCAAAGCACACATACAGACTCAACCTGTCACATCACACATACAGACTCAACATGTCACATCACACATACAGACTCAGCCTGTCGCCACACATTCAGCCTGTCACATCACACATACAGACTCAACATGTCACATCACACATACAGACCCAGCCTGTCGCCACACATTCAGCCTGTCACATCACACATACAGACTCAACATGTCACATCACACATACAGACTCAGCCTGTCATACCACACATCTTTTACCATACACTCACACTCAGCTTGTCACAACACACTCAGCCTTACAGTCTCCCGGGTTGAGGTGTGCTCCATGCAGGAGGTGCAGCCTGTGATCAGATCAGCCCCAACTCTCCCTCTCCCCCACAACTCCTCCATGTGATCAGCAGTAGGAGGCAGTCTGTTAACCCTCACATGCCTGCTTCCCTAAACCAGCACCTCACAAGCACACATTTCGGAAATAAGGCCATAGAAATAAAATATATAGATTTTTTTATTCAAAGTTAGAGGCCCCTCTTAGTAATGCGCCCTTAGACAGACACCTAACTCACCTAATTATAGATATCACATAATATAATTGTCAAACTGCTAGATGTGGTCACGTTTTGTGAGGTCGCAAAGGGAGCTCGCAAGAACTGCGTCCCTTGTGAAGCGAGGGACACAGTTCTGGCTGCAAATGCATTTGCGGAGGTGGAGGCTCTGCGGTGCCTCACTTTGTAACAAAACTCCCCACAAAACTGTTAACTTGCAGCACTTAGTCCTCTTCTTCCCCTGTCTCTCTTCCCCTCCTCCTCCATCCCCTGTGTCTCTCTTCCCCTCCTCCTCTCCTTACCCTGTGTCTCTCTTCCCCTCCTCCTCTCCCTCCCTTGTGTCTCTCTTCCCCTCCTCCTCTCCCTCCCTTGTGTCTCTCTTCCCCTCCTCCTCTCCCTCATTCCCTGCGAGCCAACATTACGAGACGCAAGACTTAGAAAAATAAATACCCAAGGCCTCAAAACAACGCACTAACCCCCCGAACCTCGCAAACCCAAATACATGAAAAACACACTGATAAACACAATAATACAAAATAAACACTCACCCACAGCACAAGGGGAAAGTCAAGATGTCTGGAAGTGAGGTTACATGCAAATTAAACCTGAAATTCCCCAGTTTCGACACTCAAAAATCGGCTAAGCAAGAAAACAAATGGTGGCCAAAAAATATGAAAAGGAGGCTCCACAATCCTGGACCGCGCAAAACACTGTAAGCCACGTACAACTTTGTCAAACCCCCACATAAGAGATCCGAGATAAGCTTGGAACCCAACATTAACCACTTGCTACGAGGGTCCAATCAGACCCCCGATATGTGCCCACATTAACCCCATGCTGTGGATCCCCACACATTAACCTCATGCTGGGGGTCCCCATAGGGGACCCCCGGCATTGTCCCGACTTTAACCCTTGCAGTGGGGGTCATGATCATGTCCCCAACTGCATCTAAAAGGTGTCAAGTCCCTGTCGCTGGACCATAAGTACCCCCACCAGCAACTAAAAATAACCCTCCAATGCTGGGGGTCCCCACATTAACCCTCGCAGTGGGGGTCCCCGATCGCATTAACGCAACCCTTGGCCTATTTAATCCTAACAGCACACATTTAACCCTAACAGTACCTATGTAACCCTAACTGGGCCTATTGAGCCCTAAATGGGCCTATTTATCCCCACCAAAGCCTATTTAACACAGTCTATAATGGGGGTCCATAAAGACCCTCATAAGCCTCTATTTAACCCCATCAGTCTAATAAGGGTATATAAAGACCCTTATGGGGCAGTTAGAACCATAACATTAACCACATAAGTGCCATGACGGTTCTCAAGGACCCTGATGACACTGCACTATACCCCCAGTAAATCATTACATCTAAAATAACCCCCTCTACACTAACCTATTAACACCTGCCTACACTACCTACCTACCCCCTTATAAAGGCCACACCCCACTAATTACAGAAAATAAAAAACCTCTCAAAAAATAAAAAATCAACATTACATAAAATAAAAAACCTACATTACAACCACCCCACTACAGACAATAAAAAAAAATACATACCTGAAAAGGAAATACATATACACTCATGGGGGTCAATACAGATCCCCATAACACATAAACTAAACCTGTCACTCATGGCGGTCAATCCAGACCCTCATTATCGCTAAATTAACCAACTGTCCTGCATGGGGGTCAATACAGACCCCCATAAGCACTTAATTAACCCCCTCACTCATGGGGGTCAATACAGACCCCCATGAGCACTTAATTAACCCTGTCACAAAAGGGGATCAATACAGACCCCCATAAACACTTAATTAACATTGTCACGCATGGGGGTCCATACAGACACCCATAAACCCCTAATTAACCCATTCACTTATGGGGGTCAATAAAGACCCCCAAAAGCACTTAATTAACCCTGTCACTTATGGGGGTCAATACAGACCCCCATAAGCACTTAATTAACCCTGTCACTCATGGGGATCAATACAGACCCCCATAAGCACTTAATTAACCTTGTCATGCATGGGGGTCAATACAGACCCCCATAAATCCCTAATTAATGCTGTCACTCATGGGGATCAATACAGACCGCCATCAGCACTTAATTAACCCCCTCACTCATGGGGGTCAACACACACCATAAATCCCTAATTAACCCATTTACTCATGGGAATCATTGCAGACCCCAATAAGCACTTAATTAACTCTGTCGCACATGGGTGTCAATACAGACCCCCATAAGCACTTAATTAACCCTGTCACAAATGGGGATCAATACAGACCCCCATTAGCACTTAATTAACCCTGTCACAAATGGAGGTCAATACAGACCCCTATAAGCACTTAATTAACCCTGTCACACATGGGGGTCAATACAGACCCCCATAAGCACTTAATTAACCCTGTCACTTATGGGGGTCAATACAGACCCCCATAAGCACTTAATTAACCCTGTTACTCATGGGGATCACTACAGACCCCCTTAAGCACTTAATTAACCCTGTCACGCATGGGGGTCAATACAGACCCCTATAAATCCCTAATTAATGCTGTCACTCATGGGGATCAATACAGACCGCCACAAGCACTTAAATAAACCCCCTCACTCATGGGGGTCAACACACACCATAAATCCCTAATTAACCCATTTACTCATGGGGATCAATGCAGACCCCAATAAGCACTTAATTAACCCTGTCACACATGGATGTCAATACAGACCCCCATAAGCACTTAATTAACCCTGTCACAAATGGGGATCAATACAGACCCCCATTAGCACTTAATTAACCCTGTCACAAATGGGGGTCAATACAGACCCCTATAAGCACTTAATTAACCCTGTCACACATGGGGGTCAATACAGATACCCATAAGCACTTAATTAACATTGTTATGCATGGGGGTCCATACAGACACCCATAAACCCCTAATTAACCCATTCACTCATGGGGGTCAATAAAGACCCCCGTAAGCACTTAACTAACCCTGTCACTCATAGGGGTCAATACAGACCCCCATAAGCACTTAATTAACCCTGTCACTCATGGGGATCAATACAGACCCCATAAGCACTTAATTAACCCTGTCACGCATGGGGGTCAATACAGACCCCCATAAATCCCTAATTAATGCTGTCCCTCATGGGGATCAATACAGACCACCATAAGCACTTAATTAACCCCCTCACTCATGGGGGTCAACACACACCATAAATCCCAAATTAACCCATTTACTCATGGGGATCAATGCAGACCCACATAAGCACATAATTAACCCTGTCAACCATGGGGGTTAATACAGACCTAACATAAGCACTTAATTAACCCTGTCACAAAGGGGGGTCAATATAGACTCCCATAAGCACTTAATTAACCCTGTCATGCATTGGGGTCAATACAGACCCCCATAAGCACTTAATTAACCCATCACTCATGGGGGTCAATACAGATACCCATAAACCCCTAATTAACCCATTCACTTATGGGGCTCAATAAAGACCCCCATAAGCACTTAATTAACCGTGTCACTTATGGGGGTCAATACAGACCCCCATAAGCACTTAATTAACCCTGTCACTCATGGGGATCAATACAGACCCCCTTAAGCACTTAATAAACCCTGTCACGCATGGGGGTCAATACAGACCCCCATAAATCCCTAATTAATGCTGTCACTCATGGGGATCAATACAGACAGCCATAAGCACTTAATTAACCCCCTCACTCATGGGGGTCAACACACACCATAAATCCCTAATTAACCCATTTACTCATGGGGATCAATGCAGACCCCAATAAGCACTTAATTAACCCTGTCACACATGGGTATCAATACAGACCCCCATAAGAACTTAATTAACCCTGTCACAAATGGGGATCAATACAGACCCCCATTAGCACTTAATTAACCCTGTCACAAATGGGGGTCAATACAGACCCCTATAAGCACTTAATTAACCCTGTCACACATGGGGGTCAATACAGACCCCCATAAGCACTTAATTAACATTGTTACGCATGGGGGTCCATACAGACACCCATAAACCTCTAATTAACCCATTCACTCATGGGGGTCAATAAAGACCCCCGTAAGCACTTAATTAACCCTGTCACTCATAGGGGTCAATACAGACCCCCATAAGCACTTAATTAACCCTGTCACTCATGGGGATCAATACAGACCCCCATAAGCACCTAATTAACCCTGTCACGCATGGGGGTCAATACAGACCCCCATAAATCCCTAATTAATGCTGTCACTCATGGGGATCAATACAGACCACCATAAGCACTTAATTAACCCCCTCACTCATGGGGGTCAACACACACCATAAATCCCAAATTAACCCATTTACTCATGGGGATCAATGCAGACCCCCATAAGCACTTAATTAACCCTGTCACCCATGGGGGTCAATACAGACCCCCATAAGCACTTAATTAACCCTGTCACAAAGGGGGGTCAATATAGACTCCCATAAGCACTTAATTAACCCTGTCATGCATTGGGGTCAATACAGACCCCCATAAGCACTTAATTAACCCATCACTCATGGGGGTCAATACAGACACCCATAAAACCCTAATTAACCCATTCACTTATGGGGGTCAATAAAGACCCCCGTAAGCACCAATTAACCCTGTCACTCATGGGGGTTAATAAAGACCACCATAAGCCATTATATAACCCTGTCACTCATGGGGGTCAATACAGACCCCCATAAGCACTTAATTAACTCCGTCACTCATGAGGGTCAATACAGAACCCCATAAACCCATAATTCACACTGCCACTTATGGGGGTCAATACAGACCCCCATAAGCCAATAAATAACCCTGTCACTCATGGGGGTCAATACAGACCCCCATAACACATTAATTAACTCTGTCACTCATGGGGGCAATACAGACCCCCATAAGCACTTAAATAACCCCGTCACTCATGGGGGTCAATACAGACACCCATAATACATAAATTAACCCTGTCACTTATGGGGGTCAATACAGACCTCCATAAGCACTTAATTAAACCGATCACTCATGGGGGTCAATCCAGACCCCCATAAACCCTTAATTAACCCACTGTCCTGCATGGGGGTCAGTGCAAACCCCCAGAAGCACTTAATCAACCCTGTCACTCATGGGGGTCAATACAGACCCCCATAAGCACTTAATTAACCCCCTCACTCATGGGGGTCAAAACACACCCCATAAATCCCTAATTAACCCTGTCACTCATGGGGATCAATACAGATCCCCATAGGCACTTAATTAACCCTGTCATGCATGGGGGTCAATACAGACCCCCATAAGCACTTAATTAACCCCATCACTCATGGGGGTTAATACAGACACCCATAAACCACTAATTAACCCATTCACTTATGGGGTTCAATACAGACCCAATAAGAACTTAGTTAACTCCATCACTCATGGAGGTCAATACAGACACCCATAAACCCCTAATTAACCCATTCACTCATGGGGTTCAATAAAGACTCCCGTAACCACTTAATTAACCCTGTCACTCATGTGGGTTAATACAGACCCCCATAAGCACTTAATTAACCCTGTCACGCATGGGGATCAATACGTTTAATTTGGTTAGTCTTTTTCATAACTTATTAGTTTTGTTGACCACCTCTGTACCTTTTTCAGCTCTAAAATGTCCTTTTTATGAAGTGATGCCCCAAATTGTACTCCATATTCCAATTGAGGGCGCACTAGAGATTTGTATAGTGGCAGAATTATATTTTCTTCCCTTGCTTCTATACCCTTCTTAATACATGCTAATATTTTATTTGCCTTTGCAGCTGCTGCTTGGCTTTGCGCACTGTTACCTAGGTGGTTGTTCACAAGCACTCCCAAATCCATTTCAATATCTGATACACCTAGATTTGCTCCATTAAGATTATAAATTGCATGACTATTTTTTCTTCCCAGATGCATAACTTTACATTTATTCATATTAAATCTCATCTGCCATTTAGATGCCCATTCCTCAATTGTATGTAAATCCCCTTGGAGGGAAAGCATTCCCTTCATTCCCATCATTATTTGATTTAATTACCTTGCACAACTTCGTGTAATTAGCGAAAATGGAGACACCACACTCCAATCCTACCTCTAAGTCATTAATAAATATGTTAACAAGAAGAGGACCTAATACTGAACCCTGAGGAACCCCACTTACCACATTAGTCCAATCGGAGCATGTTCCATTTACAACAACCCTTTGCTACAACCAAAACCTGTCTGTTGCTCTGCCTATTCTGCCCTCCCTCTCTTCCAGTAGAGCTGTTCTCCCGGCTGTTAGAGGGAACAGCTCTATCTGCCATAGCCATTCCTGAATGGACATCCCCAACAGTTTCACTCAATCTGGCAAATCTGTTGGTGTTTGCCAACTTAGAACTTGCCTGTCTCCTCCTGTTCCCCCTGATTCCATTTCTAACTGTAACCCAGCTACCTCCCTGGACATCCTCACTAGCCCCAGCTCCACCCTCCATGCTAGGCCCAGCCAAACTGTGCTTAGTTAGCACCAACCCCCTTTCCAGTGGAGCAATATCACTAAGTGCTGCAATTCTCCTCTCCAGATCTCCAATTTGAGCTTCCAGAGAGGAAACATGCTCACATTTCTCACAGAGGTATGGATCCTGGATCATCTGTTCTAGTATTGAATAAATATGACAGGATGTAGACTGAGTGAGGTTGCCACTGGACTGACTCATAATTTTTATTATTTTCTACAAAATTTCAGTGGGAAAAATAAAGAATATAAAATAGTATATTTGTAAAAAGTTTTCCTCCTTTGCACTATAAATCTGCCCTCCCTTTTCTTTGAAGTCCCTCCTTTTATTTAAACTCCTACGCTTTTACTAGAATTGCACTTGATACTAAAAATGTTCGCAAGCTCACAAGTTTGCCCCTTCTCCTGTTTATATTAACTTCTGCCTACTCACCTGGGCACAATTAGTGCACTCTGCAATTTATCAGCCTTTGAAATCCACTTGCAAACAGCCCCAAACAGCTCACAAACCTTTTATACTAGTTTAACAACCAAGCCACAACCCTCTCAACTGGACACAATTAGTGCACTCTGCAATTTATCAGCCTTTATCTGTAAGGTAAATCCACTTGTAAAAAAAAAGTTGTTGTTAGGGTGACAGTATTCCTTTAATATGAAATCTGCCGATTCTAGTATTTCTTTTTTCAGGTGTTTATACATTGTGATGTGAAATTGCTCATTCTCTTCTCACCGTATCTCAAGATGTGCAGTACATAAAAACAAGATGTTCCTTGACATGGATAAATAGATGTCTGTCAATTAGAATGTGCTCGCAAAATGATTTCTTCTGAAGTTTCAATTCCTTCATTTATCTTTGATGTGTGTTTAGTAAATTGCTTCAAAGGCTGTTTCTCTTAACAGACAGGCTTAAAACTTTCAAAAATGTGAAGAGCTGTAGAAGAGATCATTATCTCAAACTTCATCTATTACCAAATTCACTACTATATCCTTGCTTGACAAAACCTGGTAAGGCACTCTCTAAAAAGACATTGCTTTAGTGCTGTTTGTCATATAAGGAACTTCACATTGATTCTGCTAAGTTATGTACATGGCACTACCTACTGAGTGCTCTACTGGTAGAGATCTTCATAAGAAACTATTATATAATAATTTATAATAATAATAATAATAATAATAATTGTTATTTGTAACATTTTGCTATGGATCTATTCCTGTCAGCTTTTTAGTAAAAGTTCAGCTTTCTACTAGGCCCCATGTAAATCACACGTTGTAATTTGCGATAGTGGCGTAAATTGGCTGCTAGAGTTTTTTTACCATATGTTACACATGTAAGGTAATCTTTAGCTACCCCGCCTTATGGCAGTCAGGCAGCATCCGTAAACCATGGTTTTGTCAGTGGCATTGAAGGGACTCAATTGCAGCACCTGCACCAAATTTCACTAATCAATTAACTTGTACAGACAGTCAAAGCAGCCAATGGAAAATGGACAAGGGATTAGTGATTGACAGGTATACTGTATATATTTGGGAGCTTTCTGCCCAATCGCTGATTGTGTTATATATTTTTACAAATTAGCATGTAGATCCCAGGAGTTGGAGGTTTTGTTCTAGAGAGAGAGATAAAGAGCAGGAGAAGTGATTGGCAGAGCAGGTTTCTATTCTTTTCATTATTCTAGATATCTATTCAATAATGTACACTTAATTTTACAATACACATATATACTGATATCACATAATATACATGCACATTGGATAAATATTCTCATGTATACAGCAATAGCTAGGACACTCCATCCAAATATTGACCCCCACCCTATACCAAACAGATACAAAAAAACACATAGAACATACATTTTTTTCTTCAAAACATATGCACATACACTTTCTTTTATGTATGCTTACATTTTTTGTTGATGACTGATGGAGCAAGGAGCAAGGAGGGGAAAGGAAGTGAGATTTGGAGAGGAGAGAAGAAGAGAGAGGAGAGAGAGGGGGCCCTGAGGAGAATAGCGAGGGAGTGAGGAAGGAAGTGGGAGGGAGGAAGAGAGAAGGAGGAAGGAAGTGGAAGGGAGGAAGAGATAGGGAGAGAGGGAAAAAGTAGAAGAGAGGAAGAGAGAGGGAGGACGTGGGAGAGAGAGAGAGGGAGGGAGGTAGTGGGGCTAAGGCGGGGAGATGTAAGGAGGATGGGAGTGGAGAGGGGAGGGCTCGGAGTGGTAGGTCTGGAGGGGAGGGTGGAATGAGCCCATAGACATAGGCACATGTAGTTCAGGGACAGAGGGGAGGGGTCTGATCTTAGGGGGGTAGTAGGGGGGATGATAGGTCTCAGGGTCAGAGCAGGGAGGTATGGATCTTAGTCCACAGTTGGGGTGACAAGAGGCTGGAGCCAAACACAGGAACCATATAGGCCAGAGGAGATGGTGGCACTTCTCAATGTCAGATTATTACAGGGGGGGGCGGGAAGTTAAGGCAGGCCCCAGGGTTAAGGCCTGAAAGGAGGCAGTCAAAGAGGTCGGTTTTGCTCATAGGGATGGGAGGTCTGTAAGGCATCATTATGACAACAGCTGGGCAAAGATCAGGAGGGTGGTGGAGGAGGAGGCCAGAGCAGACGCAGCTCCAAATAGTGGCACCAGAGGGATTGTCCAGTACAAGGAGTGAGAGAGTTTTCTGAAGAAGATGATGGAAGCAGGGACTGCCCTGGAGCTTCAGGCTTGGTGGATCCAGTCTTTTTGCCAGGTGAATATCACATGCACCAACATACAACCACATATCCGCCACATGTACACCACACACATATTTGACTCATAACATGGGAAAGCTGTACAACAATGACAGTGAGATGTCAGCTCCCTGAATTTCAGTAGGGATTGTTGTCTATCCCTTCTCAAATCCAGGATCCTTACATATCACTCTCATTGGTGGGCACAACAAATTATATATATATATATATATATATATATATATATATATATAGTAATTAGTAATCTATATATATTACTGGATTATAGATTACTAGACATTTATGGCTGCTTCACTCTCTTCAATTATATATATATGTATATATATATATATATATATATATATATGTATATATATATATATATATATATATATATATATATATGTATATATATATATATATATATATATATATAGTAATTTAGTAATTATTAATCCATATATATATATATATATATATATATATATATATATATATATATATATATATATATATATATAGATTAATAATGAGTATTGCAATATAATTTGATAACTTTTGTATTGGACAAACGTCTTATTTATAATGACGAGCTTTCAAGAGGCTTAACCTCTCTTTATCAAGTCTCAAGCAATACTAACATGAGATGGAACCCTTAGTTTGATTAATAACAGCATCTGACATCATCCGGTAAATACACATGTAGGCAATAAACACAACAATATATATATATAATTGAAAAGTGAAGCTGCCGTAAATAAATATATATATATATATGAATCTATTAAATATCCAATTGAGACTACATGTATAGGTGTCAGATAGATATGAATATGAATCAATCAAATAATAATTCAATTTTGTTAACCATATACCATTTTTCTCTCATTTCAGCTGACAGGAAGTCTGGATACACTAAAGAGGCAGAAGCGGAGGCTTTTTCCAAGCTGAATGTATAGGACCGTGGAGGAGGGGCACAGGAGAGGATCAGGGGGCCTGGGAGATGAGGAGGAGGACTCACAATTTATGTGGTCAGTAGGGGGACATTATGGAGCATCAAACACACCAGATTACTAACAGATTACTATGGAAAAAACTCCAGCTATGCAGAGATGGGAGAAAGAATGTAGTAATTCTATTACACTAGAAAGTCGGTCTAATGCATTACATTTTTCTAAGAGAATTATTAAGTACTAATCTTATAGAGAAATGTATTTTAAAGTGGTGCAGAGATGGTACTTTGTTCCTCTAAAAGTGGCATTGATCAACAAAGACCCAGATCTGGGGGTATGTCGGAGATTTTGTCACCAACAAGGCTCCAATAAACATATCTGGTGGGATTGTGAACATATTAGGAACTTATGGAACTCTGTTTTTGATTTCATCTCTAAATGTTGTGATAAGACCATCAATCCTTCATGTGAAGTGGCGTTGTTACATATTATTGATGATGGGTTTAAATCAGAAGAAAAGGTATTTTTATTCAAGTATTCCTAGTTGTTAAATGGTTGATAGCTAAAAGTTGGAAAATGGAACTAATTCCAACATTGAATGAAGTAATATCAACTTTTGAAAAAAATAGAGAATTGGAAAAAGATATATTTGCTTTAGGCATTGTTTTGTCTTAATGCAATAGCTGGGCGGTTTGGGATAACTATCATCCTCCATCAACTTAAATGTATTCAACCTTTCCAAAGGCAATGCTATGTAAATATGTAAACCTGTATATTTCCATACGTCACCTGTACTCTTAAATTTTTTTGTGTGTTTTTTTTTCTTTTATTTCTGTCCCTTTGTTGTTTGTTTAACTGTGTAATGTATTTTGTATTTATTTTTGGCAAAAAAAAAAAAAAGGAGAAAAAAAAACACACAAGTGGCATTCAACCCCACTGGCCCCCTCCTGCCCCAGTTTGATTTACCACCCAGGCACTCATATTGGACTGAGCCATTGAACCACCACCATAAGCCCCCTCTTCCACCACCTTGCCCCCTCCTACCCTCTACTACCACCAGGCCCACTACCAATCCAAAGGATTCCAGCAGCTCCTCAGTACCTCCCCACTTGGCCAACAAGCCGTCTCCACCCACAGCCACTCCCAACAAAGACCTCCGTCCCAGGCCCACCTTTGGAGGCCACGATGGAGAAGATGCTGGCCTTGATTAAAGACTGTAGGGATGCTATGCAGGGGGTTCAGACAAGCGTCTCCTCTAACCTGTCATCGGTAGGACGCCGGCAAGGAGGCACCACCAGTCCTATATCGCCAGACTGCTACAGGCAGTGAAAAAACAGCTCCTTCTCCTCCACCCCAGAGGCCTCCTCCACACACCCGCAGCTTATGCACTCCTTGCCTCCCTCCATGCCTCCGTCTTCACCGGTGATGCTGCCTCAAGTGGGGATGCGTCCCCTGTAACTCCCTCTAGAGTAGGGACTGGGAACAGTGGCACAGGGATGGAGGCCCTGTTAGAAGGCAGAAGAGGGGGCTTTGATGTCTACCCCCATAACATGGTCCATGATCCTCCTCTGTGAACAAGTAGAACTTTCCATTAGATCTATTGAATGCATAGGCTGTTGTTGTTGCCACGTCCCAATTGTGCAGACAGTAATTGATTAGCAGAACACAAGATAACATAAGCAACATAAATACATACAAAAGAAAATATGTTATAGATTGTACTGTTTGATTTTACATTCCAAAACACATTTACTCTAATTTCAATTGTACTACGTCAAAACAGTATATTTTAAATATAAGACTACAGTGGTCCTTTAAATCATATCAGAATACAATAATATGAATTAATTGATTTTGCTGTAAATCTGTGCGTATGTGTCTAGGAAGGTGTCAAGTACCATATTGTAGCTTCTGTTATATTTACTATTTATTTCTATATTATTTGGTTGTATAAATTAAAATATTCACAGTTCTTTCTCTTGACTTTTTGTAATATAAACCACCTGCTACAGTGTGTTATTGATATTATCTTCCACATCTACACCCACAACCTAACAGTTATAAATACAGATGACACCTTCAACAAAATAAATAGGTTTTCAGATATAGAGTAAAACTATTTGTAGCAAAGTATGAATTTACTTCATGCTGTGTTGAATAATAAAAAGTGTTTAAAACAAAATTGCTTTAGGTGTACCAAAGTCTTTAATAAAACCTGCACATTATCTCATTTATTTGGCATAATGAACTTGATTACTGTAACTTAGAATGTTATTGTTCTGAGAGGATAATGAAATTAATTAATCATCCATAAAGTGTTTTTTGTGAAGTGAGCGTTT
This sequence comes from Discoglossus pictus, assembly GCA_027410445.1. Classification (NCBI taxonomy): domain Eukaryota; kingdom Metazoa; phylum Chordata; class Amphibia; order Anura; family Alytidae; genus Discoglossus; species Discoglossus pictus. The sequence goes on from CM050172.1 coordinate 74,329,526, forward strand.
AAGTTATGTTCTTAGAAGTGGTAGAAGTAGTTGATACCATCATATTACAACTTCTATCACGACTTACCATACAATCACTATATACTATAATCTATATGCTATAATATATATACTATAAAGCAAATTGTTTAATCCCACATTTAAAAGAGCATGTTATACAGTGAGACAAATATAAAAAGTTTTTTTTTGTCATGAAAATATATGTAGTAAAATTTGCTTGAACTTGTTGAAACCTAACATAAAATGCTTTTCTAGACAATGCAGGCAGGGGTTTAGGAGCCAGAATAACTCTGGGGTGATACAGCTTACTGTATACACATTCCATAAAATAGCTTATATATACATACATACAATCATAGACAAATCTCGGGGGAGGGGGGGTTGTGTGTCCCCTATCCTCTCCAGTTCCTACACTCATGAATGCAGGTGAGATTTCTAGGTAGGTATCTCCAGAGCCAAAGTTCTCTTTGCATGAATTGCTTTGACCTGCACATCTCATGTTTGCTGCTCTTTATTAATGTAAATATTATTTTTCAGCTCATTATCATATTCAGTTTACATTAATAAGAACGCAAAAAAAATCAATCTACTGTATATAATGTAGCTGTTTGTCGTATTCAACAGGGAAACACTGATAAGGGAAACAAAACATTGGAATCAAATGGGTCTCTGTTTTGACTATATAGGCCTACAGACAGTTTATATTAATTTACTTACTTTTAAATGCTAGTAAAAACTACAGCCCCTTCTGGACTGCTACCTTGTAGTGGTAAAGGGGCTTGTGTACTTCAATGAAACTTTGAGCTATACTATGTAGAGTCACCCAAGATAGGCAGGTCATAGCCGAGAGGTCAGGTACATTGCGGTCCCTGGAGAAGGAACTGGAAACCCACATTGCAGTCCATTGGGTTACTGAGAGTTGGATATGACTATGAACAACTAAACAAAATAAAAAAAACTATAGACTTGGATTTCATTATTATGCCCCCTCAAGGGTCATTTATTTAGAGTTTGTGGGGAGTTCTGAAATATGAAATAAAATATAAATAAAAGCAAGCATGAGAGAGAAAATAATAAAGAAGAACTCTAAGTGATCCAATGTGCATGTAGAATGAATCAATAAGAGCCTTATTAGGGACAATGGATATAGGGCTCATATGTAAGCCAGCTAAACTTGAGTTAGCCCTGTAGAGATAATTAAAATAGCTGGGACTGAATATGTTTATCCAAAATATTACATTTTGCTAATGATCAAAAGGGGAAAGTTACCATGCTGTCACTCGCTCATACAATTGTAAATTCAATAACACATGCCTCTATATTTCTGTTTTACTGTATGAATTTTAAAATAAATATTTATTGGTCAGCATAGTTAGAACTATGGTATTCCCAGTAGTAACATACAGATGTGAGAGCTGGACCATAAAGACGTCTGAGCGCCATAGAATTGGCGCCTTTGAATTGTGGTGTTGGCAAAAACTACTTAGAGTCCCTTGGACTGCAAGAAATCAGGAAATCAAGATTAACTGTTTACTAGAAGGTATGATCATGAGGCTGAAGCACAAATATTTTAAAAATATCATGAGATGGCAGGATTCCCTAGAAAAAACTCTGATGCTGTGAAAGATTGAAGGCACAACAAAAAGGTCACGATAGAAGTGGAGATGGATAGATGAGGCCGCTAAAGCAATGAACATGAATGTTAAGAGAGGCAATGACAAAGAACCTGGTGTGCTGCAGTCCATAAAGTTACAGAGAGTCGGACACGACTAAACAAATAAAAAACAACATGTATTTAATGGCTAGTGTGACATGAGAGCTGGGCCCCACCAAGTCGCATGGGCTATTCTGTAACCATTCTGTGTATTTCACTTTTACTTTCCATAGTGAACCTATCAGACAGATGCCTCCTATCATGGTGCCATCTTGTATTTGGAACCTATGCTCAATTTTATTTTACATGTTTTGCTGTGTTTTAGCAGGATATCCCTGCACTTTCAGCATGAGTCCCATTTTTTTTAGGGTACACTTATCAAACTTTGCTCAGCTTTACAGCCATTATTTTGAAATATTATTTTATTAGTGCAATACAAATATAGTAAAATTGCAACAGTTAGGAATTAATGCCATGCAGAGAATTTAAAATATGGTGACATTTGCATGTAAACAGCACTGGACCCTGCTTGTTTTCAAGATAAGTAAAAAAATATCTTAGAGATTTTTTAATTTGTTTGCATATTTTACATTCCATGATAGTAAGACTTTTAGTAAGAGTTTAAAGAAGGTAGGGAGGTAGATGTTTATTAAAGTAGATGTAGGTTTCATATTCTGTATGCAATGCAGAAGAAATTATGTTAAATATGCCTATAAAGTGACACAGCAATGGAGGGGGAAAAAGGGAGAGGGAATGGGGAGGGAGACAAGGGAGGGAGAAGGGGAGGGAGGGAGAAAAATGGAAAAAGGGACAGAGGAGATGGATATATATAAGGAGATATTGAGAGAGATAAGAGGGAGGAAGGGAGAGATAATAGGGAGGCAGAATGAGAAGAGGGATAGAAGAGGAAAATAGAGCATAGCGAGGGTTGTAGAGAAGAAGGGGAAGAAAAGGATGGAGGGACAAGAGGGAGGAAGAGAAGCAGAAAAAGGGATAGATGAGAGGGAGAAAGTGAGAATGTGTGAGGATAGAGGATGAGGGGAATAGAAAAGGGGGAGGGAGGTAGAATGGGATAGAGAAAGAGAAGAGAAGAAAAACTAGGCAGAAGAGGAAGTGAGAGAAATGTGAGGGAGATAGAGAAGGAGGTAGGAAGAGAGGAAGGTGAAGGGAGAAAAGGGGAAAGAAGAATGAGAAACAAAAATAAAATGGGTAAGAAAGAAAACCGTAAAGGAGCAGGAGAGAAAGAAAGGGAGGGGATAGAGACAGTAGGGACGAAGGAAGAGGAACAGCGAGAGAGAGAGGGGAAGGGGTGGAGAGAAATGTAGGGAAAGATAGAAGATGAGGGATCAAAGAGGAGAGAGAAGGGGCAGAAAGAGAGAGATGAGTGGAAAACAGGTAAACAGCCAGATCTAATAAGTTTTCTTCACTGGATGCTTCTGTCAGGACAGTTTGATCCTTTTTTGTTCTCTGTCTTCTTCTGAACAACAGAAATCAAGTTTGGGGTGATCTAACACATTCATGGATCTGAGGTGAAGCATTTCACTTATATGCAGCTGAGGAATTAGAAAAAAAATTCAGGATACACTGGCATACATCCCTCTCATCATCTAATCTTTTGGTAATTTGTCTCACCTGTCACCTTCTGGAGCATCCACGTTTCTCTCTTATATTGTGCCATCTTTCTCAGAGGTGAGCTTAAGTCACAACACCGGGGAGGAGCATCACACTACCATTGTCTACATTGGATAGGAATTCACTGGTAGTGTGGTATAAAACAAAAACATGTCATTTATTATTTTGATTCCACAACTAGTGATGTCCCGAACAGTTCGCCAGAGAACTATTCGCGGCGATTTTCGCATGTTCGCGTCCACCGCGAACGGCGAACACATGCGCTTTTTGGTTCGCCCCCTATACTTTATCATTGAGAAAACTTTGAACATCATTTATTTTATTTTATAATTTTTTTTGTGTAATCTATGCCTGCTTGCCAGCGTGTGTGTGTGACAGGCTAACACCTAACAGCTTATATTGTGCTTATTTTCACTACTCATACCTGGTGGTGTAACATACATTGAAAACAACCATTTTTTTCCTGTAATCTAATTTCAGTTGCCTGCCTGTGTCAGGCTCACAGCTTATATTGTGCTCAGTGACATAAAACAACACTTTTTTGACTGTAATAGATTGAATAGCAATTCCCTGCCTACAGGCGTGTGTGTGAAGCCTATTGCATCTACTCTGCCAACTTTTGCCAGTGCACAGTGACACTCATATCTGGTGGCACCTTAGATTGCACGCGCAGTGCCCCAAATTTGAAGTGGGAGGACCGACCAAGCATCTTTTTCCATCTCCCGCTTCCAAAAATCCATGCCATATACACGTCCCCTAATAGTGGACGTAACAGGGATTAAACCGATAGGAATAGTACTACTTAACAGTACACACCTTACAATAAGGCAGAAAGAGGCAACGCAGAGAGAGGAGTCTGAAGAAGAGGAGTCAGAGGAGGAAGGTGGCTTGGGGGGGGGGGGTGGAGGACCAAACACAGCAGGTGTCCCAGGGGGCTTGTTGTAACCTTTCAGGGACCCTTGGTGGCTGGGTGGAGGAAGAGACCTTCAATGACATCAGTGAGGACAAGGAACGGGACATGACTAGCTTGGTATCCAACCTTGTGCAAATGGGGAGTTTGCGGTTGTGCAAAGGGACTGTTTGCGGTTGTTTGCGGTGCATTAAACAGGGAGATTGGTCTGTTACTGTGAAGCGGGTGTAACCCTTACACTACCTGATCGATACAACATCATACCTGATGTTTGTAAGCATGTTATTCCAAACAATTTAGGAATGTTAGGTGATTTATGCCCTTTATGGCTTAAAACCAGACTCTGCATCAACTATGTAATTTTCCGTGGGAGTTTTGCCATGGATCCGCCTTCGGCATGCCACAGTCCAGGTGTTAGTCCCCTTGAAACAACTTTCCCATCACTATTGTGGCCAGAAAGAGTACCTGTGGGTTTTAAAATTCGCCTGCCCATTGAAGTCTATGGCGGTTCGCGGGGTTCGCCCGCTCGCGAACATTTGATGGAAGTTCGGGTCCGCTGTTCGCGAACCGAAAATTTGATGTTTGCGACATCACTATCCACAACCACAATCACATAACTGGTTCTCCAGTAGAGGGCCATGTAAAAATCTAATTTTTTCTCTATATTTTTCATAAAAACATTTATTTTAATTAATTATTTTTGTAAGCTATTTTTTATAATGATCTCAAAAAACTTATATTTTCATGAAATTAATTTTCTATATTTTCTTTCACGCTGGAGAATTCTATTTTCCACAAGTCTTTATTAGAAGTTTGGCTTTTGGGGATGTTATTTTATCTTTTTTTCAGCAAGCCGCCTTTTTCAGACTTCTTCTATATACACTAAATAAAACAGACAACTATGTTTTATACAACTAAGTCTGTGAGCAATAGATATGGAATTCTATTAACTGCTCTTGACTGAAGAGCCAAACTTTTCACATTCTCCGGCCTTGTGAGAGCGACTCCCAATCAGTATTAATGATGCCAGTCCGTTCTTCACCGAGCTACTTGAAATATTCTTCATAAATTCTTCAAGAAAAGAGGATGTCAGATTTTTAACAAGCCAATCTCATCTTTTCAAACTTAGCTTTAATCACAATTTTCTAGCAAGCTGCTCCATTGTACGATCAAGTGATTTGCAGCTTTGTTATATCATTTTAAATTTGTTTTTCAATGTCAGTTACTTCCCAGCAGTCAGATCAGAAAAAATGGATGTTCATTTATGTGCATTTATTACAAAAAGGCTATTCAAACCTTATCAACAGAACACATTTATATGTTGATGTATTCTTGCAAAAGCAGCAAAGACGTTGCTTAAGAATGTAAGCCAAATGGAGGACTCAGCTCAGACATATTTAACCTGTTTTCTATTCAAGGGGAATTGAAAACCACATAGGCAACAATATATATTACAGCAGTGTAAGTGGAGAGGTAATGATGCCACACTTACTTGGACAATCTTAACCCATGAATCATCAACCAATGGCATTCTGTTACCGCCCCCCCCCCCCCCCAATGAAACATGATAATGAGCACTTAAAGTATACTGGTAGAAAAAGGACACAACTTCTTTATTAATGTGATGGTTATAATTAAACACCAACAAGTTTCCATCCCCAACATATAACAACAACCCCCCCTAGGGACGCATGAAAAACATATCCCAGGAAAACATTTATATGGAAAAGTACTCCCTCCATACCCAAAAGCAATGACAATAACAAATACAATATACCATAACACTTAGGTTATTGATCAAGAGATACAATGTAGCATACACTTAGGTTATTGATCAAGAGGTACAATGAAGCATACCACCTAAGATGTTAAGCAAGGGAGAGAGGGTGAGTAGTCACTACCACAGAAGAAGAAGTGGATGGCATGAAAGGGATAACCACTACTGATGTGAAAGTAAACAGTGCTACTGAGAGAAGTACTAAATAAGAGGAATTATCTGACTCTTATATGGGAATCCAAGCCCTAATTAAATCATGACCTGACCCCCATGTTTCTCGAATTTAGCTAAGACGTTTTTTAAACTGAATAACAAATTATCACTCTGTGTATGATGTTGTGTAGCCTCAACTGAATTAATAGTGGTAGGTCAAGAAACATCTGAAATGGACACTCCTGTAGCCCCCATGTGGGAAATCAGGGTTGCAGCCATGACGCCTGCATCTGGTGACTGCTGTGAAGTCACCCTACCTTGTTGACATTTTGGTACATAATCAGGAAGAACTGGTACAGGATGAGGTTAATGAGCTTGGGTGATCCTGTTGATAATGTCTGGATTGATCCTACTGTTGATGAAGCTTTGGATGAAAATGACTTCTGCTACTTTCCTAAAACTATAATCTGGTGGACCTTTCTGCACACCACCAACCATTATCCTAAGAGGATGGGCAATCCACTCCCTAATTGAGGTTCTGTCACCGGCAATTAAGTCATTGTGGCAAGCTCTTCACACATTACATTAACCAGAGATGAAGCAATAGCACTGAGACTAAGGTGCTGGATTGAAGAGAGGAGAGGAAGCCTTGAAGCATCTCTAGCAGCTTACCATCCAAGCCTGGGAGATCTCTGTAATAAAATAAATAGAATGCTAGTGTATTGCAAGGTGGCTTCCTGCGCTCAATCTCTGAGATATCTTAAAGAAGTCTCACAAGGCTAAAGGGGGTGGGGGTGATTGAAGTACTGGATTCCATGAGGGAGGGGAGTTTGATCTAACTGTGCTATGATGAGAAGGAGAAAACTCAATTATCTGTGTTGCAGTGAGCATAGCAATACGAGAGATCAGACAGTAGTCTCCACTGTACTCACTGGTCAGATGAGCAATAAAATTGTCAGCAAAAGGAAAAGACTATGACAGGGCAAAAATAAATGGCAGCAATAGGAGAGTCTACAACAGGACAACATATAACATAAAAAATTGCAGTGTTAATTCATTAAAACATAAACAAGTTGGAACCATATCCAGTGTTCTAGATTTATTCTTTGTTAAAGGACCAATGTACAATGAAAATATGTTTTTGAAAACATTGAGTATGACTAGGAGCATGATAAGGAAGTGAAAATGTCTAAAGCTAGAGTTTAGTTAGAAAAACTACATTTTGATGGCTCTGCTGGACTCTGGAGACATCCATGATACATTGGCAGAAGTTGCACATGTGAGAGGTGCATTTACATTTCATTCCAATTGGCCTAGTAGCAGCAAGAAATGTATCCCTTGTAACTGTGGGATCTTTTTGTCTACAAGGGAGTCAATCCATTGCTGCTCATGATATTCTGAGTCTGTAGCTAAGTAGTCTACATAGCAATGCAACACAATGCACTAGCCCTAACATCTTCCCATTACCATATCAACAGAAACCATTCCCATCACTTTTTGTGCTCATGATTTGGGCACTTGGACCTATTCTGTTATCTCCCCCCCGGCCAGCACAACAATGGCTTACCAAGAGTATTTTTATTTGTTCATAGTGTTAGGGTTAGATTTAGATGTTAGGGTTTAGGATTATAGTTAGGGTAGTGGCAGATGATAAGCTTTACATAGTAAAATAATGGTGTGCCACCTAATGACTACTGGCCACCACTGCTGGCAGGGTGAAAACAGTTTATTAAAACTTTAGCCAGTGTTACGACAATAATAAATCATAACAAATCAAGAAAATAACAGGCCTAGCTTCCATCAAAACACTACCTTTACTGATAGACAGTTCCCCCACTATCCAACTCCCATAAAAATAAACCTAGGTGGAGCAAAAACAAAACAAACAGTCCAATACCTTTTTCTCAATTACTGGCCTGTATTCTTCAGAATTCCAATTCTTCATTCTGCTTCAAAGCTATAATCAGCCCCAAGCTGCTGTTTCTCTGTACGTTTCTTTTTCCAGCGTAAGGCACATGCACGCACACTCCTCTGTGTGTGTCTCTTTCTCCAACTCAAATAAACTCTGCACACACTCCTCGATGTGTGTGTTTTTCTTCAGCCAAGACTGACTGTACACACTGTTCACCAGCAGCCCCACATTGACTGCTAAACCTAATCCTTTAGCAGCCTCACACGTAGTGCAAATTGCAGTCAATAAACAGCCTCATACAGACTGAAAACTGAAGGCCATAATCAGCCAAATCCAACTTTCAGGAGAAGTCTTAAATCAGCTCTACTCAGGTGTAGCTTATCAACTGCTCAGGAAAAGTATCTTCTTCAGACATCCAGGGGAAAGAGTGCTTTGCAAAGCCTGTGGCACACACAAATGCCTTATATAACGCTATCACACTAGACAATAGTTTATTGAATGGCAATGACATTTAATGGAAATGGCATATAACAAAGTAAATTAAGTGCAAAATTGGTAAGATATTTACAGAGCTTACTCACTCTTTTTGAAACCATGATATTTAGGAAGAGGGAAAGCATCTGTGAAACACATATGTCCCTTCCCACAGTGTCTCTTGTCCTGTGAATATCTGTTTGCAGCTCCTAAAAAAAATAGCTGTTTTTCAGAATGGTTGAGTTATACCTCCCACTAACAAGAACCTCATGTATGGCACCATGTTGTCATCAATACCATAGGTAATGATGGCTATATAACTCTTCTATTATGTTTGAATATATGAGCTGTTAATCACAGAATTGTATTTTATATTTACTTTGAAATAAATTATATTACACTACAAGTGGTGTTGCACTTCTCCCTCTGCACCCTCATAAACCTTTAGTTTGCTATGATATGTTCAAAAATGCAAATAATTTTATTAAATTGGCATTATAGTGATAAAAAAGGTTTAATTTGTTTATTTCATTTGCAATAATATAAGTTCTGTGGATGTGCTTATGTTATGAGTCCAGGGGTTAAAGATGGCCTGTTCAAGGGCCTGTTTTTTAATTTTACGACCCATACAAGTTTGCCTGTAAAAGGCACTGCAGGGAAGTAAGCTAATAAAAAAGCTATTATCAGGACAACAGATATAGAGCCCTATTAAATTCGGGCTACATGTTAAAATGTACCCCGCAAAGAAAATCTAAGGGCTTTTTGCTATTAAATTAGCCCCGTAACGCAGGCCACAGACGACTTGCGGGTTAAGACATAGCAAGGCCGAAAAAAGGCTACGGGTTGAGCAATGTTGAACTTTGATCGTAAATCTTTGATCGGTCCAGCCCGTACCCGCTACATTTTCAATTTAGCTATTAAATTGCAACAATGTCACTCATGAGCAAGCCTGTAACACACAAATGTAGCCCAAAGGCCAATGTGTGCTTGAGAGGACCCGCAAGGGGGGTAAAGTCCAATACATAGCACAACATTAATAGCACAACATTTTCAAGCCCACATGTATGATTATTATGTTATATCGATCCCGGAAATCAATGTGTTAATACATATACTGTAACTCGCATGTGATAGAATATCATATTTGCGGTTTGATTAATATTGCATCATGACTGGAATGTGGGTTCGATAGTAACTCTTAATTGAACCCCGTAAGACTTTGAAATCCATCCTCCATTTATCTGTGATGCAATGCTGGCGATCTCTGTTTACATTACCTCCATCCAAACCCATAACTACGGGCTTGCTTAATTGATTACCTCAAATCCGACAGCCGACGTATCATTTAGGGATTTGTGTCTCCAGCTCGTAGCTTGCCGCCTTTCTAATTTAATAGCTCGGCCAAATTTCAAACCCACAGCCTTTGCGAGCTTTGCGTTGGAGTTACTGGCTTGGAATTTAATAGGGCCCATAGACTGCTAGCTGTAGTCTCTCTGGGCAGGTCTTCTCCCATTCCATGGCCACCTAATAATAGCTGAGACAAAACAGATATTCTGGTAACTAAAATGCTAACTTAAAATCTAAGTTAAAAAAAATATTAAAGTATTTTAAATAAATATTGTAAACCTATTGTATAACCACTACAGTGGTGCCTTAATATATCAAACCCCAGCTATTTTAGTTTTGGTCATATTAAAAGAAAGTCTGCATTGATTACATCATACAAAGCAGAGATTTTAAACATATTATTTTTAAAAGGGATTTTATTTTTCTAAATTGTCTAAACTGTGTTTACTCTTTTCCTGAGTATATTAGGAGTTAAATTCTTCACTTTGCTTCGTCACTTTTTTATAAGCACAAAAATTTGGAAGAACATTGTGAAGATTTTGCAGGAGCATTTTCCTCAACACCACAGGTAACTGTAGAGATTTAGGGCCCTATTAAATTCTCCCTCGTAGTTCTCTCGGTGCTCGCAAAAGGCAGTTTTCCTGCTGTTTGCGAGAACCGAATCTCTCGCAGCCTGCTTTACGATATGACTGCGAGAAAATGGCCGAGAATAGGCTCCGAGAGAGCTACGTAGCCTTAAATCTATGCACGAGTCTCGCATATCGTAAGAATCCCTACGTGGACAAAAAGTCCACGCAAGGGATCCGAAAGCCTCTACGTGCTGCCTCGGAACAGCCCGAGACAGCAGTGTGAGGCTCCCCCCTGCACCCTATACACATCCCCATGCTGCAGGGGTCTCTATCAGGACCCCTGCAGCACCCCCACATTAACCCATTGCAGCGGGGGTCCCCGATCTGCATAGATCAGGCCCCCCGCTGCATTTAAAACTTTTAAATTCCCCGCCGCGGCTCCTTAAAGGGACCGCGGCACACTATTACCCGATCCCGGCCGCGGCACTTAAAATTAACCCCCCTCTATGCTGGTGGTCCCCATCGGGACCCCCGAAGTGTCCCCACATAAACCCATTGCAGGGGGGGGGCCCGTTCTGCATAGATCAGGCCCCCCGCTGCATTTAAAACTTTTAAATTCCCCGCCGCGGCTCCTTAAAGGGACCGCGGCACACTATTACCCAATCCCGGCCGCGGAACTTAAAATTAACCCCCCTCTATGCTGGGGGTCCTCATCGGGACCCCCGAAGTGTCCCCATATAAACCCCCTGCAGCGGGGGGCCCCGATCGGCACCGATCGTGACCCTGCTGCAATTCAATTTTAAATTTCCCGCCTCGCGGGTCCTCAAAGGACCGTAAAGGTCCTGAAAGGACTCGCACTAAAAATATTAACCCCAGGCAACTATAATTACCCCATTAAGTCATGATGGTCAATCCAGACCACCATAAGGCCTAAATTAACCCATTAACTCATGGTGGTCAATCCAGACCACCATAAGGCCTAAATTAACCCATTAACTCATGGTGGTCAATACAGACCACCATAAGGCTCTAATTAACCCATTAACTCATGGTGGTCAATACAGACCACCATAAGGCTCTAATTAACCCATTAACTCATGGTGGTCAATCCAGACCACCATAAGGCCTAAATTAACCCATTAACTCATGGTGGTCAATACAGACCACCATAAGGCTCTAATTAACCCATTAACTCATGGTGGTCAATACAGACCACCATAAGGCCTAAATTAACCCATTAAGTCATGATGGTCAATCCAGACCACCATAAGGCCTAAATTAACCCATTAACTCATGGTGGTCAATACAGACCACCATAAGGCTCTAATTAACCCATTAACTCATGGTGGTCAATACAGACCACCATAAGGCCTAAATTAACCCATTAAGTCATGATGGTCAATCCAGACCACCATAAGGCCTAAATTAACCCATTAACTCATGGTGGTCAATCCAGACCACCATAAGGCTCTAATTAACCCATTAACTCATGGTGGTCAATACAGACCACCATAAGGCTCTATTTAACCCCATCAGTCCCATAAGGGTATATTATTACCATTATGGGCCTGTTACAACCCAACATTAACCACATAAGTGCCATGATGGTCCTCACAAACACTACACTATAACCCCCAATAAACCATTTAATCTAAACTAACCCCCCTCTACACTAATCTATTAACACTTACACTACCTACCTACACTACCTACCCCCTAATAAACCTCCCCAACACTCTAATTACAAAAAACAAAAAACCTACAGCACAGAAAACAAAAAACCTACAGTACAAAAAACAAAAAAACCTACAGTACAGAAAAAAAAAACAATTACAACCCCACCCCCCACTACAGAAATCCAATCACAAGCCGACAATGCCAATTTCCTCCCGGAAACGACTCCAGGAGGTTCAGTAGCGTCGGGGAGGTCTGCCAGTGCAGACCTCCGTTAGTTTTTTTTTTTTTTAGAGCGCGGATGGTTCCGCGGCCCAGCCGGGGCTGAAGGAGAGAAGGCCGGGGACATCGCGGGGAGGTAAGTTAAATGTATATTTAGATGTTTATTTGTGTATTTTATTTATTGTTTATATATTGTATTCATGTATTCATGTATTGTGTTTTTTTTTTAACAGGGCCGCGCCGGAAGAGCTAAACAGTGACTGGACATGCTGTAAAGGTGAATATTTAGAATGTATAGAATGTTTATTTATTTGATGTTAATGTTTTGTACTAAATTTTATTTTTTGTTTGACCCATAGGTTAGTGATCTGAAGCAACATCTTAAAGGTAAGTGGTCTTAATTTATTGATTTTAGCTTAGAATTAGGGTCTGTGTATGTAGTTAGGACTGTAATTATTTCATTTTAGTTTAGAATAAGGGTCTGTGTATGTAGTTAGGATTTTTTGTATATTAGATAGATAGGGGGATGTATTTGATATAGTTAGGATTTATTTTAAATTAAATAGATTGTATGTTAGATAGATAGGGGGTATTTGATTAGGACTATATGTAATATATTATATGTAATATATTATATGTAATACATTATATGTAATGTATGTAATGTCATGTATTGTATGTAATGTATGTAATGTATTATATGTAATATATTATATGTAATATATTATATGTAATACATTATATGTAATGTCATGTATTGTATGTAATGTATGGAATGTATTATATGTAATATATGATATGTAATATATTATATGTAATATATTATATGTAATGTCATGTATTGTATGTAATGTATGTAATGTATTATATGTATGTATTGTATTGTGTTTATCTGTCTTTCCTTTTCAGGTGTGTAATTTTTTTATTTTCTGTAGTGGGGGGTGGGGTTGTAATGTATTTTTTTGTTTTCTGTAGTGGGGGGTGGGGTTGTAATTTTTTTTTTTTTTCTGTACTGTAGGTTTTTTTGTTTTTTGTACTGTAGGTTTTTTGTTTTCTGTGCTGTAGGTTTATTGTTTTTTGTAATTAGAGTGTTGGGGAGGTTTATTAGGGGGTAGGTAGTGTAGGTAGGTAGTGTAAGTGTTAAAAGATTAGTGTAGAGGGGGGTTAGTTTAGATTAAATGGTTTATTGGGGGTTATAGTGTAGTGTTTGTAGTTAGTGTCATGATGGTCCTTGAGGACCATCATGGCACTTATGTGGTTAATGTTGGGTTGTAACAGGCCCATAATGGTAATAATATACCCTTATGGGACTGATGGGGTTAAATAGAGCCTTATGGTGGTCTGTATTGACCACCATGAGTTAATGGGTTAATTTAGGCCTTATGGTGGTCTGTATTGACCACCATGAGTTAATGGGTTAATTAGAGCCTTATGGTGGTCTGTATTGACCACCATGAGTTAATGGGTTAATTAGAGCCTTATGGTGGTCTGTATTGACCACCATGAGTTAATGGGTTAATTAGAGCCTTATGGTGGTCTGTATTGACCACCATGAGTTAATGGGTTAATTTAGGCCTTATGGTGGTCTGTATTGACCACCATGAGTTAATGGGTTAATTAGAGCCTTATGGTGGTCTGGATTGACCATCATGAGTTAATGGGGTAATTATAGTTGCCTGGGGTTAATATTTTTAGTGCGAGTCCTTTCAGGACCTTTACGGTCCTTTGAGGACCCGCGAGGCGGGAAATTTAAAATTGAATTGCAGCAGGGTCACGATCGGTGCCGATCGGGGCCCCCCGCTGCAGGGGGTTTTTATGGGGACACTTCGGGGGTCCCGATGGGGACCCCCAGCATAGAGGGGGGTTAATTTTAAGTGCCGCGGCCAAGATTGGGTAATAGTGTGCCGCGGTCCCTTTAAGGAGCCGCGGCGGGGAATTTAAAAGTTTTAAATGCAGCGGGGGGCCTGATCTATGCAGAACGGGGCCCCCCCCCCTGCAATGGGTTTATGTGGGGACACTTCGGGGGTCCCGATGGGGACCCCCAGCATAGAGGGGGGTTAATTTTAAGTGCCGCGGCCGGGATTGGGTAATAGTGTGCCGCGGCCCCTTTAAGGAGCCGCGGCGGGGAATTTAAAAGTTTTAAATGCAGCGGGGGCCTGATCAGTGCCGATCGGGGACCCCCGCTGCAAGGGGTTAATGTGTGGGGGCTGCGGGGGTTCCTATGGACCCCTGCAGCAAGGTGTTCATGTGAGGACACTTCGGGGGTCCCGACAGGGACCCCCGCATTGAGGGGGGGTTCATTTTAGGTGCCTGGGGGGTGGTTTGGAGTACCCCCCACGGCAGGGCTTATGTGGGGGACTGCCGCGGAGGTCCCTTTTAGGACCCCCGCAGCACTTGATGAGGAGTGGGAGCCTGCGATATCATCTCGCAGGCTGTCACTCCTCATGTACATTTACGCAGTGTAGATACGTACGGCCCTGCTGCGTAGCTCACACGTTGCTCGCAGCAGGGCTAATTTAATAGCATTGTAAGTTAGAGAAACTTTGCAGTACGTAGGGCTTAAGTAGAAGCCTCTTATTTACGAGGCTGGAATTTAATAGGGCCCTTAGATTGCACAGTTTGTAGATGCAGTTACAAAGTGTGCAGAACAGTGAACTAAATACTGTGCTAAATGACACATTTTGTGACAGACTCATTTGGGTTTCACAGGGAGGTTATAAAGAATCATCTATTGATGAAGACTGCATTTACTCTGCAGAAGGCCATATAATGCAACTTGCTAGGAACTTGCAATGTAAGAGCTAGAGGCATTAAGTACGTCTTTCTTGGATTGATATAGGCAGTCTATTTCTAATAATGATCCAAGTGGCCTTAAAAGGGCTGCACAATACTTTCAACCCTATTTTTTGTACACATAGTAAAAATGGTGTGATCGTTCATGGAGACTTGTTAATACTGGTGTATATATTGTAATTAAACATGTTGTAGATTAGTGTATGTGGGGACTTTTTTGGACTTTTTCCTCAGCCTAGCCACACATTATATTTTTTCTCCCATTGATTTATATATTTAGGTGCTATTGTAGGACTTCAGACATTGCCTTTATCTACATCACTTACATTGTTGTTGATATATATTTTTGCTTAATTATTTTGAATTTGTAATATGAGTTATTTTTACATTTCTGTTCTGTCTAAATTTAGTTTTTAATGTATATGAGCAATTGAATAACATTAGCAATTTATATATTTCATAGTTTGGCGCTCACTTCTCACGTATATATTGTAGAACAGGACTATATTCGGACTACTTAAGACAATGACCTTGGACATAAAGATGTTCTGGTGTGTTTCGGGCTATGATATACTTGTCTTAGTTCAACTGAAGCAGATAAAAGTCTCTCTATATTCAAGGTCCCCTACCATTTGTAGAAGCAGATAAATAGAGACAGAATGACATCTACCACTAAATATCACATGTATATAATAGATAATACATGTATATATACATAACATTTTTTTTTTTTTTACATTTCTAATTAAATAATGTATTTGTT
The DNA here is from genome assembly GCA_027410445.1 of Discoglossus pictus. Classification (NCBI taxonomy): domain Eukaryota; kingdom Metazoa; phylum Chordata; class Amphibia; order Anura; family Alytidae; genus Discoglossus; species Discoglossus pictus. Next base: position 74,345,406 of record CM050172.1, read on the forward strand.
ATGAAGTGGAAATCGTAAAAAACATTCAGAAAATTAGGACTGCAGTGTTCTTTTAATTAAAATAGTTTACTCAATTTCAAATTTAAATTAGAGCATGAAGGAGTACTTCCTCTAAGAGGCAAAGCATGATGTTCAACTGTATTCACTAAGATTTTATATTTTAATGAGTTCAGCAGAGAGCAGTTATCCACACCATCATTTTACTACATTATAAAGAATGAAAATATTTCACACAAATTAATGTTCATATTGTTTTATCTTGATGTGTTCACTTATTTAATCCACTAAATCCTTTGCCTCTCCACAAGAGCAGAGGAAGAAGAAAACCACTAACACTCTGAATGGCAAACACAAGCGACATGGAACATAACTTTATTTTCAAGCATTTAAAAGAACTTGTTTTAAAAATTACAAAATTAGTTTTATTACTTGAAAAAAATATTAAGTAAAACATGTATACACTTTATTGAAACACATAGGAAAGGAAGAAAGCAAATTTTAGTCTGCAACTCTTTATTTGAAAAAAAAAATCACTGACACATTAACAATTACCATTTTTCTGATGCAATAAATAAATATTTCCATGTCCCTTTAAACTAACTTTTCGATTTGTAACTTGCAAAAACACAAATCTTCAACTGCAGGAGTTTTTTTCCAATAATGTTACACATGTATTGAAGGCTCTTCAGATGTAATATTACTGAACCCATCATCAACTCATAAACCCATGCTTTGTCAGTAAAGCACAAGGTATAGGATTACGCTAAATGTGGAGCTTTTGCCAGTTGATATTTGGAGAAATGAACAGCTAATATTTCTATTTGGGAATGTCCTGGCTCATTGCTCCTTGTGGTATTTGAGATCTGTTGCAAGAGGAAAATAAATGATTGAAACAAATATCTATTATTTATGATATTGATCCAGCTCTTATGATTCATTACAGCAGCGCTGCTTAAGCTGTGGCCTATGATACACTTTTAGCTCTAGAAGTCATCACTGAGGCTCGTAATTAAATAAGGACTAAAGAACTATTATAGTGCATTAACAAGTAAAAAAAGAAAAAAAATAGTATACAATTAAAAATAAATAAAAGTTAATAATTTTTTTCTTTGAAATTGTTTTTTATCAAAGCAAAACCACTTCTCTTCACCTCCATGTTCCTCATCAGGGGTTGAAACCAGCTCTCCCTGCAAACTGTACTTAAAAAAGTCTAGGTTCTGATTCAGACTGAGCGTGCTGAGCAAAAGTGATGGAGCTATAATGATGCAATCCATTGTTGATCATGCTCCATGATGACAATGGGGCAGCTACGAAGAGGTGGGGCCAATGACATCATGGAGTGGGAATAATTACATGATAGCCCAACCAGTTTCCAAGTTCTATGATGGTCCAAAAGCAAGAAAGTCCTGGCCAGATACTCTGATAAGGCAAAGGTAGGTGGAGAGAAGCAACTCTGCTTGAGAGGGAAACAGACAATTTAAGAAATAAGAAAAACATTTTTAATTTATTTTAAAGTGCATAATGTTTTCAATAGTTTATGCCAACCAAAACAAAAATTTGAGCTTTAATTTTAAATAAATTACTTTCAATCAGGAGCAGCAAGCGAGTATATAATTTGTTTTACTTGAAGTCTTAGGGCCTGATGCTGTCTTATTATTACTTGTTTTATCACTCCAAAGGAGTATTTTTTATCTTACTAAAGATTTAAATAATACTGTAAAATAATGCTATATAAGTAAAATAAAATTTGTATATACCCCATGGTTATGTAGATGGGGTGATAGGGGGGTAGGGGATGCCCAGGGATTCCTTCCAGAGGGGATTTAAATTAAAGGAATCGCCAGGGCACCCAAACCAGTCTTTAAGGATCAGAATCAGCCCTGGGAATCCCCAGGGCCGATGTTCATCCATACAGCTTGGTTTGGGTGCCTCCCACATTGAAAATTCTTACTGAGAAGTCAAGGTTTTATGGATGTGAGTTGAGTGACCTAATATAGAGGAGCAAAAGATCTACATACTGTTGTAGAAAGGCTCCAGCAGACTTTTTACAGCACTCCTCTAACTTAGATCACCTAATTTGCATGGTATTTTACAATATCCTTATGGCCATTAAAATATCCTTTTGATTGAACTGGTCACATAGCTAGTGTCTAACAGGGTTCAATTGCCAGACCCAAAAAGTCCCATAGTCATGGGGATTGTGACAAAATACTATCAAGATGTTGCCTACATGTGCCATTACAACATTACTGTTTTGAATAGGGGTGGAGGCAACACGTCTGAGACAGTAATTGATTCAACCTTTCAAAACAGTGAAATACTACATTCCAGAACTGTGATCAACACCCCAGGACTGACATTGCCTATGGCTGGTTTAGAGGATACAAACCTATGGGTTCTGTATAATTTTCTGTTTATTTCTTCACCTGTACAATGTTAGGTGGTATATTGAATTCAAGTAACTAGTGATGTCCCGAACAGTTCGCCGGAGAACTATTCGCGGCGATTTTCGCATGTTCGCGTTCGCCGCGAACACATGCGCTTTTCAGTTCGCCCCGTATACTTTATCATTGAGGAAACTTTGAACATCATTTATTTTATTTTATAATTTTTTGTGTGTAATCTATGCCTGCCTGCCAGCGTGTGTGTGTGACAGGCTAACACCTAACAGCTTATATTGTGCTTATTTTCACTACTCATACCTGGTGGTGTAACATACATTGAAAACAACCATTTTTTTCCTGTAATCTAATTGCAGTTGCCTGCCTGTGTCAGGCTCACAGCTTATATTGTGCTCAGTGACATAAAACAACACTTTTTTGACTGTAATAGATTGAATAGCAATTGCCTGCCTACAGGCGTGTGTGTGAAGCCTATTGCATCTACTCTGCCAACTTTTGCCAGTGCACAGTGATACGTCATATCTGGTGCAACCGTAGTGTACAGTGACAAAAAACAACACTTTTTTGACTGTAATCAATTAAATATCAGTTGCCTGCCTACAGGCGTGTGTGAGGCCTACAGCGCCTACTCTGCCAACTTTTGCCAGTGCACAGTGACACTCATATCTGGTGGCACCTTAGATTGCACGCTCAGTGCTCCAAATTTGAAGTGGGAGGACCGACCAAGCATCTTTTTCCATCTCCCTGTTCCAAAAATCAATGCCATATACACGTCCCCTAATAATGGACATAACAGGGATTAAACCGATAGGGATAGTGCTACATAACAGTACACACCTTATAATAACGCAGACAGAGGCAACGCGTATAATCTTCCATGCTGTGCAGTGGAAGCCCCCAGACCCTGACCTGTGTATAATCTTCCATGCTGTGCAGTGGAAGCCCCCAGAATCTGACCTGTGTATAATTTTCCATGCTGGGCAGTGGAAGCCCCCATACTCTGGGAGTCTGAAGAAGAGGAGGAAGGTGGCTTTGAGGAGGTGGAAGACCAAACACAGCAGGCGTCCCAGGGGGCTTGTTGTCACCTTTCGGGGACCCTTGGTGGCTGGGTGGAGGAAGAGACCTTCAATGACATCAGTGAGGACAAGGAACGGTACATGGCTAGCTTGTTATGGGGAGTTTGCGGTTGTGCAAAGGGACTGTTTGCGGTTGTTTGCGGTGCATTAAACTGGGAGATTGGTCTGTTACTGTGAAGCGGGTGTAACCCTTACACTAACTGATCGATACAACATCATACCTGATGTTTTAAAGCATGTAATTCTAAACAATTTAGGAATGTTAGATGATTTATGCCCTTTATGGCTAAAAACCAGACTCTGCATCAACGATGTAATTTTCCGTGGGAGTTTTGCCATGGTTCCCCCTCCGGCATGCCACAGTCCAGGTGTTAGTCCCCTTGAAACAACTTTCCCATCGCTATTGTGGCCAGAAAGAGTCCCTGTGGGTTTTGAAATTCGCCTGCCCATTGAAGTCTATGGGGTTCGCCGATGTTCGCCCGTTCGCGAACATTTGATGAAGTTCGCGTTCGCTGTTCGCGAACCCAAAATTTGATGTTCGCGACATCACTACAAGTAACTTTCTTCAGAAGTATTTTTTATATTTTTCTCCTTGTAGTTTTAAACTTATACAATGTGCTTCTTACAGTGATCCAAGCTTCTGACTGAGATGAGTGGGAAGAATAATTTTATAACTGCTAGTAAGTGGGTGAATTTCATTCTCTAACTATAAAGAAAAAAAAAAAACATATTTTAACTACTTTTTATCATTGTCACTGTTTTATGCTTCAACACAATTCTGTCCCACATAACACTTTAGTATAATAAGATAAATCACAAGTAAAAAACAAAGTTTCTCTCATATTATGAACACTTAACATAATTTTCTGGCATTAATCCACTAAGTTTACTAAAGGTCTAAAATATCCCATACCAAAGTATTACATGGCATATAAGCAATATTTATAATTAGGTTAGCGTTGCCGCCAGTAACACTGGTGCTGTAGGAAGAACACATACATATTTTAAGCTTTGCTAATGATGTATTTGTTTATTTATTTTGTCAGATATGTTGTCTGAAAATCCTTCTCTCTATGTCAAAAGCTTATTTAATCTGGATACTTGCTTTTCATCCAAAGCTTCTGTGAGTCTCTAGTCCTTGATTTGCTGCTGTCTATGTGGTGGTAAATCCATATGAATTGCTGGGCTTAGCTGTATGGCCTAACTTCAGAAAGAAATATCTTACATGTCAGTCATTTTATTAGCATTTGCACCAAAAAGACAATTAATATAGTATAACTAGCCAATTACAAATTTAAACAAAGCTTTGGAAGGAGTGCATTGATCTGTTATTTATATATTTTGCATATGAACTTGTTGTTGTGTAAATAATACAATTTGGGTATTTATCAAAATGAATATTCCCACATATAATAAGATGAAATTACTAAAATTCAAGGTAAAACTTTAATTAAATGTGTGCAGAATACAACTATGTAATAGTTATGCACTTATATTATGAATAAAGGTGCAGGTTGGGTTTGATTGGTAATGTGTGCTAAAAACTTTAGCTCCAAGCATCTAGCCACATCGACAATTAGAACCAAGAATCAGGCCCATATAATATTTATTTTGCCTATTATATTCCATAGTGACTTTGAAGTAGCCTACGCAATCAAAAATGTGGTGTACAGTCCAAGTAAGTTAGTGGTTAGTCGAAAAATGGCAGTTCAAACTGTCAGTCTGGTTTCCATGCATAATAAGCTGTTCTAGCTTCAGCATCAATAACATATCTTTTCCTTATACATATCAAATTGGTATGTTATATTTCCTTTATAAAGATTTCTCCATCAAATTTAAACAAGAAACTGTTTATAGTATAGGTCTATGTTAATGTATTAAATCAGATCTGTGTCAGACAATCAGACAATATGTGGATTTTAGTTACTATAATTACAAAATGTCTCTATTTTAAATTTGATGAAATATCTATTTTTTTAGACCTTTTGGCTTTCCAATTATTATTTTAGATTTACCCAAATGGAATTGATAATTAATGCTTGTTTTTTGTCTTAATCATATAGAAAGTGTTGCCTTTTCGGTTGATGTCAATGAAGTTTGATGATGAGGTCAAAGAAGGCTGCCAATTTTATGTTTGCCGATGGCAAAGATGGATGCTACCATAAATCCAATATGGCAGCTGATATGGAGGAAAAGATTGTCCCTGAGACAGTATCTGATGTCACTCCAGGATGAGGAGAGCCTAACAGTTTATAGATATCATAATTAGTAACAGTTTTGGAAAGATCATAGAAGAACTTACAAGTAGTTAAAATGTGCTCTATCAAAAACAATGCAAAGCTACAGTAGATTTAAATTCAGTAAGTCCCATGTTGTTGTCGTTTAATCTTTCACTCATGTCCGATTCTCAGCATGCCAAATATGTTTGCCAGCCACTGCACTCTAAACTCTCTCAAGCTCATATTTATTGCTTCAATCTCTGGATTTTAAGTATAACATTGTTAAACATGTTCTGGATCTCACAGTCTGCCCCCAAGAGCATTGGGTGATGACCAACTAGTCCCCACGAGCATTGGTGGTGACCAGCTAGTCTGTAAACCAAAAAAAAGCAGAGAACAACTGCTATAGATTATTTATTTATATATATATATATATATATATATATATATATATATATATATATATTAAAAGCCCATAATTACCTTTATACAGGCCGTATGTCTGCGGGTTAGAAATTTGCAATAGTTAAAGAGGTACATTGAACAAGCCCGCAATTACTGGGCTGAAGTCTAAAATCGTAAATCATGAACCCGTATGTAGCATTTCAGGTCATGATCATGATCAATTAAGCAAGCCTGTAAGTTACAATTTAGAAAGAACCAATAGTTAATAAGACTATCATGACATCAGTAAAACATGGAGTTCAAACTTTAATCAATTAGTGTTTAGAAGTCCGTTATGCGATCATACAAGAAACTGTTATAGTCCATGTGGATGGCCTGATATGTATTAAGTCCTTGATTCCTGGGATCAATATAACACAGAAATAAAACGTGGAAAAAAAAAAAATGTATTGCAGATTTTCAAGCTTGAGACTGTTGTGCAATTAATTCTAATGTCTTTCATTGCTTTACGAGTATTTTAAAGTACAGTAGTGTGTTTATTTGAATTTACAATGTTACGAACAGGTGTTTAGGACACTTGCGAGTCCTATCTAGTACTCGTAGACATTTTTGCTACATTTGCTATTTACGGTTTTGAAGGCAATTGCAGGCTTGTTGAATTGTTGGAATTAAAATAGGAATTTGCATCTTTAGCACTGGTAACAATTGCAGGCTTGAAACATCAAAGGAGTAGCTAGGACGGAGTTACATTTTTGACAACCACAGTGCTTTTGAGACAGTAACTTGCAAATTTATTGCCAGTAGCAAGAAGAGGCCACTTAAATATGTGTAACTTTTACAGCCCCTTCTGGATCGCTACCTTGTTGTGGTGAAGGGGCTTGTGTACTTCGATGAAGCTATGAGCTATACCATATAGGGTCAGCCAAGATGGGCAGGTCAAGGCAGAGAGATCAGACAAATTGTGGTCCACTGAAGAAAGAACTGGCAACCCACTCCAGTATCTTTGCTAAGAAAACTTTATGGACAGGCACAACCAGAGACATAACGATCAGGTGCCTACCACATTACTGAGGAACAACAGAGGGCAAGTGCAAGAAACACCAGATCTGATGAAGTGGTTGGGTCAAAGCCAAAAGGACACACAGCTGCAGATGTGTTTGGAGGAGAAAGGAAAGCCTTATGCTGCAAAGATCAATTCAGCATAGGAACCTGTAATGTTAGAACTATGAACCAAGGCAAACTCAACGTGGTCAAGAATGAAATTACAAGGTTAAACATTGATATTCTGGGAATGGGGGAACTTAAATGGACTGGAATGGGACATTTCACATCAGACAACCACCAGATCTTCTACTGTGGTCAAGAATCCTGCAGAAGAAATGGAGTAGCCATCTTAGTCAATCAAAGAGTGGCCAAAGCAGTGCTCGGTTACAACCAAAGAAAATGACAGAATGATCTAAATTCAAATTCAAGGCAAGCCATTTAATATCACAGTGATCCAAGTCTAGGCTCCAACCACGGATGCTAAAGAGGCTGAAGTTGTCAAGTACTATGAAGACATTCAAAACATCATAGATATAACCCCAAGAAAAGATGTTACTATCATCATAGGAGATTGGAATGCTAAAGTAGGGAACCAAAAGACACCTGGAATAACTGCAGGCTTTTAAAGTCGTACATGGTGAGGCGGAAGTGAGGCCCAGCCAGAAGACATGTGCCTGAACTGCGTTTCTACAGGTGTGAAACACAGATATGATGACAGCAGGATGAAGGTCAAGAGGAAGATGGCAGAGGACTCCAGAGCAGCCTGTGCAACCGGTGAAGCACCACAAACCGACATCACATACTTTGGATGGGAGTGGACCCTGAAGCAGTGGATCGAGCTGGACACAGGTTTTAAGGGAACCCTGCTATATAATATCATCATCACCACAAGCACCCCTGTCATCACCATACCCACTGGCACCCCTTGTTGGGAAATACAACAGCATGTACTGCATAATATGTAAACACTATGCTCTTGAGCTGTAGATGGTCCTGTGCAGTTTAGAGTACTGTTTATATATGTATATGAACTTGTTGGTACTAACAGGAAGGAAGTTCTTTGTTTTCTTCACTTGTTCACTTGTTTTGTCTCTCATCCTGCTGGCTGCTGTTTCAAGTAACTGATATGTTATAAATGTTTGCTGTTTATCCAAACAAGTAAAGCCTAATATGGTTCTTCACTATCTACCAGTGTTTCTTTTTGATGCATAACTAACACCCCTGTCATCACCACAGCCCATCAACAGTCCCAGTTTTGTCCAGTGACAGACCTCAAACCCTGTCACAAGCCTCTTTGAGGGAGCTCATGCACCAGATCCAGAGGGAGGATGAAAGCAATACCACCCTAATGGAATGACTGGCACTGCAGATGGCAAGGCAGAATGACATTGCAACCTCTCTTGTTGACAGCATCAGATCACTGGTGATGTGAGGAGGCACAGTCGAAGGATAGAGAGGTATGAGCAAAAGACAAATAGGGACAGACAAGCCCAGACAAGACTTATTGAGCAACTATTGTAATTGGTGGAAGGCTAGGTCATACCTCTTCAGCCTTTGGTTCCACCGGCTCCACCACCATTGCAACCAGAGCCTGTGCCCTCCTCATCTCACACCTTAACGCCAACACCAGCTGCTACACAGCCACCCCAGGTGGATTCACCCCTCATTCCAACACTTCTTTGTAGTGGCAGAGGGAGGAGTAGCGCAGGTACGGAAGTTGGGGGCCCAGTGCTGAGGAAGAGGAGTAGGTAGATGAGAACATCCCCTAAGTCCTCCTCATACACACTCCGCAATGAATAATTATTAGTATAAGTGTTGACATACTATTGCCTGGCTACAGAGTGTATACATGTATGGTTATGTTGAATATTCCACCAATTGATGCTCAAAGGGGATTGCCATTGAGATGAGGTGTTTAAGCTGATCCAAATAGTGTTATGATTGATATTGTGTTCCTGTCTCTGTAGGTCTCAGTAGCCCAATCTCACGACATGAAGGCATGTTACTCAACCTCCTCTTTCTGTTTTCCAGATTCTTATCATCTATTTGGGATTATTCCTTAATATATAAAAACACACTGTGTGTGAAATAGATTTGTATGACATTATCCATGATTTATTGCATCTGTTTAATCGAGCAGATGATAACCAAAAGTAAGTGCTATGCGCATTACTGATTACTTTGATTAAATGGAGTGATGATCCTTTTTTTCATCAGATTCTGGTTGCAGTGGTGTATTGACCAAATGTGGCCCTGGTAGGAGCTATGCATTATGATTATTCTAGATTATGACATTACCCCCTTTAGGTATCCCTTTTTTGCACAAAAAGCCTCTTATCTTCCAGGATTCGCCAACACCACACCCATGATATTAATGCACAGACTTCTACATTTTTCGTTCCAATTTTAGTATATGTGCTGCCGAAGCTAGCACAGACTTCTACATTTTTTAGTGTAAAAAAAAAGCTTTGTTATACCATTATCACAGTGCCAATATGTTTTTAATGGTTCTGGTTTTGGGACATCCACATACACTCATTTGTGTCACATTCCTATATTTGTACACTACTGAGCCATAGTTACTGTACAATAGATTAATACATATACTAATAATAATACTAATTTAATATTATAGAGTTAATACACATGAGAGGTCCAATTTGTGATACTGTGGAGTATCAACATTCCCCTGAATGACTGATAACAATATGGTAATGTGGATTGTTTGGTAGCAAACACTTGATGTGATTTTATCAAATGGTAATGGACACACATCTTGGCACATGGCAACTAGCAACGTCCCTTTGCACAGCCTCCATGTGTGCTTGCAGGCCTTACTGATGGGTTATAGTTGATTTGTGTGGCTTATGTTCCCTGGTCCCCTTCTGGATCGCTACCTTGTGGTGGTAAGCAGCTTGTGTACTTCAATAAAGCTGTGAGCTATACCATGTAGGGTCACTCTAGTTGGGCAGATCATAGCAGAGAGGTCAGACAAATAGCAGTGCACTGGAGAAGGACCCGGCAAGCTGCTCCATCATCTTTGCCATGCAAACCTTGTGGAAAAGCAGAGACAGAGACATCGATAAGTGTGCTGCAGTCCATAGGGTTACCGAATAAAACACGACTGAAGGACTGAACAACAAAAAATAAAATGTTCCATTATAGTTGGTATATGTCATGTGGCCACAATTTATTTTCCAGTGTAGATCTGATGAGTGAAATGTATATAAGATTATATGTATTTGTATTTTTAGGGTCCACATTAGAGCCTCTGTGAGTGAGAAAGGGATAATATGGCAGGCATTTTCATGTTTTTGTGTTGAAATTTAATCAGGTAGTGTCTCTTTCAGCATCAAACAGCAACACTTTTCATGTTGGCATATGCATGACGATTCAAACATACGATAAAAAAATAATAATAATTAAGGCCTATTTGTTCTTTGGGAGTTGTTGTGCAAGTAATTATAATGTTTTCCATTGCTTTCCCCATTATTATTTGAATTTCCATTGGAATGTTTATATTGTCTTTTGCAGTGTTACCAACTAGTCTGTAAACCCTTTGTGTTTCCTATTTAGAACACGTAATATATTTGGCTAAATTTTCTGTTTGCGGCTTTGAAGACAATTGCGTCCTTGGGGAAATGTAGCAATTGATTAGCAATTTGAGATTTTAGCGATTGTAACATTTGCGGCCTTGGAAGATCAAAGGCTTAGATGGGTTGGGAGTTTCGATTTTGACAACATTTTTAGCCTGTAACCCGCAGATCTTTTGCGGCCCCCTAAAGACACCAATTGAATAGCAAATTAGCGGACGGGCTACATTACAGGCTCCAATAACCAACAATTGCTCAATTGAATAGGGGCCCTTGTCTACCATATACATGGTTGTCTGTTGGTTTTGCTGTTACCGCAGTAAACATTTACATATACTTATTATGTACTCTAACTCTAACAGGTGAAGGGTTAACCATTTTCCTTTCTTACAAAATAAATATATGATTGTCTAGAAAACAAGTCCCTTGAGTGGGAACCAAGCCAATGCTAAATAACATTAGCAGAGACCTTGAGAATGGAACATACAGGCAACATACAGGGTCTACACGTTTTACCTCAATTCCCAATTGTTTTAATTGAGGGTGTTATCAAGCAGGTGCATACAAAGAAGACATAAGCTACTGTAATTGGTGGAAAACACCTCACGACGAGGAGAGAGAAGTAGTTTATCTAATAGGCAGAGAGAAGGTTCTGTGTCTTTTCTGGGTTTTCTGTCATTTTCTCTGGGCTAATTTCTGTCTGTTACTCTCTTGCAAAAAGGATTGATTCCAACTATCTCAAGAAGGGATCCTAAAATGAGACAGGGTTACCCTGAAATCCTATATTTGATAATGTATAAAATTGTTTAACTTTCTAACTTGTGTAGTAGAGTTGAAATAGTTCAATAACTACAATCATTCTGTTACATTTCTGGAATGGTCACAGAACAAAGACTAATTAGCACCCACATTCTGTAGGTGTTAATCATTTTATTTCTATCTGTGTCCAATTTCCTTAAACGGACTGATTGACTTTATTCAATAATATAACCATTTAACTCTGTTACAAAACCAATCATTAAAGACACCTGTACAGCAAACTATACTTAACATTTCTCAACGCATATCTTCTCTCACTGTTGACAATGGCATCATCTTTCCCACCTCCCAGGCACACAGGGGAGGGAAATGGGGGGAAGAGACATGAGGAAGGTGGAACAGACACAGGGTGAGGGGGGACAGGGGGGGAAAGACAAAGGGCAAAGGGGAACAGACACAGGGGAGGAAGAGGGGGAAAGAGACACGGGGGAGAGGGAAAGAGATGCATGGTATGGAGAGGGGGAAAGAGACACAGGAGGGGGAGAGAAACAAAGGGAGATGGGGGAAGGGACACAGAGGGAGAGGGGTAAGAGGCACAGAGGGAGAGGGGGGAAAGAGACACAGAGGGAGAGAGGGGAAGAGATGCCTGGGAGAGGGGGAAAGAGACACAGGGGAGAGGGGGAAAGAGACACAGGGAAGAGACACAGGGGGGAGAGGGGAGGAAATAGACACAGGAAAAAGACACAGGGGGCTCATTGTGAGGCCCATGATGAGCACCGAATGCTCTTATTGTGAGGCCTGTGATGAGCGCCAAAGGCTCTCATTGCAAGGCCAGTAAAGCAGAGGGGGAGAGGCTCCCATTGTGTGGCAAGCAGCATTGCCAGGCTTCATTTTTTATTGCCGTAATTTTTAACGGACAAGTCACTAGTTAAATATAAATAGGTCAAGTATATTCATTTATTAATTCACATTACTTTTTTAATTCACTGTACTCAAATTTTTGGGCATTTCAGACTGTAATTATATATTTGTCTTCGCGATGAGCGCCAAAGATGATCATTGCAAAGCCGGACAATTAAAGTACACGAGGGGATAGGCTCACAATTAGTGCCGAAGGTCCGCAGAGGAGCAAAAGCCTTTCATTCTGTGGCAAACTGAATTGCCATGGCTTCAAATTTTATTTCCGAAGGGCAAATCGCTAGTTATATATTTTTTATTTTGTGATCTATCTAAACATCAAAGCTTAGAAGTAATTGGATGCAAGTGTTCATTCTTGATTGTACTATTGTCCCAATAAAAGCTATTCTTTAATAGAGTGCATACTTGTCTATAAATGGATAATTGAACTCAATAAACGTCAAAACTAAACATTGTAATATCGGTGTCATATCAAATTGTATGACAGGCCATCATCTTGGGTTTGAGTATTCTCCTTCTGTGCACATTTGAGGTAACATAATGTCTGAGACCTTTGCACAACAGTGAAATCCTTAATTCCAGGATTGTGATCAACATTGCCTATAGTTGGCTTAGAGAACACCAACCTATAGGTTCTATATCATTCTGTTGGTTATTTCTACACCTTAACATGTTAGGCGGTACATCATATTCAAATAACTTTCTACAAACTCTTTTTCATGTTTTACTCCTTGCAGTTTGAAAGATATACAATGTGTTCCAATGATCCCAGCTTCTAACGGAGATGTGTGGGAAGAATAATTTTATAACTACTTGAAAGTGGGAGTCTTTCATTCACTATCTGTAAAGAAAAAAAAATTACTTTGTATAACTGTTTTTCTGCTTCAATACAATTCTGTTCCACAGAGTACATTGGTATAATTAGATAAATTACAAGAGTAAAAAAATCAAGTTTCTCTCATATGAATGCGCTTTGCTAAATTTATGAACTTCTAACATAATATTTTGGCATTAATTCACTAAGTTTCCAGAAGGTCTAAAACATCCCTTATCAAAGTGTTACATGGCATGCAAGCAATTTTTATAATTAGATCAGCTTTACAGAACACAAATATTTTAAGCTTTCCTAATGAAGTATTTGTTTCTATATTTAGTGATTTATCTGAGATGTTGTCTGAAAATCCTTCTCTCTATTTCAAAAGCTTGTTTCATTTGGATGCATGCTTTTCATTCAAACCTTCTTTAACATTCTAAACCATATGATTGGCTGAGCTTAATTGTAGTGCCTAACTTGCAAAACAAATACCTTATATACCAGTCATATTATTAGCAGCTGCACCAAAAAGTCAGTTAATATGGTGTGACTAGCCAATAACAATAATAAAGCAAGTTTTTGTATTAAAGACTACAGCGTGATTTTATATGCATTCTGTCACACAACTGACTAGTCATGTTTGGGCTGATCTATTGTTAGATATGAATTTATTGTTATTTAAATTATAAAAGTTAGGTATTTAACAAATTGAATATTCCCAAATATAATTAGTTGGAATGACTAATTGTAAGACCAAATAATTTCCTAGGTTGTTGCCTTTTTCACATATCTATTCTGTTTTTTTTTAATGAATATTAATTATAGTTTTGTGCAAATAGATCTTGCACTGACTACACAATAAGCCTCATTCAATTCGGCCCTGGCAAGTTAGGGGATGTAGGCCGTATGTCTGTGGGCCTATTGCGGGCCCACAGCATCAGCAACTTATGGTGCTATTCAATTGGCCGGGCCCACAAGTTATGGGCCGATGGCGAAATTCGGAAACCATGCCATCGTCTGTAGCTTTTGCGAGTTTGAACATAATCAATTAAGTAAGGCCGTAACTCCCGAGTTAGAAACAGCCAATGGAAACAGAGAATGTCATCATTACATCAATGAAAAATGGAGGTTGTATTTTAAAGTCCTACGGGCTTCAATTACGAGATACTATTGGACATACATTCTTGAAATATTGCTATAATGATAATAAATATGATATTCTATTACATGCAGGTTCCATTATATGTATTAACACATTAATTGCCGGAATCAATAAAAACACGGAAATTAAACATGAAATCAAGTATTTTTCTTTGTCAATTTGCGAGCTTGAGAATGTTGTGCTATTAATTGTAAGACCTAACATCACTTTCCCTTTTAATAAAAGTACAGTGGTGTGTGTATATGTGCATTTAGAGTGCTACGGACGTGTCTTTAAGCCCTTTGTGATTCCTCCTTAGAACCCCTAACTTGTGGACTGACTTTTGGCATTTGCGGCCTTGGCGGGTGGTTAGCGAGGGGGACTCAAGCGTTTTAGCATTTTAGCGTTCTGAACTCTTGCGACCATGAAAGATCAAAGGCTTGGAGGGGCATTAACTTGCGATGTAAACCATCACAATGAATTGGAAGCCGGAGCCCTAACACGATCGGAGCCCACAAAATGACACCAATTGAATAGCAAAATAAGTTACGGACTGCATTTCCGAAGCCCGGATCTCCCGAAGCCTCAATTGAATGAGGCGCAATTTTAGATCTTGGCAAGTACAGGAATAAGCTAGTTTCAGGAAATGATTAAGGTAGAGAGAAGAATATAAGGTTAGTGGACAGTGCAAAAGGAAAAACAACAGTAAGTACATAAACATGTATAGCTCATGTTCACACATTTCTCATTCATCAATCATGCTCTCACATGTAGCCTTGCCCCCTTACTAGTATTTATGGTAAGGTTACTTCTGTCCATTTCTGCAAATGGGTGGGGAATGGGAAGGATGGCTCAAAATTCTCACAGCCCTCATTAAAGGAGTTATTCCCACAGCTTGATCCCAGGGGTAGAAGTTTGTATTCTTCCTTCCTCTTCCAGGTCACTCTGTTCTTTGACTAATTAAATATTCTTCCATTTTTCTCTCAAGTCATAGTTTAGATGCTCATGTTTGCCCATTTAAATCCAGGCCAGTAAATTAGAACAAAATCCATACATTTTATCCTAAGACCAGAGGTCACATTGGTCAAATTATTACACTGAACCAATGTTCACTCAGTGTAAATTTATGAATTTATGAAAAGTTCAAATGAGGTACTGTTACTTGTATTCTGTGACTAATGCACCTAGAAACTAGCGATATAGAAAGGAAAATAAACAACTATTATTAATATTAATAGTATTGCTGCTATTAATATTAATATTACGTATTTATTCAGAAACACACAAATGTTTTGCAGAACAGTATAAGTACTTACATGAATAAAAACGGAATTAAAACATTATACTCCTTAGGATGAATAGTATTTGGCTTTGATGCATAGTTATTATGTGTAGCATCCCTTCACTCATTGCAGCCTAAATGCTGAGCGGCTGCTTCGCCTTGCTACACGAGGCTCACGTGTGAAGGAGACACTGGCTCGCCTGGCTTCACGAGGCTCGTGGTTGTGACCTCACTTTAAAAGATCGCAACTGCGTGACCAACATCGAAAATGTTACAAACAGCGTTCTTGGTCCACAACTATATATGTGACTAGCGAATTGCCCGTCACAAAATGACGGCAATGAAATTGTAAGTGAGCTAATGGTGTTTGGTGTATAATAATCAAATAAATAATAGATTAATAAATTAATATAGTTTACCTATTTTGAAGTAATATGTGCAGGAAACATTGTGTTGAAGAGCTGGCAATCTGTTTTGATGTTGCTGCAGCATTAGTGGTGTGGAGCTGCTGTGTAAGCGTGATGAATGTGTGGAGTGTAATAGTGTGCGTGCGCAAGACAAAACCGTTATCGTAGCTGTGTACTTCCGCATTGTATAAGTTATTGTTATAAAATGGCGGCTATGCGTATGCGTCTTAGCGGAATATCTGTAGCTGTTTTGTGGTGTTTTGCGTGTTTCTGGTGGTGTTTTGCGTGTTTAGAGTGCTGTAGCCTCGTTTTCGTTTTGTTCGGGGCCATTTTTTCTCTCGCTTAGAGAATTTTTTAGTGTCTTAACTCTTTGATTTTGAGTTAAATTGAGGTGTAACTTCATTTTTTGAGGTCCTGGATGCTCCCTCTGGGTGTAGGTAAGCTTTTTATGTATGTCTTGTGTGTATTTATTGTGTTTTTCATTTTTTCATGTCCGCGGGTTGCGGCCGTTTTTTGCGAGGTCGTAACTGGTCGTAACGTGTCTTGTACTTTTTTGCAAGGGCCGCAGTTGCGGGCAGCGCTCCTTGCCAGCAACTGAGGCCCTCGCTTCGCGAGCCCACAAGCGTTAGCGACAACTCACAACTATATATGTGATACTGTACAGATTACCAATAATTGCCAACAATAAGTTGTAGCCCCACTCTGCTCTATTAGATACATGATCCCACAGTGTGAGTGGGTATAACCACATACAGGTCACTCTGTCTCTGGTGTCTCTCACCTATCTTCTCCTCCGTCACCATGACCAGTTCCCAGGCCACTGTGCTGTGTGTGGGGACACAGTGTGATCATCACTGGGAGGCGGGGAGAGCAGCTACGGGGGGCAGCAGAGAGACGGACAGGGGAGGGACAGAGGGAGACTGGGGAGGGGGCAGAGGGAGACTGGGGAGGGGGCCGAGGGAGACTGGGGAGGGGTCAGAGGGAGACTGGGGAGGGGGAAGAGGGAAATAGGGAGGGACAGAGAGGGAGACTGATGGACGCAGTTGCTGGCTGCGGGGCACATTAAGAGGTGAGGGGGGTGACACCTGGCTCCTGCGGGTCCCAGGGGGCTCCAGGCTGCTCTTTTTCCCACCAGACCTCCTGCTGGAGGGACTGGCGGCTCACGGGAGGGCAGCTCCGGGTCCTCCTCACTCACATCCCGATCCTCACAGCCCATGGCGGCACCGGTCACTGTGCTGTTTGTGGGGACACAGTGTGATCATCAGGTGTGAGAGAGACACAGCATGGGGACAGAGAGAGAAAGACAGGAGGGACCCCGGCTGCAATGAGTGGCCCGCACATCAACTGAGGCCCTCGCCCGCTCCATGCCAGCAATTGAGGCCCTTGCCCGCAGCCCTCGCTTCGCGAGGGCCGCGGGCACGCTACGCGAGCCCGCAAGAGTGAGCAACGGCCCGTACGCTCACAATGGTTCGCGCTCCATGCCAGCATTCGAGGCCCTCGCTTTGCTTGGAGCATGGAGCACCTTCCCAGCAATTGAGGCCCTTGCCCGCAGCCCTCGCTTCGCAAGCGTGAGCAACGGCCCGTACACAACTATATATGTGATAATACTAGCAACTTGTGCACATTTTCAGTCGGTAAAATTATAGTAGGCAAAGTAAAAAAAAAAGGAAGTGTTAGTAAGTGTAAGTGAACACCTATTGGGCCATCCCAGTATATCATTTGGGTCATTTTAATAATTGGATTACATTCAAGTACTGTATGGTTGCATATATTTGAAATGTTGGGGTTGTTGTCAAATTGCAGATAATTATTGCCTTGTTTTAAATTTCCAGATAAATGTTTGTGTTATTTTAGAATTAACACTGCTAATTAGTGGACTGCCAAGGAACATATTGTTTTTCTTTTTCAAGTTTCAGATATAAAACTGATTAAAAGGATTCCTTCATCCTAGAGTATCATCTTCCACTTCATCTCGCTACAAATCAAAGAGATCTGATTATATCTACTTGCTAGGAAGGAATGACTGTTCATCTGTACTGTAGCACATTTTACACTGAATATATATCAGGTCTTTTGATGTTCTGTCCTTTCACAGGCTTACGACTTGAGAATACACATCATGGATGCATATATTTGCCTGACCTTCTTTTTATTCCTGTCCTTTCATGTGTTGGGCTGTAGACTGTTACAGAGAGACCAAGGGAAATAATCAGTTTTTTTAAAGGAATTCTGTGCAGTCTAACTCAGTGACTTCCTAGTTGCTTGCCTTTTGGCTATTTATACTGCTTTTCTGGAAAACATACATTTATATATTTTTATTGAAATAAAGTCTGCAAAAGCAAAAGCAATTTCACAACCTTTTAAAATGGTAAAGTTAAAGAGCCACTTGAGTATCATATGTATAGCATGTCTATAAAGGGATGCCCCTTCTGGATTGCTACCTTGAAGTGGTGAAGGGGCTTGTGTGCCTCAATGAAGCTGTGAGCGATACCATGTATGGTCATCAAAGATGGCAGGTCATAGCAGATAGGTCAGACAAATAGCAGTCCACTGTAGAAGGAATTGGCAACCCGCTCCAGTATCTTTGCCATGAAAGCCTTATGGAAAGGCACAACTAGAGGCAAGATGTGCCTGGTGTGATGAGATCCATATGGTTGTGGAGAGTTGGACATGACTGAACGATTGAACAATAAAGGGAATGTTTTATACAAAATAATTTTAGAATGTTTAATTACATTTGCATTTAATTTTCAACTATTGCATTTGATTTTTCTTCAAAGACAACATACTTTAAGTTTTGTTTCTAATAGAAATTGATAACTGGAAGAAAGGGGAGGGACCATTCAAGTAACTCTTATCTAGTCTTTTTTTTTTGTCACTCTCTCTTTGCTTTTTTTCCTTTTTTGGGGGTTCTCTTTTTCTAGCAGATAATATATAATACAGTAGACTGCAGGCACTAGGTTTATTAATTAAAAATATGTAATAATTGTAATTATTATTATAATTTAAAGAAATGTAACGTAGATTGGACTTACGTAAGGCCAATGAAGATTCAGTAGCAAAGAGATTCAAAGGCAAAAGTACAGAAAAGGGGCAGACAAATAACTTGGTCAGACAGTTTGTGGTTCATGGCAAGTAGCAAACAAAAAATAATCCAGTTAATAGTCCAAAGGTCAGGAATCCAGTAATGTAGTAATCAAATATACAGGATAAGATATTGGAAAGAAATCCAATACAAAGAGAGAAGAAGCTGAGCTGTAGTCCTAGAACACAGCAATTGACTACTGAGAGTTGATGTGTCTGCCTTAAATAGCTGCAGCTGAAAAAGCAAACTTTTGTTATCAGGCCCGTTATTATCTTTGCTCATTACATAGTTACATAGTTAATGAGGTGAAAAAAAGACCTTTAGTCCATCAAGTTAAACCTTTTTGAATCTCCTCTGATCGGAAATATGCAGATTAATTGATCCAGAGGAAGGCAAAAAAAAAAAAAAGAAGAGGGTAAATTTTACCAATCGTCTCAAGGGAAAAAAAGAAAATTCCTTCCTGACCCTAGATACTGGCGATTGGATTCCGCCCTGGATCTGTACTCCCTCTCTAATTATCCAGAATAACCAAGAATGCCCTTTTTTATTTAAAATATATCCAATCCCTTTTTAGTGTTTGCTATCGAATCTGCTGTCACCACCTCCTTTGGTAGAGAATTCCACAGATTAACTACCCTTACTGTGGAGAACCCTTTTATTTCTTTAAGGTGGAATCTTTTTACTTCTAACCTCAAAGGATGTCCTCTTGTCAGATGAAAACCTCTGGGCACAAAAAGTTCACTTGACAAAGCCTTATATTGTCCCTGGATGTATTTATATAGAGTAATCATAGGATGTATTTATATAGGGTAATCATAGGATGTATTTATATAACGTAATCATATCTCCTCTTAGACGCATTTTTTCTAGAGAATACGTTTAATTTGGTTAGTCTTTCTTCATAACTTAGCCCCTCCATTCCCTTTATTAGTTTTATTGCTTTTTTCAATACTTTTTCCTGCTCTAAAATTACCTTTTTTTTAAGTAGTGCCCAAAATTGTACTCCATATTCCAAATGAGGGCGTACTAGAGAATTTGTATAGTGGCAGAATTATATTTGCTTCCCTGGCTTCTATACCCTTCTCAAAACATGCTAACATTTTATTTGCCTTTGCAGCTGCTAGTTGGTAACCCGCCAACGACTTGCGGGGTAAGGGGGGAAAAAAACCGAAGGGATGGCGAAAATTGAACTCCGTGACCACAAATCCTTTAATCTGTCAAGCCCGTAACTGTCACGTTCCAATTACGCTAATAAATTGCAACAAATCCACTGGCGTTCAAACCCATAACCTGCAAATGGAGCCAAAAAGCCAACGGGTACTAGAGATGACCTGCTAGGTGGTTAAAGTCCAATCCATAGCACTGTAAATGACAATATACACACACTACTGTACTTACAATGAAAGGGAAAGTGATGTTAGGTATTACAATTAATAGCACAACCTTCTCATGCTCGCAAATCTGCAATATAAAATAAATTATTTTCTGTTTAATTTCTGTGTTATATCGATCCCGGCAATCAATGTGTTAATACATGTAATGGAACTCGCATGGACTAGAATATAATATTTACTGATTTATTAATATAGCATTATAATTGGAATGCGGGTCCGATCAAAACTCGTAATTGAGACCCGTAAGGCTTTAAATCTAACCACCATTTTTCAGTGATGTAATGATGACGATCTTATTTGCCATAGGCTCGGTCTAAACCCGTAACTATGGGTTTGACTAATTGATCACATTCACGGCCGCACATCCAAAGTGTGCAGAATAGTTTACAGGTTTGCGTCTCTCGCCTGTAACTTGCAGCATGGTTCATTTTAATAGCTCTGTAATGCAGCCGAACTTCAAGCTTGCAGCCTTTGCGGGTGTGCCGAGGCTGCTACGGGCTTCAAATTTAATAAGGCTGTGTATCTGATAACCCTAGATTTGCTCCATTAAGAATATAAATTGCATGGCTATATTTCCTTTACATTTATTCATACTAAATCTCCAATCTTAAATCTGCCATTCAGTTGCACATTTCTCTAATTATGCAAATCCCTTTGGAGGGAAAGTACATCATTATCTGATTTAGTTGCCTTGCACAAGTGTCATTAGCAAAAATTGAGAAAATACTTTCCAGTCCTACTTATAAGTCATTAATAAATATGTTAAAAAGGAGAAGACCAACACTGTACCCTGAGGAAGCCCACTTGAGTATGATCCAACCTTAGTATGATCCATTTAAATTAACCCTTTGCTTCCTGTCTTTTAGCCAGCTCTTAATCCACGAGCAAATATTTACTGCATTTCCTGCATCCCTTAGTTTGAACAATAGTCTTCCATGTGGCACTGTATCAAAAGCCTTTGCAAAATCCAAAAAGACTACATACACTAAGTTGCTTTGATCCAAGTTACTACTAACATCCTCATATAAACTAATTAGGTTTGTTTGATATGATCTATCCCTCATAAATCTGTGCCGACACCTACTTATAATTCTGTTCAAATAGACATATTCTTGTACACTACTCCTTATTAACCCTTCTAAAAGTTTCCCTCTACAGATGTGAGGCTTACAGGTCTATAATTCCCAAGATTTGCTCTTGCTCCCTTCTTAAACATAGGTATCACATCTGCTTTTTTGCCAGTCACAGTGTTGAGTGAATCTTGAAAATTAGATATAATGGTTTTGCTATTATAGAACCCAGTTCCATCATGACCCTTGGATGTATTCCATCAAGGCCTGGGGTTTTAATAACATATATTTTTTCCAACCTCTTATGGATTTTCTCCTTTGTTAACCAATTATTTGGTGAAGGTAGTATGGCCCCATTTTGTTACGTTGTCCCAACCACTGTAAATATCAAAGAAAATAACTTATTTAGCTCATCTGCCTTTTCCTGGTCACTAATTATATCACACAAACTGTTTCTCATTGTAATGTTCTTATGGCTTCCTTCCTTGCCTTCTTTCCATTAATATATTTACTCTCATTTCTACTGCTTGAAAGTTTCTCCGGGAGAAAAATAGCAAACATAATTTGTACTCTCATTTTTGCTAATTGTTACAATAAAACACACATACAAATTGTTATTTCTTTATCTTTTAGGCTTATTTCTCAATGTCTCTGTTTTCTTGCAGTCTCTTGTGGTCAGGAAGTATAATCAAACAAAATAAAGTAACAAGTGTATTTCTGCTATTTTATGTCTCCAGCCTGAAAAAAAAATAAGCAATTTGTATTATATACTATGAGTAACACATGGTGCATGTTGCAGACTTCTGGAATGATAATAATTATATAATAAACTAGCGGCTTACTGGTAATGCTGTTTGCCACAGACATTCATTTTTTTGGTGGTCTGAGATCCTTCAGCGCTCATTGCGAGCCTTGTGCTTAGCGCCTTTGGTGCTCATCGAGTGGTTCGCGATGTTGTATATTTTTGTATCAGAGGTGCTTTTGCTGTCATTGTAAGGTTGGCACTGATCTGCTTGTTGCCCTTATTGCAAGGCTGCCGCTGGTTTAGTTTGTGTGCTTTGAGCAGCTTTGGCGCTCGTTGTGAGGCGCAAGTGAATGGCTTTTGTGTTTATTGCAATAGTTTTTTTTGTGTATATGTTTTTTCGTATGCTAAATAAATAGGTAATACATTACTAAATGAATATACTTTACCTATTTGTAAGTAATATATGCAGGAAGCATTGTGCTGAAGAGCTAACAATCTGTTTTGATGTTCCTGCAGCATACAATGTAGGTTTGCACTGTTGTGGAGCTGACGTGTAAGTGTCAGCAATGTGTGCAGTGTAAGTAGGCTGCGTGCGCGACGGGAAACTGTTGGTGTAGCTGTGTACTTGCGCATTCTGCAAGTTAGTGTTGTAAAATGGCAGCGAATGTGTATGTGGTACGCGGGTGTGGATGATTTAGCATCCTTTCTAAAAGCGTATCTTGTACCTCGTACGGCTTTTATGAAAAGCCGTTTGTGCTTGTTGGTGTTTTGCGGCTTTAGAGTCGTGTAGCCTCGTTTTCTTTTTTTTCCGGCGGCCATTTTTTCTTTCGCTTAGGGGATTTTCGTGTGTTTAAACTCGGTAAATTGGACTTAATAAATTGAGGTGTAAGTTCACTTGCAGAGGTCCTGGGTGCCCCCCCCCCCCCCTTGCTGTGGGTAAGGTTTTTATATCATTTTTGTGTTTATTTATTGTTTTTTAAATGTTTACAGCTGTCCCGCGGCTCATATTGTTTTAGTGTAAGTCCGTAATTTTTTCGTTCTAAGTCCTGCGGCTCATATTTTTTTGTGTAAGTCCATATTTAGTCATTTCGTGTTAGATGTATTTTTTCAAAGTCCCGCTTCTGTGTGTGTTTGTAGCCGCTTTTGAGGCGCCATAGAGCCTCCGCCTCCACAAATGCGGCCCCTTGCTTGGCGAGGGTCCACATTTGAAGCCTGCAATGAGCCTTTGGATCATTGCAACCGATGTGGGAGCCTCCACCTTCTGCAAATGCGGCCCCTCGCTTTGCGAGGGGCCGCATTTGCGGCCCAAACTGCGTCCCTCGCTTGGCGAGGGACTCAGTTCTTGTGAGCTCACAAAGCGTGACGACGTTTCGTAGTTTGACAACTATTATATGTGATAAGAATCTGCCCCAGATTATGTTTCTTTTTCTAGCTTTATAATACATATCCTTAAAGGAACATTAAAACCATTTGTGTCGTTGTTGCTCTTGAAAGAGGGTATTTGATAATGTATACATTTTTGTTTTCCTTTTTTAAATGAAATTCTCACAGCACAATAAAATGCTTCACTTGTTTAACTGATCTGGGGGCTTGAACCTGTCAGCCAGTGAGTAGTATAGCTGCATGACTCACACATGTGTAAAGGGCTTAAGAACAATTAGATATGATTAAAGAGAATAAACAAAAGCTCATAGGCTGACCCCCATAACAAGGGGACTTCAAACATGTACCCCTTGCTTTCTGTGCCTTAGAGAGTTCAGCTACATCTTGCTGACGAGGCCAAATGAAGGCGGAAACATATGTCTGGATTTTGCTGTTTCTCCTACTCAGGGTAGAATTGTCTGGTAGTGAGTGAGACCAGACTGATATACTACAGGATATTTCTCCCTGTGAAGGGCCCATGTGACCTAAAAGAGGTTGCTCTCAGAGTGGATTTTCATGTCCATAGAACTAAAGATTAAGGTTAGTTCGTTCTCTGATTGAGCACCTCTGACTTTGTTGTTTTGCCCCGTATAGCAAATACATTTTGCCAAAGAAAACCGCTATAACAAAAAGTCTCCCCAGTGCAGATAATGTGTGTCTGAAAAATGAGTGGCTGTTTGGTAGACAAAGCCACATTCCCCCACTAATCTTTAAATGAGTGGAAACCACCAGCAACTGAGATAAAACTTTGAAAGCTTAACATTGAATATTACTTTTTAATTAATTGAATATGAATTGTTATAATGATCAATGGCTAATGAAAACAATTATGTCATGTTTCCGCCATGGGAGTAGGAGCCCACAAAATCTGAGGGGATAATTCAACTCGACTTCCAGGATAAATTATAATTCAAAGCGATCATGGGAAAAACATACTGCATTACCAGATTAAGTGACCAAATCTAGTAATGAATTGTCATGAATCAGCCAGGGGGCCATCTTGGATTTGGGCCTGAAGTATATTGGCAGCAGTAGCCATTTTGTGACTGGCAGCATTAGCCACACCCAGTGGCCATATTGTGTATGGGCATGACAGTTCATGGCTCAGTCGGCATCGATATTGGGACTGGCAGTATTGGTCACACCCAGGGGCCATCTTGGACTGGAACTGTTATCTGCTACATGTTATTGAACAGAAGGTTTTGGGCTCCCAGAGCCACTGTTATAATGTTATATATTCAGGGCAGAGCCCCACTGTTATTGTTATGCATTCAGAGAAGAGGCAGTTTACCACGTCACCACTAATAAAGTCGTCATAACGCATTAAGTGGACTGACGTGGGAAGTACTGCCTCAACTCATAACATGTGGGAAAGGGAGAGATGCTGTGGGTTATAAAATGTTGTAGTGGTATTATCTGTACATAAATTGTATTGTAATGTGGGAGCCATGTTGTGTGCAGACATCCATATTGGGTCTGATACAGATAGTAACCTGAGTAGATCACCCATCTGCCTTCCAGCTATCACCTAAAGTAAACACTTGAAGTGATAGCAAGGCCAGAACAAAGGGGTCTGTACAGACATTGAGGCACCTTAACCCCATGGGGTCTTCAGCCCAATAACAGGGTCATAGTACAGGAGCAAATAGATGTTTCTCCCTTGAGAGCCAGAGACCAAGTGAACTAGGTAGCCACAGCTAGTGGGCGGACCATGGGAGGGGTCTGGAAGTTACCAGAGCTTACCTCTAGTCCATTGGCCAGAGGTAATCAAGTTACTCTGGAGATTACCCCATTGGCCAAGAGGAAGATGAAGGTTGGACATGGGGGAAGCCACTCCCTGTACTGGTTTTGAGAGTTGTTTAAATACTTGTGTAAAAATAAAGAAGTTGTTCTTAATTTTCATACTTTGACTAAGCATGTATTATTGACCCAGATGCATATGCTTGTAGAGGAGCTCGTTCTGACTCCCTAACAAGGTGCTCCCAGGTACACTACCACAGCAGCTGGGACTTATGCCTTTGTACCAATAAAGACTGTCCATAGGTCTAGAGTCACCCAAACTTAGGTCTAAACCTACTGGGAATAAGAGTACTAGGATACTCTAGATCCCATCATCATAGTAGGTTGTGACATGAATGATTAAGTTTTATTGTGCTATTTTTTGTGTCTCCTATTAATCTAATCTGGGGGGGGGGGATTTCTCCCACCCCCCATTCCCCCCAGTTCTTAAACCTCTGGTTTCAGCTCATTACAGGAAAATTTTAATTGCATTGAGAGACCTTATCTGTTTAAAAAAGCAGAGAGGTTTTTAACACACATTCAATGAGGCCTAATCCTTTACAATAGTTTAAATATATAATTTATAAAATGCAACACTTTTGATTTCTGTTAGCCAGCTTGGTTACTTTCATGGTGACTTATTTTTAAGCATTATCAGCCTTATTAAATTGCGATTTGGCAAATTTAAAAGGGCTCTATTTAAGCACATAGCATTTTTTTTTACAGAAGTTGTTCTGTAAAAAAAATATGCTCTGTGCTTAAATAGAACCCTTTTAAATTTGCCGAATCACAATTTAATAAGGCTGTAAATATCTACTCTTCCGGCTGAAAGCAGCATGTTGTTGGGTTATGTAAACAACTTCTCTCCTTTAATGGACCACGGTAACGGCACAGACGTCTAGTTAGTTTAATTCATAATTAATTATTTATAAAGGGAATACTTAATCTTAATCTGTAACTACTGCCAGTTCTTCCAGCAGCAGTAATGGAAAGCTGTTTAGTTTAAAAAGACACATCATTCTCAGCAAGTAACAGACAGTAGTAGGCAAGAAAACAAAATGAAAGCCTGAAGCAAATTCTAATTGCATATAAAAGTTATAAATTGTAAAATTAGTATTTACAATTTTTGCTTTCTAATAACATTTACCTCATATAAAAAATGACCACAGTGGCCCTTTGATATTTAATGTTTTTTTATTAAATTATTGAATGTGAATATTATTAGTTCTTCATGGCTAATTTGATTTATGCTGCAGTCCATAGGGTCATGGAGAGTTGGGCGTGACTGAAAGACTAAACAACACATTTTATTAATTATTCATCCATAACTAAGTTCATGTTGTTAGGGCACTACCGCTGTCCTTTTAATTCAAGTCTGATTAGGTGCCCATTACATTGAGATAAATGTAGAGAATGCAGAAAAATGCAGAGCTCATAGATAATAAGCTTTAACCCGTTAAAATATAAAATGTCTAACTATACAATTAACAGCAGCATCGAAACACAAGACACATGCAAATATTTGAATAGTGTAACTACTGGAGACAGAGTGTCTGGGTGATGGGTCTGATTCTAACCCAAATGTGGGGACCACTGGGGTATCCAAGTGTTAGATTCTCTGTGACTGGCTCTCATCTGATCCCGGGGGTTGGTTAGTAGCCTCGGTTTACCTCCTGAACAGAGAAGGAATAGTGGTAAAGCCCAGTCAGTTTACGGGAACTTGGTGGTTGGGTCTAACTGCTCCCTAGCCAACTTTCCCTTGCATGGAGATAACTTAATTGAGTAATAGGGTAGTCGACTAGGGGGGTTGGAGCAATTGTATCCACTTTTAGAGTTCAACTTTGGCTTCCATAACAATTTTAACAATTCAGACTTCCTATTAGATTGAATCGGAGGTCAAATGGGGAGGGGGGGGGGAAACACAATGACTATGGTGAAGTACTTCCTAATCTGTGGTTAACCACAAGACAAAGGATCAAATGGGTTATCACTTGCAAAGCACTTGACACCACTAGACTCTTGTCTATTGAAACAAGTGTTTTTGTGTCAATTGCTGTTTAGACAGCTTTCTTAAGAATATCTGGTGACTTACAGCCTTATTAATATGCAATCAGGCCAAATAAAAAGTGCTCTATATAAGCACAAGACATATTTTATTTACAGAGGTTTTTAGCTAGTGAACTTCTATCCAAAAGCAAGGTATTCACTAACTAAAACCTTCTGTAAAAAAAATATGCTATGTGCTTAAATAGAGCCCTATTCAACTGGCTGAATCACAATTTAATAAGGCTGTTAATCTGTCCTGTGGATCTCCCATTGAAGTCTATGGAGCCTAATCTACCTCTTACCTCGAGATTGAACCCAGCTATGCCCCTAGCCCAACCCTGAGACTGGATGTGAACTGGGTATTGTGGGTGGCTACTGGAAAGGTCTAGTGGTACTAACCAGTTGACATTTTCCTTAAAATTTGAGTTGATCATCCTAATGATAAAATGGAAAATATAATAATATATAGATATCAAATATTATAACAAATAATCAATTGATGCATCTAGTATATATTTATAAATTTCAGACCCCTTATGATACTAGATATTATTGACAGGCTATATTGGGACCCAGTATTATCAGGCGTTAAGTTCAGATTTTATGGAAGCTTGGAGATGGGAACAGCAGAGCTCAATGCGCTATCTTAGTTAAAGGTAAGGTGAGGGTGAGAGAAAAAAAAGTTTTAACGGCAAGTATCCTCACAGCAATTGATTGATGTAATCCCTAATTTAACAGTGACAGGGATTTCTGGTAAAATAATTGCAATAAAATTGGGAGAGGGGATTTTTATTAACTAATAATAGCAAATTGGCAGTTGACTGGTAAGTTTACAAAGAGAGGAGTAAGAGTAGGATATATTTTAGTGCTTGCAAATGCTGAAACCCAAATTAATTAACCATTGAGCCACTGGAGGATGTGTAAATTAAGCACAAGGAGCCTATGGCTGAAACTGGACATTTACATTTAGGTAATAGTAGCCAATAAAAAGATGTACCATGAAAGGTGATGCAAAATAAACAGATAGAGAGGTGACCGTTTGGTCCAAAGAGAGCTGTACTGTTGAGACAACACATGCAGAACATTTGCAGAGAAGATGTTAATTAATTGTGCTCAGTATGTAAAAAGAAGTACCTCTTATTTTTAGTATTGGTTATATGATTCGCTATTTTGTTGAGTATTGTTTAGTTAGAGTGATTAAGCGGTCAAGAAGTATTGAAGAGGAGAACATCTGTTAGTTGGTTGTGATCTAGTTTCAGTGGTTTAGAGACTAAGGCCCCTATTCAATTGTCCAAATCGCAACAACAGAAGCCCGTAACGGAACCCTTAAAAGTTACAGATATTTAATTGGCTAAATTTTGCTACTCACAATCCATTTGCCAGTTATAGTCTCAAAATCCCTGCGGTTGTCAAAAACATAACTCCGTCCTATATCCTCCTTTGATGTTTCAAGCCTGCAAATGTTACCAGTGCTCAATACACAAAATCCATATTCAATTGCAGCAATTCAACAAATCTGCAAGTGCCTTCAAAACCGTAAATGGCAAATGTATCAAAAAATTCTACGAGTACTATTTAATTTAGAATTAAATGTACAACAATTTCAAGCTCGCAAAACTGCAATAAAAAAATATTTTACTTACGTTTTATTACTGTGTTTAATTGATCCCAGGAATCAAGGAGTTAATACATATCATGGAACCCGCATGGACTAGACCAATTGATTTATTCATTTTTAATGATTTCTACCTTTCTGGATTGTTAGTCTGATTGTAAATCATATTCCTAAACACTAATTATTGTAGTCTAATCTCCATGTTTTACTGCAGTGGCTAAAATGGAAATGAATAGGTTAAAATAAGGCATATATGGGAGTTGTTCAAAATGCTTTAACAAAATATATATAAGTCCAATTACAGGTTGAAAAAAGTAAGTTTTGACAAATAGTTACAATATAAAGCAGTCCTGGGACAAACTTCCAGACAAAAATTTGCCTTTAAATAAAATATTGAGTTTGTAAAATGTTTAACACACTTGGGCCCCTATTCAATTGAGCAATTGTTGGTTACTGGAGCCCATAATGTAGCCCGTAAACTAATTTGCTATTCAATTTGCGTCTTTTAGCAAGCTACAAATGATTTACCGGTTACAGGCTGAAAATCCCTGCGGTTGTCAAAATCGTAACTTACAACCCATCTAAGCCTTTGATCTTTGAAGCCAGCAAAAGTTATAATTGCTAAACTCGCATATTGAACTTCAATTGCTACAATTCCTCAAGTTTGCAAATATTTTCAAACCCTTAAATGGCAAATATAGAAGAAAATCCTATGGGTACCAGATAGGACTCGCAAGGGGTTAAACAACTGTTCGTAGCACTGTAAATGCAAATAAAAAATCAATACTGCACTTTAAAAGACGGGGAAAGTGATGAAAGACATTAGAATGAATTGCACAACAGTCTTAAGCTCATATATCTGCAATTCATTGGATTTTGGTGTCATCTCAATCTCGAGAATCAATTAGTTCATACATATCAGGCCACCCACATGGACTATAACAGTATCTCCATTCATTTTTAATATTTTGTACATTGCCGAATTGCGAGTCTGTTCGCATATCGGACCTCTAAACACTAATTGATTGACATTTAACCTCCATGTTTTATGATGTCATGATGATGGTCTCATTTACTATTGTCTGTTTCTAAATCGGTAGTTACGGCCTTGCTTAATTAATCATGATCACGCTCTAAAATACTACATTAGATTGCATGGTTTACGGTTTCGGCTTTCGGTCCGTAAATTGCTGGCGTGTTCAATTGAATTGCTCTTAAATTGTATCAAATTTCAAGCCCGCAGACTTACAGCCTGTATAATGTAATCTGTGGGCTTGCAATTGAATAAGGCCCTTGGTATGGAAGAACATTTATTCTATATTGCATGTAAATGCTCATGGGACATTTTTCCGGAAATATGAAAGCATAACAAGCAAAATTGAATATCTCCTACCATGTAGGAGAATCGTCAATAATTATCACATATATAGTTGTGAGCGTACGGGCCGTTGCGTAACGAGGAACGCAGTTCCCCGCAAATGCGGGTCCTCGCGAAGCGAGGGCCCGCATTTGCAGTGGTGGGAGCATCCCAACGTCCCCGCAAATGCGGATCCTCACGAAGCGAGGGTCCGCATTTGCGGAGGTGGAGGCTCAACGTCAACTGTGTTAACACACACATACACACACATGACTTTTTAACAAAATAAACCCAACCTCCCAGCCAACAAAAACCCAACAACGTTCCCGCAAATGCGGATCCTCGCAAAGCGAGGGTCCGCATTTGCGGTGGTGGGAGCATCCCAACGTCGGCTGTGTTACAGCCGCGAAAGACCCATTCCGAACGCAGCGCATCAAAACATCACAAACACAAGAAATAAACACAACGAACACATAAAAAGCTTACTTACAGCAAGGGGGCATCCGGCACCTCCAAAAGTTCATTTACACGTCCATTTAAGTTAAAAAAATGAGTTTAAACGGCCGAAAATCGGCTAAGCGAGAGAAAAAATGGCCGCCAAACAAAACGAAAACGAGGCTTCAGACGTAACTACACTGCAGTAACTCGGAAGAATGAAACACATACTACGCGGAACGTACCACAGTCACAGTTAAACACCATTTTGAACACTACTACGCACAAAATGGCGGATGGAACGCGAATTGTACGCTGGAACGCAAATAGCGCATGCGTATTGCGTTATAACGTTCTGAGGCACTTGAAAGTTTAAAAAAATACTGCCTACTTTCCAGAAATTTCTACAAGGTTATAAATACTGCCTACTTTCCAGAAATTTCTACATTTCTACTCAGGTGATGAACAGAGTGACTTCAGAGTTAACTGCTGCTCTTACTTCAGAAGATAATTGTTTCCTAATTTACTACTTTACATTGTGCAAATTACAACTGAGAGGTAAGCTATAATATATTACATTTTATTATAAAGACACCACCAAAAAAAAAAATGACCTATGAAAATGTGATTTATGTAGTGACATGTCACACGCACATTTATGTCTATCATGTATAGTCACATGTCACACATACATTTATGTGTGTAGGCCCACAAAAAAAATAAGGTTCATTTAAAAAAAAACTGAATTAAATAATTCAATATCAAAAAGGGGTTTATGTATAGTGACATGTGACACGTACATTCATGTGTATTGCCCCTGCAACGAGGCTACAGCACTATAACCACGGAAAACACGTACGGATAATCCGCTAAGACGCATACCACACATTACCCGCTATTAAACGACGTACGGATGATCCACTAAGACGCATACCACACATTACCCGCCATTTTACGATAATGCAGAAGTACACAGCTACGTTAACGGTTTCGGCTCGCGCACGCACACTATTACACTGCACACGTTCATCACGCTTACACAGCACCTCCACACCACTAATGCTGCAGCAACATCAACACAGATTGCCAGCTATTCAACACAATGCATAAAAATATGTAAAGTATTTTAATTTATTAATTTGAATTCTATATTTCAGTAGTACACAGAAAACAACATTAGCTACCTTACAATTCCATATGTATATTAATAACTAAACAACTTTCCAAACATCATCATTTTTTGACGGGCAATACGCTAGTTAGTTATAACATTCTGTTTAATATACTAATTATTAGTCCAAAATCATGTAGACAAGAACTGACTGCACAGAGAAATTGACTTGAACATTATTATGTAGCTTCAGTTTCAGCTGAGAGTCCAGGGAAGATTGATTGACTCAATGAATCTTCTCAAGCTGGGTTTGCAGCGATTCATAACATTGCAGTGAAAAGAGCTTCCAACAGCAGCTTTATTAGCCTGATGGCATCCGCAAACAGTTTATTTTTGTTGACTACAAACACTGGTAACTGGGCAATTTGAATTTGATTGAAACTGACTAATATTACTATTACTTGTAATGTACAGAAATAAGACAAAGTATATTATAAAAAGACTTTTAACATCAACCTCTTAAATATAGGTCTAACTAAAATGAATTAAAGTTAATATAAAACTGCAGAAGAATAGTCTGTTTCAAACTACTTTAAACAGGGGATTGGTTTGATCTTTCCAGTATGGTGTGTTAAAGGAACATTCTTCTTAATCTACAGATATGAAAGTTGGATCTAAGTGCTTCAATCCTCTAGACGGATATAAATGACTGTACAATTAAGAGGATCCTAAGGAACCTGACAAACCAAATCTGTCAGATCTGAATATGTTCTACAACCATTTGTTTCCTTTCAGGTATTTTTCTATCCATGTGCATATATTTACAGTGATAACATAACTTCTCTCATATATACTGACTCCTACTTATCATATACAGGATATATTCCTAAATATATAATGTAGAAAAGAGATTTACTGGGGTAAAATTAAGGATCACCAATTGAATTTCATAATGTACTGCATAAGTATCCTATTATCAAAACTATCAAAATCTAGGTTTAGGGGGTTCCAAAATAATCCTAAGGGGCCTAAGAGGAAGCTCCGGCGAAACGTGCGTGTCGGCCTGCCTGGACCCTGGGTCTCAAGTTGATAACGTCATCGGTCTGCTCCGGTTACACTGAAGCTATGCCGGGAGCTATATGCAGTATTTCAGTTATTTATAACTGCTATTAACTTATATAATTAAACTATTGCCCTAAATGATATAGCTTCTGTTTATATGTATGTACGATTCGGCCAAATGAAAAGGGCTCTATATAAGCACATAGCTTATTTCTTTTACAGAAGTTTTTAGTTAGTGAACTTCTATCCAAAAGCAAGGTCTTCCCTAACAAAAATCTTTTGTAAAAAAATATGCTATGTGTTTATATAGTGCCCTTTTCAAATTGCTAAATCGCAATTTAATAAGGCTGTTAATTATGGTGTTTTTTTATGCACTGTTGTATTTGTATATATGAATATATGGACATTTATGTTTATATAAATAATATTACAATAATAACAATATTCATTGGTCTATATTGATTTAATGTGGTTTTCTTGTATATTTATATATATATATATATATATTTTTTTTTTTCTGAATTTTATCACTTTCAGGCTCATTACTGTCACTTAAATTTTATATATGTAGCTGATTTCTACACTGACCTCATTCTCTATGTTTTGTATATATATGCAATTCTATATTTAACATCTAGCACCCTAACTTATATTGTTATTGCAATATATGTGTTTACTTATACTATTATTGGTTTGAATTGAATTAATGACGTCATACATTCTTGAGACCTTTGTTTTTTTATTATTTGTATTTATGGGGTGACCTGGTAGTTCTTTTTGTGTCTTTTCTCTTTTTGGATAAAGGATATATTCCTGTATACTATCCCTTAGCAACCATTTTAACAGCTTCCCCATTACAGAGGTTGGGCTCACAGAACTATAGTTTCCTAGATTTACTCTAGCTCCCTACTTAAATAAAGGTATCACATATGCTTTTCTCTTATCCTCTGGTAATAAGCTTGTGAAGAGTGAGTTTCAAAAATTAGAAACAATAATTTGGCTATGACAGAGCCCTGTTTCCTCAATAGCCTTAGATGTATTTATGCAGGAGCTGGAGCTTTACTAACATTTATTCTTCCAGCCTCTTTTTGATTTATTTCTGCATTAACCAATTAATTTGTGGAGGTAGTGCAATCTCATTTTCTTGCAATGTCTTTACCATTGGTATTGTCTTTATATATACAGAAGTAAATTGTTCAGTCTTCTTGTCTTACATTTTAAGTTCCAATCTTTTCTATTCTAGCCTTCTTTCCGTTAATAAATTTAGGGTTTTATTTTTAGGCTTAGTATTACTCTCCTTTGCATTAACATTTCCTTGTCTATTTTGACTTTGCAGTTAATGTGAATTGCTAACTGTAAGTGTGTTTTGTAATTGTGTTGCTGTAGGTATGCAGAAATCAGTCTGCAAGTGAGTAGTCCAAATGTAAGTTAAACAGGGGAAGAAGTGAATTTGGGAGCTTGTGAACAGTTCTAGTGTATGGACCCTGTTCTAGTGTAAGTGTGGGAGTTCAGAGGAAAGGGGTTAGGATGTATGCACTATTTTTTTTTTAGTACATTAAGATATAAAAACACTATTTATAAAAATACATAGACTTTATCAAAGTATTTTTGTAAATTGTAATCCAGTGAAACCCCACTCAGTGTGCATCTTGCAATATGTATGCACTGTTGGAGCAGCTAATCCAGGGTCCATACCTCTTTTGTGATTATGTTGCCTCTCTTTAATCCCAAATTGGAGAATATGAAAGGAGAATTGCAACAGTACATGATATTGCTACACTCGAAAGGGAGGTGTTGCTCACTAAACACAGATTAGCTGGGACTAGCATGGAAGGTGGAGCTGGGGCTAGAGAGGATGTTAAGGCAAGTAGCTGAATTACAGTTACCAGTTAGATAGGACGATTTGTCAGCAATTTTGGTCTAGAAAACAAGTTTAGGGCAAGGACCCCAA
The DNA here is from genome assembly GCA_027410445.1 of Discoglossus pictus. Lineage (NCBI taxonomy): Eukaryota > Metazoa > Chordata > Amphibia > Anura > Alytidae > Discoglossus > Discoglossus pictus. Next base: position 74,380,538 of record CM050172.1, read on the forward strand.
ATGTAACATTTTACAAAACACCAGTGCCCTGTGCTAGAGCATAGAGGCGGAAGGAGTTACGGAGGTTTATGCATGGTTACAAAAATGGTGCAGGAAAGAGGGTTTGGGGTATTCAGAGCACAGGGCCGACCTCTATTGGGTACAAAAAACTTGCCACAGAAAATGCTAGAATTAATAAAATAACTGAGAATGATGATTTGATAGGCTTTACTGACACTTGACTGGATGTTAATTGGAAAGGTTATAATCTATTTAGGAGCGTGACAATGGACATGACACCAATCACAATGCTTATGATTTTTCCCTTGCTTGCAGACAACACATACTATGGGATGTTAAGATAAGGGGTGAGGTTTGCTGGTACCAAGGCCCCACCTGGGAATTCCCCCCTGCTAATATCATGATGCTGACACAGGTGCCTTTTTTAAATAGTGGATAATGGGAGGGACCCAAGGGGAAGGGAGGTGTAATTTGAGTATGTGGACATGTTGTTTGTTTCCTGTTTAATGTCTGACTTGTCTTTTGTTTAGTCCCATTATTTTATAAAACTGATTACCCATCCCAAATAAAGTCAGATCTGATCAATGACTGCAAGAATAAAACACTATTTATAAGACAGTTATGCTTATCTCTGTACTCTGCCTGGCTCTGATTCTCCTGTTTACAACCAACAGTAAAAAAAATCTAAATGATATGAAAGCCATATGATCAGATTAAATCTCTCTAAATTGTGGGTACATCAGACAAATAACAAAGTCACATTAAGCTCGGCCAGGACATTACCTATACTAGTCCAGATCATGTCCCTGTAGAGATTTGCCCATTGTAAGCATACTGTTATATGTAAAACAATCTGATTAAGGGTGGCACAATAACAATGTGTTAATTTCCAAAGCTGGAAATTAAATGTTTGAGAAAAATTAGCTGGAGGTTTGCCAAAGGGTAAATTAGACAGAATATAAAAATCTTTATTAAACAATTAAGTTATAAAAACAGATCTAGGTGAGCTATGTGTTCATTGTCTAGGCATCAGAGACCATTTAAATTGTATTTGGAATATGATCTTCAAGGGCAGGGTTAGAGTGTAAACCAGACCAAATAGCTTTCAACTATAAACTTGAAGCTCATTTAGATTAAATAATGATATAGAATTATGCCATTTTTAAAATATCAACAATTATTTACCATCACATCTCTCCATTTTTAACTGTATTCAGAATGATTATTGTATTAATATTTTTTACTTTTAGGTTCCCCTTTGATAGGCATTACTTGACCCAAGCAAGGCTTAGTTGGTATATTAACCATAAAGATCAGACACAAATAACATAATGGAGACAATGATTAGACACAGACCACAAATTGGAGGAAAACAGGCCACAGCATTTATTGGTTAACACAAATGAAGTAATAACCATAATTATTAACAATAAATAAATTAACCAATGAACATGTGAGGGGAGGAGCCTGGCCAGAGGCAGTACACCCTACACCCTGACCCCTCGCGATGGAACACCTGTACAACCGTACGGCAGGATCTCACCCACTGTATCACTGTCCTGGCAGGTCCCCTCCCTATGCGCTGCTGTGACAAAACATAATACATTTTCTGTTAACATATATTACAAACATTAATCATCATACACAGAACAAACAACTAATTAATACCCATCAACTTGATAAATACAGCTCTCTTATAGGAACTGGTGGGTGGGTAGGTATGCCAACACGGCTTGCTGGGGGCTTAATGGTGCTGACAGTTAAAAAGCCTATAAATGGGTTTACCCCCCAGCTAGCCATTTCCTAATCTATACCACGGCCCTGCCATGACAAGGGGCTACTCCCACCAACCCCAGGAGGCCTGGGTGGTCTACACAGACCTTTAGACACATGACTGGATGTAAATTTGAAGGTTATAATCTAGTATTATACAGAACATTACATTGATAGATTTTACTGGGATGACCTTTCCAATGTAATTTCTATAAAACATTTTAAAAGACCAGAGTAGCTGAGCCTGTTTTAAGTTTTTTATAGAACCAGACCAATCACTATTTCAACCAAGGCAGCGCCTCAACAAGGGGCTCACCCAGTGACAGGACCCATTATTTTGGTGGGCAGAATCATTCACCAACTGGCATATTTCCGAGATCTATTCAGCTTAGTTTCTCTACCTGCAGACCTAGGGCCTCATTCAATTCTTACTTTTCTGAGATCTGGGCTCGCAAGTAGAGGTCGCAACTTACTTAGCTATTCAAATGCCTCCTACTTGCAGGATCCGATCGGGATACTTGCTGCACACTACGATCCATTGCGGGTCTCAAAAACGTCAGATATTTATCTCCAAGCCTTTGATCTTTCACGGCCGCAAGAGTTGCGGCTGCAAAAATCACAAGTTGCTATTCAATTGCTCGGATTTACCCTTCCATCAAGCCTGTAAATGGCTCAACTCGAACCACAGGTTACTGGGACTAAGGAGGTCTCGCAAAAGTCTTACTTACAAATCAGAGCAAATATAAATTAAATCCAGCACTGTTAATAATGGGGAATACAATGGGTGACATTAAAATTAAAAGCACAACATTCACAAGCTCGCACATCGCCAAAATATAATACTTTATTTCATGTAAATTTTCCGTCCGAAGTACCATGGACTTCAACCTTGAAGCCCGTAGGACTTTGGAAGCCAACCTCCATTTTTGTTCAAAGTCCTACAGACTTGAATAACGAGTTACTGGCTTGGAGGTTGAAGCCCATAGGGCTTTGAATGGAAATTAAACAGGAAATAAAGTATTATATTTTGGTGATGTGCAAGCTTGTGAATGTTGTGCTCTAAATTCTAATGTCACCCATTGTGTTCCCAATCATTTACAGTGCCCCGAATTAAATGAGTGCCCCATCATCTTTTTTACCTCTGAACTCATCTAAAACATGCACTCCCACACACCTTATCCTCACCCACCTACCTATGATTTGTGTTAATTTTTTAACTAATGATTTTGCACTACCTCTATCTTTCCCAGCTACATCCACAGCCCAACAATTGCCGTCAAAGTTCTGGTTTCTTATTTTTAATTATTTAACCTTTTATTTAACCAATCAAGGCAAACTGGGCATTTGCAAGATGCAACATTTGCTGCAAAGGTTTGTGTATCTTAAGTGAACATTCTAAAGTGTATCCATTAGAGTTATACATGTAGTACACAGGATTAAACACATTTAATGGTACATCACCTCTGATAAGAGCAAAAAAGGTAATACATTTTTCTTCTATTTTTTCATGTTTACTGTTTTTTACACAGATTGCCTTGCAATATTTCCTCATACTTTCTTCTTCTTTACAACCTCTTGCCTCCTTCTCAGACTTTTCTTCTCTATTTCTCGACATCATGTCTCTAACAGCATAATAATCTTCTCATCCCTCCTCTCCTCTTCAATAATCCCACAAACTCTTCCCTTTCCTCCAGTTACTATACCCTGGCACTTCAAAAGGACAAAAGAAATGCTTTTCTATGCACCACTCCCATCTCACTCTCACTCATTATTTTGCTAGGTGCTGGAGACATGTCCTTTAACCCAGGGCCCTCAGTCATTTCCACCTGCAGCCACACACAGTCCAAAGAGCAGCGAAACCCCGAAACATCAATAAACTTATTTCCATCACCCATGACATAGCATCTAGTTTGTCTTTCTCTGTCTTCCTCTGAAATGCATATTCAATTTGAAATAAACTCAGCATCCATTCATTACATATTTATTTATATAATCAAACATATAAAGCCCTTAACAACATTGCACCCCCTTATATCTCTGCCCTTGTCTCAAAATACTCCCCAACCGCCGTCTTCTCTCTGCGCATGACCTTCTACTTTCCTCCTGTCTTGTCACCACCTCTTGCTTCCGCCTTCAGGACTTTTCTCAAGCTGCCTCATTCTGTGGAACTCCTTGCCAGTTCCGTGCAACTCCTTGCCTTGCTGCCTGCCTCAAAATCATCAACAACTCATTACAAATTCATCTGTTTAAAGAAGCTTATCACCTTCAGCCTTAATATACACAGCTGCATACTCTACAGTATAAAACTGGTCACACGCACAATCTGCATTGTAATACACAAACATATCCACTTACGTCAGCTACTGTCTTACTCACTGCCATCTTGCATCTATTACCCTCCTATATCACACACCAACCTTACCTTCTAGATTGTAAGCTCTTTAGAGTAGGGGCCTCAATCTTGTTCCATCATACTGTCTGTGGACCCATTTATTTCATATTTGTATTGCACTGTACCTGTACTTGTATTTCTACTTTCTACCATCTATATACCATTGCAATTTGCTAAATCTACCTACTCGACTCCTTTCTACTTTTAAATATGGCTAATGAATAAACTGGATTAATATATTTGTAAAGAATATGAAAAACAAAATTGTTTCTTCTACAATTAGAGGGGCATAAAACTCACCAACCCTGTTTTGTATCAAATACAGTATTAGAAGTCATGAGGAAAATCTGTGTAAAATGTTAAATTGACTCAAGAATTGATTTAGTTATATTCATGTTTAGTTATTGCTTGTATTGCTCTCCTAAAAGAAGCTACATAGGTAAAGAAGAAGGAGTCTTGGACACAAAGCCAAAGACGTGTTGTTTGCAGTCACTTAATGAAGTGGATGGACTATGTTGAGATAACAGATCTAGAAGATCAACCATCAAAACTCTCTGAGTGTTTCTAATCAATGTGATACATAGATGATTATGTTTCTTGTCTCACTCCAGATCTGTGTAAAAAAAGCAATTGGAAGTGATAGAAAATGTGATATTCTGAAGGTGATGAGCAGAAAATGCATAATTGTATAGTTTCTTTTATATACTTTTGAACTTACACAACTTATACACAAAATTACAAAAAAATATATAGTAAACAAGCATCTGTGCAGGCAACTTCTACAGGTGGAAAAATCTTAAGAGTTATAAATATATTACTTTAACACTGACGAGCAGGTTCCGTTGCCTTTGTTGGTGCAGGTTAATTATATATTCAGCAGCTTTGGGAGGGATTCACACATTCACACTAATCAATATGCTTCTAAAGCTATCAAATCATAACGGATTTAAACAAGCAAATACTTTTTTCCCCACAATACACTAATGATGTAAATGCTCACTTCCATATTCAATTAATATCTCAGTACAGATATTTCAGAATTTTATATCTTCTATTTTAGACTTGATCATAGCACGAAAATATCTTACCATCTTTATTATGGTTAAGCAGAAGAAAAACAAATGAGGAACTCTTTCGAAAAAGACCAAAACTCAGATATAAGTAAATTTAACAACTTGTTCTAAATGCAGCCACAGAAGTATATTTAAGTGAACAAATCACTGTTGTCATTAATATTTAATTGTTCAAGTGGCTTCTGACAAAACACACCAGTTAACTGATGGATTAAACAAAGCCACATTAATTATGCTATGATGCAACTTGGCCTTCGTGTTGGAAAATGTAATTGTGCAAAGTAAACATTTTTCTGCTTAGATTTATTTTTAGTATTTTGAGTATGATTAAGTTTGTTTAATTTGACAGAGGCTGCACATTGGCTCTAACAGGGGCTGTACATTGGCTCTTACACAGGCTGCACTTGGGCTCTTACATACTGTAGGCTGCACATTGGCTCTTACACAGGCTGCACATTGGCTCTTACAGACACATGCTGCACCTGGGCTCTTACATAGGGCCTCCTTCAATTGCGATTTGGCCAATTGAATAGGGCTCTATATAAGCACATAGCATATTTTTTTACAGACGTTTTTATTTAGGGAACTTCTATCCAAAAGCAAGGTCTTCACCAACTAAAAACTCTGTAAAAGAAATATGCTATGTGCTTATATAGAGCCCTATTCAATTGGCCAAATCACATTTGAATGAGGCCCATAGACTGCACTTGGGCTCTTACACAGGCTGCACATTGGCTCTTACACAGGCTTCACTCTGGCTCTTACACGGGCTGCAGATTGGCTCTTACACAGGCCACACATTGGCTCTTAGAAAGGATGCACATTTGGTCTCACACAGTCTGCACTTTGGCTCTTACACAGGCTGCACTTGGGCTTTTGAGCTCTTATGGGCAGACACGAAGCAGGGTATCACGAGCCCACTGATTTTCAACCAAGCATCAATTTATCAGATCAGCCCCTCATGACGATTTCCAAGGAATGTTTCCCTTTGAGATGTGCAAACACATGTCGCAAGGTTCTTTATTCAAGAGCAGTAGATTCTATTTCTTAGTACTGTTGTCACCACCTTTTTAATAAAATATTTAAAGACGATCAACTAGTTGTTCTTATTTGAAAGAGAGCCTTTATAGATGTTCATATGGATGTGCTAAACTCATTCACCATTTTCACCAGTGTGGCACCACAAACTGATAACCATCCCGTAACATCCATGCAAAATCATTGCAAAGTACCAGTCTCACTAGTGTTCTTTTCTATACAGTCTTTTGAATAATTAAATTTGATAATAGGCAAGATGTTTTAGAAATTAAAATAGAATACAGCCTTTGCATGTTTAACTTTTATACCATATTACTCTTTACTGCAGGCATCCATTTTTTGGCAGCTAGTTATGTCTGTTAATTTCTCAAGTGGGTGTACCCATGTAAGCTAATGAGCATCCCATTAATACTACTGAAGGCTTATAAGGACTTATACAGTAGATTACATAATAAAATTGTGTAGATAAAACTACCTATGTAATAAAGTATCCTCACACTTCAGAAAAATGATTACCAGAAATCAAAATGGTAGGTCCAACAGCAGCATATACATATTGAACCATTTTAGATCTCATCTGACCTTTATAATATGTGTATTAATTGCTAATAAAAAAATAAAAAAATCAGAGAAGAATGAACAAACCTTAATAGGTTAGTTCTATGGCCATGATAAGCTACTCTGAGAGCAACCTCTTTTAGCTCACTTGTGCCCTTCACAGGGAGGAATATCCTGTAGTAACTCAGTCTGATCCCACTCAGAAGAGTGACCCAGCCCCGAAATACCAGGCAATTCTGCCCTGGACAGGAGAAACAACAAACTCCAGACGCGTTTCGGCCTTTAAGGGCCTCGTCAATTGCTAATTACCGTATTTATCGGCATATAACAATCACCGGTGTATAACACGCACCTCATTTTAAGAAGGAAATTTCAGGAAAAAAAATTTAAATTTCAAATAAAGAATTTGAAGCAAAATAAGGGTAGCTCAGAACTTTTTTTATTATTATTATTATTATTATTATTAACACTTATAAGGTAAATAACGTAAAATGACAGTAAAAGCAACTGTTTTAACAAAGAAACTTGGATATTATATGTTTTTACAAAATTTTACTCAGAAATCACTGCTATCTGGGAAACCAAGAAACTCCCCCCAATCCTCATCCTCCTTCCTCACCCCCCCTATCCTCAACCCCCTCCTCAACCCCCCTCCTCAACCTCCCTCCTCATCCTCAACCTCCCTCCTCATCCTCAACACCCCCATCCTCAACCACCTCCTTAACCCCCCTCCTCAACCTCCCTCCTCATCCTCAACCCCCTCCTCAACCTCCCTCCTCAACCTATTTAGGGGGGTTTAGAATAAGGAGGGGGGGTTTAGAATGAGGAGGGGGGTTAGAATGATGAGGGGGGTTGAGGATGAGGAGGGGCAGGGAAAGAGACACGGGGGGTTAGAGAGTCACAGGGGGGTAGAGAGACACGGAGGGGAGGTAGAAAGACACGGGGGGAGGGGGGGAGAGTGACTCGAGTATAAGCCGAGGGGGCCCTTTTTAGCCCTAAAAAAAGAGCTGAAAAACTCGGCTTATACTCGAGTATATAAGGTACATTATGTGACACATTCCAGTGTAGCAGAGGAAGGTTTCCAGGGACTGCAATGTGCGCCATTCGCACCGCTATGGTATGTACTATGGGTCCTTAACATTATATCGGCATATAACACGCACACATCATTTGCCCCCTATTTTCAGGGAGAAAAAGTGCGTGTTATACGCCGATAAATACGGTAACAGTTTATTGATCCAGAAGAAGCTAAACAGAAAAAAAATGAAATATTGCCAATTGTCTCAAAATGAGAAAAATTTTTTTTCTTCCTGACCCCAAATACTTGCGCTTGGATTCCTCCCTGGATCAATACTTCCTCTCTAGTTATCCAGGATAACCCTGAATGCCCTTTTCATTGAAAAATATATACAGTCCCTTTTTAAAGTTATAAATAGAATCTGCTGTCACCACCTCCTTTGATGGAGAATAACCACCATTACTATGAAGAAGCCTTTGCTTTCTTTAAGGTGGAATCTTTTTACTTCTAACCTCAAATGATGTCCCCTTGTCAATTAAAAACCTCTTGGCACAAAAAGTTCACTTGCCAAAGCCTTATATTGACCATAAATGTATTTATATAAGGTAATCGTATACCGTCGTAGATGCCTTGTTTCTAGTGGGAATTAATTTAATTTGGTGAGTCTGTCTTCATAACTTAGTCCATCCATCCTCCTTTTTAGTTTTGTTGTTCTTCTCAAATTTTTTCGAGATTTGAGACATCTAAAAGCATACATTAAAATGTATGACAGAGGTTAAGCTGGGAATAATACTTTTTAGATTGTCAGGTTCTGTAATGCAATCATAGCAGAAGATTTCACAGTGAAGTTTGTGCCTGAACTAGAACAATAACTTGTAAACAATTTGTTTTTCAAACCAAGTAAACAGAGCAGCTGCATCATATACTCACAACGCTACAAAGGTAATTCAAATAACAGCATTCAATTATTTGGTGGGTGTGATGTTTTGTACTCTTCATTCAATCCTACAATAGATGTAATATTTGTGTGTCAGAACATTTGTGTATCTTACAGGAACAATAGTGTGCCAATGAGTACAGCTACACATCAGATGTTCTTATTTATAATTTGTAATATTGTTATGTTATTTTTCTGATTTTATTCGTTAAAATGTATAGTTTTTTTTTAACAATTTGTGATAAATACGGGGTTGTCATATTCATCTAAAATGCTAAAACATCCTTTTAGTCTTTAAAATGCATTAAAGTCCTATAATTTCTATTCCCATAATTTCACTACCCATCTATGTCACAATCTGCCCCAAAAGGCAGTTTGTGCCATAGACTTTTCTAATGGCGGAGCTACTACAGTGCACCCGGTGCTAATCACTGTGCCCTGCTTCTGGATGAGGCCCCCAGAGCCCCATCCTGATCCCCCCTCAGCACCGCCTGATCCTCTCTCTGATCCCCCCTTTTGGCCCCACTGGTCCTCCCCTTGGCTGTCTTGATCCCCCCACATCCTGATCGACTTTTGATCCCCCACACTCCTGATTCCTCCATTGGTGCTTCCTTCCTCACCAGCAGAACTCCCCCGCACTGCATAGTCACCTGCCCGCGCATCCCAATGACCTCACACAAGGTCAGCCTAGGGATGCAATTTTAAATTCCAGAATACAAACATTTTAAATGCTCATCTGTGTACACAGCTTATTGTCAAATTCCAAATTTTGCTTTATTCAAAAGGTCAATGTCACCCCAAAAGTAAGTTGATTTCATTTTAAAGAGCATTACAAATTGGTCATACTTTCTACTAGTGGTTTTGCTCTGCAGTGGATTATTTCTGAATTATTTCGAAATTATTTTCCTGCTCCTGTATGCTAATGTGCATCTCAGAGTGCTTGATCAGCTTGGGAGAGTGGTCTAACTGCCAGATAACATTGCAGGACATTATTTTGGCTGATACAGAGACAGTCTGAAATCCTAATCAGTACATCAAAGCAGCTAATTAATATGTGTGAGGTGTTCATTTGCATAGAAATACAGCAACAACAAATAGGAATTTTCAAAGATTGATCCATTTTAAAATTGCTTTAAACTGACCAGGTCCATAAAGCTGTTATATTATCAATGCTATTTTCCCTGTCTGCAAAGGTGTATTTGTACTTTAAGGTGCTCTAGGCACGTCCCAATGTATGCCCGATTGAATATTACCACACTTATGTTTATAGAGAAGCTTTTTTGTGCATACATACAGTAAGTCAGAAAGTGTCTAGTATAATAGAGAAGCTTTTTTGTGCATACATACAGTAAGTCAGAAAGTGTCTAGTATAATAACACTGCATACAGAGATTTATGTGCACATGCTCACTTGTTTATGGCACTGCTCTGGCATTGTGAAGCTGCCTTCTAAAAATGTGCTACCCTAGTTCTAGGAATGGCTGGATCTACCTTTTTGGAGCCCCTAGCCAGTGAAGTGGAGGAGCCCCTGCAAGGTGTGCATGGACCCATTTTTGCGTTTTCTGTAAGTGTACGTTCCCTTTCCTGCTGTAACTGTCTTGTTCTAGGTGGTCACCTTCTAGTAGATAGTCTATGAACTGCAGCATTTTACTTTTTTTAACCCAGCAACCATTTTTTTAAAAAAGGCTGCCTAGTTGGACTAATGAGTAATCCAGCCATGGTCCAAGGCCTGGACAGAAACATTTCATTCCCTGTCACTTAAAAACCCTAAAACTGTACAAACCAGTAATTCTAAGCAGAACCACAATAAATAAAAGAATATGTAAAGATGTATGCACATATACAGCCTTATTAAATTGTGATTCAGTCAATTGAATAGGGCTCTATCTAAGCACACAGCATATTTTTTAACAGAAGTTTTTAGTTAGCTAAGACCTTGCTTTTGGATAGAAGTTCACTAACTAAAAACTTCTGTAAAAAATATGCTCTGTGCTTAAATAGATTGATTTTATGACAGAAGAAAGAAAAGACTCCACTATAAATTAAATTGAAAAGAGAAATGAAATAGTTTGAAAAAAATATAAAACTTTTTTTTGATGTATGCTTTAAAAAGAATTAAGACATAGTTAAAAAAAGGATAGACACATAGGCCCTCATTCAATTGTGATTTGGCCAATTGAATAGGGCTCTATATAAGCACATAGCATATTTTTTTAAAGAAGTTTTTAGTTAGTGAAAACCTTGCTTTTGGATAGATGCTTACTAACTAAAAACTTCTTTAAAAAAAGTATGTTATGTGCTTATTTAGAGCCCTATTCAATTGGCCAAACTGCAATTGAATGAGGGCCATAGTAAGCTACTTCCTGATGTTTTGTAATAGATCTGACTGTGCCCTTAAATAGAAAGTGCTAATCTTGTTATCATTTTTATACTCTTATAATAAGTTCAGGCTGTTGGTTGGTTTATTCAGATATCCAAAGTCTCTTTTTATATTTCAACAGGGGGGAAATAGAAACATAGTACAGATTTGTGGTAATAAAGTGCCAGTGCTATCACAAATAGTGAAAAACAAAGTGCTGTGCAATAAGTTCTATATATGGTTTGATATATAGAAATAAAAAACTAATGTAAAGAAAGGGGATAATCCCTAACTATCTTTTATGGTGAGACTGGGGGCCTGCCATTTACCCCCTCCTAATAAGTGCTACCACCTATACTGATATAGTGAATTGGATACTGTCTAAGTGGTAGTGATGGGGGCTCACCATTAACCCCTTAATCTTATAAATGACAAACTTACTACTCTGTGCTATGCTGAATGTCCCCCCTAAGTATACTGAATATATTATTTATCAGGATGAAAAAGGCATCTGAGAAGCTGTTAATCTAAACAGGCTACTTTCACATTTGTGAATAATTTGTTTGTAACACAGTTCAAACATAATTTTTGGACATAATATGAAATTTTTTAGGTAATACTATCTTTTAACAACATATAAATATATATATATATATATATATATATATATATATATATATATATATATATATATATATATATATAGATAGATATAGATATCTTATCTTAGTCAATAGTCCACAGAATTCGGATGGCAATGGATTGAAAAACGCTGTGTCCGGCTGTTCAGCGTGTCTCTGCCATGAGTATGAAAATCAGGAAGTGCAGACTTAGGCCCTCATTCAATTGCGATTTGGCCAATTGAATAGGGCTCTAAATAAGCACATAACATATTTTTTTTAAATAAGTTTTTAGTTAGTGATAACCTTGCTTTTGGATAGATGTTTACTAACTAAAAACTTCTTTAAAAAAATATGTTATGTGCTTATTTAGACCCCTATTCAATTGGCCAAATTGCAATTGAATGAGGGCCTGTGTCTACGGTGGCCGATGTGCACATTTTGCTAGTGCTTCATCACGGACCATGGTGTCTTTTCTTTCTTCTGTCATAAAATCAATGTATTAATTACATCCTTCCAGAGAAAGGCTCTTATTTAAAAATAATAAAGAACATGATATTATTCCTGATTAATAATTAACAGATTAAGCCTAAACATAAACTCCTAAAAACAGTTCTGCTTCCAAAAACAGGTGTCAGAATGTGCTTAAATAGAGCCCTATTCAATTGGCCGAATTGCAATTTAATAAGGCTGATAGTTATCATATTTACATGTATTATTTAAAGCAATAACATTTGCTCAAAGTGTTAAAATCCAATTTTTATTATTTCAGGTTAATCAATTAGGACAGGTCAAATAATTGCCCTTTTCACTGTGATTTATATATAATTTAATGTTGTCATTTAGGTAACAATGCCATAGTAAATGTTGACATCTATTTTTAACATGATCAATAACAATTGTATTTCAACAGCTAGAGTGACATTTATATCCACATCTGCAAAGGTGAATATGACTGCATGAGTATTATGTCCGATGTTACTCCCCATAGAGAGCTACTTTTTGTTTGTATAGTGAATCTTTAATGTTTAATGCTATAAGATGCCAATAATAACCAACAGAGACTCTGATGTGGGAACTTCAAATGTGACCTTGCACCACATTGTTTCTTTATTCATGGATTCTGTAGTTGGCTCTTGATACAATTTAAGGCTTCTTAATAACATTAACTACACAAGGCCAAAAGTGCCATTGCCTATGGGGCTTAGAACAATAAAATAGAAACCGTGGTTTGTTGCCAGGAGGCTTACATTACTTTTTAGTATGCTATTTGCAGGTTTAAAGCGTTCCTCTGTGTATACATGGCCTCTCACATAACTTTGTCCAATTAGCACAGGAGCTGTAGTTTCCATTGAAGATACAAGGTGACCTCTGCCAATGAAGAAAGACGAAACTCTTTGTACTGGGAACAGTCATTAATGTTCTTTGAAGCTAGGGATGCAGGGAAACAAACAGTATAGCACTTTGAATGAAAATCTGACAGTCTGAGATCTGGAGCACCATATTCATATTTACATACATTGATCATATTTCAGTTGATACATGACAGTACACTATTTAATTAATTAAAGTTTTAAGCAATTTTGTTTTATTAAATAAACTCCAGTTGAAAACAGAACATAAAGATTAACATACAGCTATTGCTATACTTTATGGTGCACTAAGGCTCTGAAACAAGCTAAGCAGATTCATGATTATTATGGGGCCTATTTAATTGTCCAAATCGTAATTACATGAGCCCATAATGGAGCCCGTAAATGTTACTGATATTCAAATGGCTACTTTTAGCTATTCGGATTTGATTCGCGATTTAGAGGCTCAAAAGCACAGTGGTTGTCAAACTTTACTCCGTCCTATCTACTCCTTTGATGTTTCAAGTGTGCAAATGTTACCAGTGCTAAAGACGCAAATTCTTTATTTAATTACAATTGAACAAGTCCACAATTGCTTTCAAACCTGTAAATGGCAAATGTATCAAAACATTATACCAGTACTAGATAGAACTCCCAAGTGTGTTCATAACCTGGCAAAAGCAAATAAGCACACACTACTGTACTTTAAAATACCGGGAAAGCAATAAAATAATTTAGAATTTAATGTACAATAGTCTCAAGTTTGCAAATTTGCAATAAAAATAATTTTTTTAAAGTTTTATTTCTGTGTTATATTGATCCTGGGAATCAAGGAGTTAATACATATTATGGAACCTGCACGGAGTAGAGCAGTTGCTTTAATGATTTTTATTTATTTCTACATTGTTGGATTGTGAGTCTGATCACAAATTGTACTTCTAAACACTGATTTATTGTAGTTAAACTCCATGTTTTACTGGTGTCATGATGATGGTCTCATTCACTTTTGGCTCTGTCTAAAAAGTAACTTACGGGCTTACTTAATTGATTATGATCATGCCCTGAAATGCTACTTATGGGTTCATGGTTTATGTGTTGTGGCTGTGACCCTTTAATTATGGGTTAGTAACAATTGCATATGTCTAAATGTTTAGAAACAATTTGACCTGCAGCCAAAAGTTCAGTTCAGAGGTAATTACGGGCTTGCAATTAAATAGGGCCTAAAGTTGTTATTATACAAACACATTCTTATTCCAGCTCTAAATACTAACAGCCTTTTTAAATTGCAATGCGGCCAATTGTATAGGGCACTATATAAGCACAGAGCATATTTTTTTACAGAAGTATTTAGTTAGTGAAGACCTTGCATTTGGATAGAAGTTCACTAACTACAAACATCTGTGAAAAAAATATGCTCTGTGCTTATATAGAGCCCTATACAATTAGCCGAATCACAATTTACTAAGGGCCTCATTCTATTAGCGGCCGTAAATCGGCCGTAAGGCTGCGATTCCTTGCGGGGGTTCAGTTAACTCGCGATTCTATTATACGGCCCCGCAAGGATCTCCTTTTACGGCCGGCCGCATATCTTGGAACCGGCCGTAATCTCAGAAATATAAAAACTCAAAAATAAATTCAAGCCTGCACTGTACAGCTCTGTAAATGCTAGGGATCATATTGGGGGACATGAGGATTAAAAGTAACCCACTCTCAAGCTTGCACATCAGCCCAAACCCGAGTTCAAATTAACTGTTTATTTTCCGGCTGCGGCGTGGGTGTGTCTGAGGTGCTCCAAGCACTCTGGACTTTTTACATGGATATTTTACGGATATTAAAAATAAAATATTTTACGGATTTGAGTACAGGGTAATTATGTGCTATTTTTTCTAACACCTAAAATCCCTTTATAGTCTTCGCAAAGTGCAGGATGGCTTTATTTAAGCTATTTTATGTGCTTAATTGGTGCTAGCGAGACCTCTTTCCTGCAAGTAAGCTGCGGCTCGCTTTTAGCCTTGCAGAGAGGTTTCCCGGAGGAATTGAATTGCAAAACAGAGATAGCAAAGCACCGGCCGCAAGCCTGCCGGAGCCTCCGGCCGTAAGGGAATAGAATAGCCGAATAGCTTGCGGCCGGTCCTTGCGGCCCCGCAACGGCAGCGGCCGCTAATAGAATGAGGCCCAATGGCTGTAAATGAGTTGGGGCAAAACTATTAAATTTACTGTTTATCAGATTATAAAAGAAAAAAATAATTTCTTTAAGAATGAAAATGTTCTATTTTCCAATATAGGAAGTGTATCAATATCCAAACAATGTCTATAAAGAAATGAATCAGCTCAGTATTAGATGGCACCAAAGGTTAATGCCATCAATAATAAATTGATAGCATTATGAAAATACCTTTTAGAAACAAACTGTAGATTTGTTTCTTATGCTCATATATTTAGTGTATTTGTTACTGTAACCACCTGTCATCAGGGCCGAATTAACCTTTTTGGAGCCCCAAGGCAGTGAAATTTAAGGTGCCCCTGGAAGCATGTAGTGAACAACATTTTTTGCTTTATGGGTTTTTATATTTACTTTTTTATATTTTATTTTATATTTACCTATATTTAGACATATATTATACATATGTGTATGTATCTATATATGTGTATGTATACAGTATCTCACAAAAGTGAGTACACCCCTCTCATTTTTGTACATATTTTATTATATATTTTCATGTGACGAAACTGAAGAAATGACACTCTGCTACAATGTAAAGTAGTAAGTGTACAGCCTGTATAACAGTGTAAATTTGCTGTCCCCTCAAAATAACTAAACACACAGGCATTAATGTCTAAACCATTGGCAACTAAAGTTAGAAAAACACACCTAAGTGGAAATGTCCAAATTGGGCCCAAAGTGTTAATATTTTGTGTGGCCACCTTTATTTTCCAGCACTGCACTTCCTCTTCCTCTCCTCCATGATGACATCACAGAGCTGGTGGATGTTAGAGAACTTGTACTCCCCCACCTTCCATTTGAGGATGCCCCACAGATGCTCAATAGGGTTTCAGTCTGGCGACATGCTTGGTGAGTCCATCACCTTTACCTTCAGCTTATTTAGCAAGGCAGTGGTCATCTTGGAGGTGTGTTTGGGGTCATTATCATGTTGGAATACTGTCCTGCGGCCCAGTCTCCAAAGGGAGGGGATCATGCTCTGCTTCAGTATGTCACAGTACATGTTGGCATTCATGGTTTGCTCAATGAACTGTAGCTCCCCAGTGCTGGCAGCACACATGCAGGCCGAGACCATGACACTCCCACCACCAAAAGTACATCTATATTGAGGAAAGGTAGTTGAAATAATCCCTAAATGACAGATAAACGGATAAGGCACAAACAGCACAAAAACACTGATATAAGATAAAGCCCTCAGTTTTAAACGTAAACAGCGACGCAGAGAGAGTGGAGGCAGCATCTGACATCAGCAGGTAAATGCATATAGGGGGAATCAACACAACATATTATAGAAAACATATATACACATTTAGACATATGTGTATATATGTTTGGTCTGTGCCTGCATGAGTGCTGCAGGCACTGGGGAGCTAAAGTTCATTGAGGGAACCATGAATGCAACATGTACTGTAACATACTGAAGCAGAGCATGATTCCCACCATTTGGAGACTGGGCCACAGGGCAATATTTCAACATGATAATGACCCCAAGCACACCTCCAAGATGACCACTGCCTTTCTAAAGAAGCTGAAGGTAAAAGTGATGGACTGGCCAAGCATGTCACCAGACCTAAACCCTATTGAGCCTCTTTGGGGCAACTTAAAAAGGAAGGTGGGGGAGTGCAGGGTCTCTAACATCCACCAGCTCTGTGATGTCATTATGGAGGAGTGGAGGAGTGGAAGAGGACTCCAGTGGCAACCTGTGAAGCTCTGGTGAACTCCATGCCCATGAGGGTTAAGGCAGTGCTGGAAAATAATGGTAAGGATAATCAGAACCTTCCGTACTCCAGCAACAGGCCAGATTGAGCATCATTGCAGGAAGGAATTTATTTGTCACTGAGGAAGCTGCAGATCACAGCAGCGAAACGCGTCTGACACTTGTTTTACTATCTATTGATTTTACGATTTTTATCACTGGATTTCTGTACCAGAATCAAACCGGAATTTTTACCAAATAAATATATTTTTATCCATGAAAATGGTCTGAAGTACTTATGCTTTGGGGAACCCCGACACGCACACTCGAAAAGTACACAGCATCAGACTTAATAATATCACCGCCCCACATGGACTCAAGTACCATGGAGTAACACCAACATATACGGCATATACTTAAACAGAGAACATCAGCCAGAAACTTTGTGTTAAATACACTTATGATTGTGCGCTTTACAGACATTCCCACAACAAAACTCTTTTATGTATCCATAAAGCACCGGCGTGAACAGTGCTTTCGGGAATAGCTGCACATCAGACCAACATATACGAAAGCTCCTCTTATATATTGAGAACTTGTGTTATTATAGTCTTTCTATTGAGGTCATCATTACGCAGATAGGATCTCTTGAGCGCTAAGGCTAACACGGGTTGCGGTACGATCGAACCCAACCACACAAAAATCCTATCACTGGAAAGTAATGGTGGCCACACAAAATATTGACACTGTGGGCCCAATTTGGACATTTCCACTTAGGTGTGTTTTTCTAACATTTGATGCCAATGGTTTAGACATTAATGGCTGTGTGTTAAGTTATTTTGAGGGGACAGCAAATTTACACTGTTATACAGGCTATAAACTTAATACTTTACAGTGGAGCAGAGTGTAATTTCTTCAGTGTTGTCACATGAAAAGATATAAAAAAATATTTACAAAAATGTGAGGGGTGTACTTTTGTGAGATACTGAATATATATATATATATATATATATATATATATATATATATATATATATACATTGAAGCAATGAGCACAAGTTTAATGGAGCTCAGAGTGGATATATATATATAGATATATATTGTCACAAAGTCAGGCAGACCCACAGATACATTATAGATGGAAGAAATGTCAGCACTAGGCTGATCGGGTCCATTAGTCTAGTGCTGACAGAATTAAAGCAATTAGCTGCACCTAAAGTGTCAAGCACACTATTTAAATCCCCAGGAACTAACAGCCAGGAGATGGAGTCTGGGGGAAAGTAAGAGGACAGACACAGAAAGTGTGGGTGCTGGAATCAGAGGGAGACAGGGCCCACAGACTTCATCAGTGGAAGTATAGCCGGCACCAACCTGCCCGGCAAAAAATGTATGATCTCCTCCATGTCACCCGCAAGTGGCTCTGTCCTGAAAACAAGTCACCGGTCCAGATAGTGGAAACATTAGTCATGACTGTTGTATCCGATCCACAAGAACCTCCGCTGGAAGTAACACGACTGGATTCATTGTTTTCTCTGTGAATCATATTTCTCCAGGGTTTAGAAGCTAACTGGGTGTAGTCAAAATGTGTTCCTCAATGTTTAGTCAGAACGTTAACTTAGATTTTTTTTTTTTTTCTGTGCCATTTGTTTTTTCTGTGTTTGTATGTGTATATGTACACACACTTTAACTGTAGGTACATAACAAATAACAGGCTAATAATGTACAATCAGTCATATATTGTCATAAACATGGCGGTTTAATTGGATTTTTAGGCATTATAGTAGTACAGTATTACAACAAAATAAATGCTTGCTTTCATTTATTAACACTTTCTTTAAAATGTGTGGTATCAAAAGGGTTAATGGTAAATGTCAATATAATTTATACTCACCCCTAGCCCAGCATGTTACCTGTGACTTTTCTTCCATCCTGAAGCCTGAGCAGAGATTCCAGTGGTGCAGATTGTCAGGGTGTGACTGCTGGTTTATGCAGGTTTAGAGTGTTTTGTGTGTGTGTTTTTTCTAATCATTATGACATAGTCCCTCACCTCTGATAATGGTGGTAGTGCTAGCAGATCAGACAGGGAGGAGATTGAATGTTCCCTCACTTGGCCTGGAATCACACACACACACTATCATATCTCACACTCAGCCTATCTTATTTCACACTCAGCCTGTCATATCACACCCACTCAACTTGTCAAATCACGCACAAACTCTCCCTGTCACACACTCAGCCTGTCACATGACATACACACTCAGCCTGTCACCTCACACTCAGCCTGTCATTTCACACACACACTTTGCATGTTACTTTATGCACATAATTAGCCTGTCACCCAATACTAAGCCTGTTACTTCTTACATACACTCATCCTGTCACCCCACATACCGACTCAGCCTGTCACATCACACTCACATTCAGCCTGTCACACACACACTCAGCCTGTCACATCACACATACACTCAGCCTGTCACCCCACACTAAGCCTGTCACACACACAAAGCCTGTCACCCCACACTCAGCATGTCACATCACACATACACTCAGCCCATCACCCCACACTCAGCATGAAACATCACACATACACTGAGCCTGTCACCCCACATACCCACTCAGTCTGTCACACACACACAGTCTGTCACATCACACTCATATTTAGCCTGTTACATCACACTCAGCCTGTCACATCACACTTACACTCAGCCTGTCAACCCACACTCAGCATGTCACATCATACTCATATTTAGCCTGTCTCCCCACACACAGCATGCCACATCACACATACACTCAGCCTGTCACCCCTCATACACACTTAGCTTGTCACATAACACTCAGCATGTCACATCACACTCACACTCAGCTTGTCGCCCCACATACCCACTCAGCATGTTACATCACACATAAACTCAGCCTGTCACAAACACACATCCTGTCATCCCACACTCATCATGTCACGTCACACATACACTTAGCCTATATCAACACACTCAGGCTGTCACATCACACATACACTCAGCCTGTCACATAACACTCACACTCAGCCTGCCATCCCATATACCCACTCAGCATGTCACATCACACATACACTTAGCCTGTAATAAACACACAGCCTGTCACCTCACACTCAGCATGTCACATCACACATACACTTAGCCTGTAATAAACACACAGCCTGTCACCTCACACTCAGCATGTCACATCACACATACACTCAGACTTTCAAAACAAACTCAGCCTGTCACATCACACATACACTCAGCCTGTCACCCCACATACCCACTCAGCCTGTCACATCACACTCACACTCAGCCTGTCACACACCCACTCAGCCTGTCACATCATGCATACACTCAGCCTGTCACCCCACACTAAGCCTGTCACAAACACACAGCCTGTCACCCAACACTCAGTATGTCACATCACACATACACTCAGCCTGTCACATAAAACTCACACTCAGACTGTCACACATACACTCAGCATGTCACATCACACATACACTCAGCCTGTCACCCCACACTCAGCATGAAACATCACACATACACTGAGCCTGTCACCCCACATACCCACTCAATCTGTCACACACACAGCCTGTCACACACACACTCAGTCTGTCACATCACACTCATATTTAGCCTGTTACATCACACTCAGCCTGTCACATCACACATACACTCAGCCTGTCATCCCACATACCCACCCAGCCTGTCACATACACACATGGCCTGTCACACACTCAACCTGTCACATCACACTCATATTTAGCCTGTTACATCACACTCAGCCTGTCACATCACATATGCACTCAGCCTTTCACCCACATACCCACTCATCTTGTCACACACACAGCCTGTCACATACACACTCAGCCTGTAACATCACACTTATATTTAGCCTGTTACATCACACTCAGCCTGTCACATCACACATACAATCAGTCTGCCACCCCACACTCAGCCGGTTACATCACACTCATCCTGTCACACACACAGTCTGTCACACACACACTCAGCCTGTAACATCACACTTATATTTAGCCTGTTACATCATACTCAGCCTGTTACAGCACACATCACACATACACTAAGCCTGTCATCCCACATACACACTCAGTATGTCACATCCCACATACACTCAGCCTGTCACCCCACACTCAGCATGTCACATCACACATACACTCAGCCTGTAACATCACACTCAACATGTCACATCACATATACACTCAACCTGTCACCCCACACTTAGCCTGTCACATCACACTCACACTCAGTCTGTCACACACACACTCAGCATGTCACATCTCATATACACTAAGCCTGTTACCCAACATACCCACTCAGCCTGTCACATACACACAGCCTGTCACAAACGCACACTGAGCCTGTCACACACACACTCAGCCTGTCACACACACACACTCATGTGGTTCTTAACTGTTTTTCCCCTCTGCAGCTAATGAAGACAGTATACTCTGTAGTAAAAGGGTTGCACTGTCTCATAGCAACCAATCAGTGTCAACATTTTGCAACGTGCTACTTGAGAGAGCTTATTGCCAGGATAGTTTGAAACACTGTACTTCACAGTCTTGTGTATTTATGAAGTGCATGAGTTATTGAGAGGAGACCCAAACAGATTTACATTGTATGATTTTAGGTAGATAGAAGGCTTTCAGCACTTCTTAATAAAATAGAGTACATAAAAGTAAATAGATACATAGGATTGTTATATTCCTAGTGAAAACAATATCCCTTTAGGAACAGGTGCAGCTCTGTATAACAATGTCAAAAAGGCACGCTCTCTTTAATGGTGCCTAAATAGTTTTATTGAAAACATACAGCTGTATGAAAGTATTAAACTATAAACTATCAAATAAGGACATAATCCAGTAAGACCTATTAAAGGAAAATCTGCCTAATGAGCCAGTGCTTTTAAAACCTCATGTCATATTGCACTCAAAAAGCACTTTCTCATAAATCTGCTAAACAGTCCTGAATGAAACTGAGGTTCAATAAAATAAGTCCAATTTATATCACGTGTATACTATGGCCTTATCGTCTTCTATCACCTAAACTGATAAAAGACCGAACTAGATATTAAGATGACAAAGGGTGTTGAACATCCCATATATTGTCCAGTTGTTCTTGGTTTACTTTGTCATTATAAGTGACTGAGCTAGAGAATGGAGGGGCCTGGTAGAAAAACAAAAATTTGGGGCCCCCACCTGAGGGAGGGTTATAAAAAATGTTTTGCGATGAGCCGTACCCTAGTACCAATTCACTCAGTGCCCCTCCCAATACCCCTTCCCATAAAATAATTTTCCCCAAGACCCTTTCCCATAACAGCAACCCCCAAGACAAACATACATTGATTCACTGCTACATAGCACCCAGTCCTTGTCAGCAGCCATCCCATCTCATTATCCATCCCACACAGCACCAAACCCCTCTCAGCACCCACCGCACATAGCACTCATACCTATCTCTTTTGCTGCCCCTCAAAGAACCCATTCCTCCTGTACTTTGCTGTCACTTTGTAGCCCTTGCTTTCTTACTTTCTTACCTTAAAACACATTCACAGCATGCTAATCTGGTCTATACTGTCATCTCTTTCAGTAGAAATGCTCTTATTTAAACAGGCATGCACCAAATTCTGGCCAGGGAGGTATGTGGCTATAGAGGCAAAGGGGAGCCCAGGGGAGTCATGGAGGGATGAGCCAAAGTGGGGGGAGGCAGGGGCCCCTACACTGCAGAAAAAAATAAATGCAAAAAACCACTTGGCCCCGTTAGAGCAGGGCCATGGTGAACTGTACCAATTGCACCACTTGTAGCTCTGCCCCTGGTCATTATATTATCTCTTAACATTTGATTTACTCCACTAATTAATATTATGATGAGAGTAGTAATGTAAAGCTGACAATATGACTATTATTACTATTTTGCATTGTTTCTTGCTGGTGCTAATGTGTTTTACTTTATTAAATTAGATCTAGTTGTGCAAATGTACAAACCAATGTATTTTTTACTTTGCATGGTGTAAGGCTTGTTCCACCTTTTTGCCCACCATAAATTAAATTAATTTCTAACCTCAGAAAATTCCCAGCACATGCTAGGAATTAGTGGGTAGGTTTTCTGATTCATACAATCCCAGTTTCCCAGAATACAGTGCAAACACTGGTATTCCTTTGATCCTGAGCTGTAAACAAGTCTAGCAGACAAATGTGCTATTTTATACTGTACTCTCTATGGTGGATGGCTTCTATCACTCTTTTGCCCACCACATTAAATTAATTTGTGTCTGATAGTCATTAAATTATAAATTTAAATAACCTGAAAGAGCAGCACAAAAAACACCACAATGTACAGTACTTCTTGCTGGTGCTTTATTAGCGACAACAAGGTACATTTTGAAATTAATCAGATAGGCATGTTAATTGCAAATCGTGGTAAAAAATGCTTTCAAAGCACTTATTTTGTTATCACTCCTGAGATAACTGAATTCTTTAGAGCCCAGCACAATTGACTTGCCCTCAGCAGATTTGAACTTGAGTTTTCCATGTAAAGGAAATTGATGTTTTTTTTTCTGTGGTCATCCTGGATTAGCTTTCCTGCTACTCGTAAAAATCACAGGAGCCCCAGGAACACACAACATTAGGGTTAACTATTCCAACTATGATTAAAAGATGTAGACAGGCAATGTAAAAATTATAGAGAGAAAGAGAGAGGGAATGAGATTTTGGATGGTCTTAAAAAGTTATGTTATGCAGAGTATGTGAGTGGTTAAGTGTATGTTTAAGTGTTTTAGAAGTGTTAAGTGAATTGGAATCTTAACATTTACAGCCTTATTAAATTGCAATTCGGTAAATTTAAAAGCGCTCTATTTAAGCACACAGCATATTTTTTTACAGAAGTTTTAAGTTAGTGAACTTCTATCCAAAAGCAAGGTCTTCACTAACTAAAAACTTCTGTAAATAAAATATGCTGTGTGCTTAAATAGAGCGCTTTTAAATTTACTGAATCACAATTTAATAAGACTGTTACTCCTGGAGGGAGAACAGGATGTACTGAACTGACATCACACCATCGCCCAAGTCCGACCCCAAACCATGTCAAACCAGGAATATATCCAATTCCAAATACTTTCTCAAATCTTGCAGTGCTTCTTTACAGTGAGCATACCATAGTGTCAGTTCTTAGCAGAGTTCTTAGCCAAACATTGATGGATTATGGAGGAAAAGATCTTGGTAAATGAAAATTCTTAGAGATTGCAGGAGTTGTAGCATTTTAACATGTCTCCATGGTTGGAAGTTTTTTATTTTTAATTGTTTATGGGTTTTCTCAAATTCCACTGCGCACTACTGCTGTAAATCACTGAACAGCATGGAAAACAAACTGATTTTTTGGCATAAATGTCTCTTTTTTATTCAAGCTTTTGTATAATCCCACTAATTCTCAAACAGTCCTAACTAAAAACAGCTTGGAGCTTTCTACCCTCAGCAGGTTCTGCAAGGCTCAAGCATGAGTCCTCAGGACCTGAGACTTTATCCTTTAAGTTTAATACATCCTTCTATCAAGTCAAGATAAAAAAAAAAAAGTTTGAGAGCTGTAAAAACTAACACTGCAGCATTAAAAAATGTATAGCACAGTTAGAAGGCCATTAAATAACATTCTTCACACTGTCTACTTGATTGTTCCTGATCTATATGATTGTATAGAGCAGCACCTGTGAGTTCAGAGTCACTTTAAGTACAAGATGTGACAAAAGCATGAAATAAGTGTAACCGTATTCGACCTGAAACATATTCCTTTTATTCTTGTCTGAACTTTCTGTCATAAATGCATTTAAAAAAAAATGCACATGGGTTAGAATATCTGCATGATTGTTTGTTGGAATGTTCATTTGGCAGGAAATAAATATGGACCTGCAGCCTTATTAAATTGCAATTCGGCCTATCAAATAGGGCTCTATATAAGCACACTGCATATCTTTTTTTTACAGAAGTTTTTAGTTAGTGAACTTCTATCCAAAAGCAAGGTCATCACTAACTAAAAACTTCTGTAAAAAAAATATGCTATGTGCTTATATAGAGCCATTTTCAATTGGCTGAATTGCAATTTAATAAGGCTGCAGGAGTCTAGTTCTGCAATGATTTATTAGACCTTCTGCTTCCATTCTGCATCCTAACTCCCTGCATGAGGATTAAGTGTACTGGAAATAAGAGCAAGGGATATTAACTTGGATCTCTAAACTGGGTTCAATTTGTGTGCGGATCTGCAGCACGGGAGCTTACAGAAAAAAAGGCTGTTTCAGTTGCTGAAAATTTTGAAGTTAACCGTATGATTCGGAAGTCTCATTATAGGGCTGAGAAAAACACTGTTAGTACCTGCAATGCATTGTTTACCATTGCACTTTTATCTGGGTTTGGATTAGTTTCTGTACTGGACAGCATAACAGCAAATACTGATCAACTGAGAGTAAATTTGATGCAGTGTGTAGTGATAATGTGTCATCTGTGTACACACAAATCTAATGTTTAAAAAAGATGTATTTGCTTGTATACCTATAAAGAGGAAGATCTACTGTCATCAGTCTAGTCTAGCAGCTTTGCAACCATTAAAGAGTCTGTGTAACCCACATAAAAAAACATGTGAAAAGAACTCCAATTATAAATCTTACAAGTAAAAATCTTACATAAGACGCAAAGCAGCTATTACTGCCCATAACAAACCAATACATGTCTTATGAATGATCCTTACATGTGGACTGTTCCCTGTTCTATTTGTGATTTTAGTTAAAGTGAGATTAAATGGCTCCATTAAGAAATCTAATCTAATGTTTCATGTTCTCAGAGTGCTCTATGGGAGCTCTTAGTGAGCTTAAACTCTACTTGTAAAGTCAGACTCCCATCAGAGTAGCTAAACCCTTTACGAGAACATTTGAGTCTAAAATATAAGGGTCATAAGTAGAAATAAAAAAAATATCATAAATGTTTTGTCAGTCAGTGTCTGATTCCTAAGACCTTCACATACAGCATAATGTTTAATATATTGATGGTAAAGTAAATGAATGCCACCAACATTCTAGTTTTGCTTTAGCACTTTCCTTCCTTACTACAAAAGCAGAAACAACAGCAGAAACATACTTTAATCTTGGACTATGGGCAGCATTCAGAGGAATGACCTCACTGTCACTAGTCTATTGAATGCACATAATAATGTATTACAAAATAAAGGGGCAGGCACACAGAATCAGTTTTAAAAGTGTAATGACCTAACTCCTAACACTATAGAAAAATGCATAGCACTTACATATCATTCATATCTGGTTGGTACACCAGAATGAATATATGTTTAAATAAGGCATAGAACTGAATTTTTAAAACAAGAGTAACACCAATAGTGCATAGCACCTACATATTTTCTACATCTGATCAGTACACCAGAATCATCAAGAAGACGGGGATTCCATTCATCTACACACTGAAAGTGGCAGTGGGGAATGCAAAAATAGTTTGACACAGCTCTGAAATGCTCTGTGTGGATTAACAGAAAAAAAACAAGAGGGGAGGAGAAAATGGATTTATTGTACAGTTTAAAAAGGTTTAATAAGCAATCATATCTGCTGCTGGTCTCCAAACAGTGCTACCAATGCTATACCATTGTTAATGCACAAAGTAATATAATATAGTACATATTGTTTAGTACTGACGTGTGCTCTCACAATGATGCATTGGGATGATACTCTGAAGAAGAGCACTTACTCTAAACAGTATCTGTTGTCACTGTGTATTGGATGGGACATCCTCTAAATACATATGAACTCTTGCAATAATGCATTAAACAATTTGGAAAACCAAGAAAGCTATGTTATAGTAATGAATAGCTGTAAATATACAGTATATAGTACATATATCCCTAAAGACCAATTCCATTATAAACTCGTCAGCTTATAATTATGTGTTCGCTTAATGTATCAATTGGAAATTCTGTATTTTGTGAGAGATTGGAAGCCTGATTTTTTTTTTACAATTTTCCTTAAATTCCATCTAGCCAAAACATTTATGTTGAATTTTGAGTGATGACACGGGCTCCAGTTACCTACAATTGCTCAATTGAATGAGGCTCATGGTGAATCATTCCCCTGTGAGAGATAATTAATCAAGAGAGATAAAGTAATTAAAAAACTAGGAGATTTTAATACAATGCATGTTTAAAATACCCAACTTTTAAGCTCAATAATTGAATGCTTGCACTAAAATGTAAATTGCTCAACAGGGAAAGATAATGTATTGTAAATAGCCAATTGGCCATTAAATGTGCCCAGCTAAATTGATTATGTAGTTGAGGGCTTTGGGCACCTTGTATCTACCCCTGAATCAACTGTATGTAGAATGAACTTCATTGTGAAGTGAACTGAAGTGTTGCATTAGCTATATAAGGTGTATTGTATTTTATCATCCAATGCTAGAGATATAGTGGGATGCTATATTGGCTGAAACAATTATCATTAAAGGGAAATGGAAGGTGTCTGGATTTTATTAGGTATCTAACATACCTGTGTATCTATTTACATTTATGCATTTAATTTTATTAAGAAGGGTTTATAAGCTTTGTTTTTACTGTCTAAAAACAATTAAATAGTACCTGTATGGGTCTGCCAGCTGCAGTGTATGCAGGCAGACTCTGCTGTACTTGCTGTGTCTCATATTAACCAACCAATGACCATTTCTCAGCAACATACTTCAACATACCGATGAGGGGTGATCACTGATAGGCTAGGACACTACACTACATATCCAAGCTTACATAATCTGGATATATGGGTATGCATACTCTGCCGACAGGGACAATTTGTTCGATTTTAGGCAGTAAAAACAGAGATTATAAGGACTTAGTAATTAAATAAAGTACCTAACTAAAGTACCTAAAAGTAATCCTGAAACATTCAATCGCCTTTAATATGGAAGGATTGTAGTTTAAACTCCTTTAGATTGAGAAGTAGCGAGTTTCCAGTCTTGTAGGGTGCTTTGGAAAAAGCACCTTCTGCTAAGATTCTAAGCTCAAAACATGGCCCTTCAACTTCTAAATGTGTTAAATTTGCATTTCCCTTGTTCTTATCCCCTGTACAGCGCTACGGAATATGTTGATGCGATACAAATAACAGATAATAATAAATACTTTTTTTTTCTTTCTTTTTTCCCCCCAAAATAAAAGTTTTTAAATTACCCAATAAAACATTTAAAGGTATAAACTGTAAATGGAGGGCATGAGACAAATATTGGTAGTGTCATGCTTTTAAAATAATGATTTGAACTAAATTAAAGAATTAATGTCATCAATGTAAAAAACATGTGGAGAAGTTGGATTTTATCTAACAACCTCCTCTCTAACTCTTACCAATCAGCCATTATAACATCAGTATGATACTCACAGCCTGAACATAAATATCTATGCATTTTCTTGTGAGAGGGCTTCAAAACTGTATTGGCAATAACTAACAATGATAATATCTAAGTCACTTCTTGATTAATTTCCTTAACATCTCTTTGTATAAATGTTTTTATTCTAACTAGTCAAATGCTGGGATTCGTAAGATACTATAATTTTATAAATGGATAAATCACAGTCCCGAGCAACAAAATATATCAATCATCAGCTTACACTCTCCAAGATTTCTCCACGGTACCTAACAAATGATTTAACCAATATGTAGTTTTCCATTAAATTTCCTCATGATATTGCCTTTCCAAATGATAAATATACTACTGTTTTGTACAAGCATGTGATTCAATCCTAGTGTTTAGTCTCTGTGTATACTACAAGCTGTTTTGTACTGTTGAGGTTGTGAAGGTTATTAATTTATGTCGTATAGCTTTGCCAATCCGCACAAAAGAGTTTATTTTCTTCAACTAAATCCTGTCTGTAAGGAAGTCAAAAATTGGCAAAATAATCTAATAGTGCATTTCGTATTGTTATTTACAGGTATAAATAACTAAAGCAAAATATCTACAGTTACAATTATGTGTAAAAACCTCAATATCTTAGTAAGTATCAGCATGTAACTAATACTATCGTTTTCCAAAATGTAATCTAAATAAATATAAATAAATTACAGATGTGCTATATTTTATCCTTCATCGTGGACTAAGAAAACATCCTCTCCTCCCTTTTTATTTATGTCAGTGGAGAAGGTTATCAATTTGAATCTTTTAAATACAGCGGGGGCCTGATCTGTTCCGATTGGTGACCCCTCGCTGAAAGGGGTTAATGTGTGGGGGGGGGGCAACGGGGATCCCTATGGACCCCTGCAGCAAGTGGTTAATGTGGAGTCACTTCGGGGGGCCCGATGGGGACCTCCAGCATAGAGGGGGTTAATTTATGGTGCTGAGGGGGTACTTGGAGTACCCCCATGGCAGGGCTTGTATGTAGGATTGCCGCGGAGGTCCCATTCAGGAACCCTGCGGCAATTGATGTGGTGGGGGAGCCTGCAAAATCATCTCGCAGGCTGTCACTCCTCATGTACATTATCGCAGTGTTCATACAGACGGCTGAGCTGCGTAGGTCACATGTTGCACGCAGCAGGGCTAATTTAATAGCGTTGTTACTTTTCAGAATTTGAAGCACGTAGAGCTTAAGTACAAACCTCGTATCTACGAGGCTGGAATTTAATAGGGCTGATAGCGTGTTGCTGTGGTATAAAAATATAAATAGAGGAATACATTTTTTTTTCTCCAAAAACTGACATTTAGTATAGTCTTTGGCTAAACAGGTTACAGTTATTTTATAATTAAGAAAGTATTCCTGTGCTACCAGAACAATCAGCTAAATATTTATTTATTTAGACTGAGCAGTGTGAGCTACTGAGATGGTTCTTTCAAGAAATTAGTCATTGGGAGGATTGGTGATGAGAGGATAGAGATGTTGTAAAAATGTGTTATGGTTCAATATTAGTCTTTGTGTGCACAAATAGAACAACTAAATAAAGCTGCTTGTTTATGAAACTCAAATAACTCACAACTTACAAGTAGGGTTGAGCATAGAGCTCCCACTTCCCTTCCTTGTGACCCAATCAATATGTTAGCACAGGTCACCCTCTGTTTATAATGGAGTTCCATTCCATTGTAGAATCTGTGTACATCAAACGCAGCTATGTAATGTAAGTCAATTGGAAGTCAATGAGTTACGCTCCAGGCCCCAGTCAAAATTGACATAAGTAATATAATATTATCATATTTAAAACACTGGAATTAATGCTAATTATATATAAACAACAATTGTATTAATACTAATCAATTAAAGTCATACAGTATTAAATAGCTAAGGTCTCCTTTCAGTCATGTCTTGTCAACTAGACTAGTGGCTTTGAAAAGAACTGAAATATAAATTAAAACAGCAGTTTATGGAAGTGGTCCCTAGATGGTGCTGCAGTCATAAATTGTGAGATTGCCATTTTGTAACAAGGTATGTGCGAGTGGCACTGATTTCACACCAGGATAAGTTTTGTACAGTGGGTAAGAGTTTAGTTCTCTGAGGTTAAGCATGATGAGACCCCTGCAGGTCATAAGGGCTGTTGCTGGGCAGCGGCACATCCTTGAGCTGGAGCACAAGGCAGATAAGTCTCCCACCCTACCTTCCTTTGGATTTGAAATGGTATTTGTTAATTAAATAAGACATTTTGGTTGAATTGAATGAATGCTAGTTGTCACAGCATTAATAGGAGGCAGTAGTGCTTTTCCTCTTTTGTTGGTGGACATGGAGGAGCCTCTACAGGCACGGGGTCCCCTGAGAGGTGGACTGGCAAGCACTAATGGATTTGGTTTTTGCAATAAAGATGTTGTGGCCAGTGTACAAAACCAGAAACCTCCTATAAAAAATAATTCTGTAAAACTTACTTACTCGCACCCATGTGGTTTGCTCAGGGCTCCTCTATCTAACATGTCCTCGCAGATTGCTTGCAGAAGACTGAATTGTAGTAATCTCCACAGCCACACTTTGGAAAGATACCCACTGATGTGAATGCACTACACTAGCCCTAACATACTCACATATCTACTGTATCTATGTATCTCTGTATCTATCTATCTATCTATCTATCTATCTATCTATCTATCTATCTATCTATCTATCCCCTTTCCAATGGTAGAGAAGTGGTTGCATAATAATAAAAACAAATGCAGGGGGGTTATGATCACCTTGCCTCTCCACCCCATATGAACTGGGAATCCCCCAGGATTCCTGTTTAATACTTGCTAAACCCAATTAACTGGGTATCCCAATGGATTCTCCTTGAATAACCGCTATACACTATAAGCTGGATATGCCTGGGACTCCTTGTTAATATCCACTACTCCATATGAGCTGGATATCCCTAGGGATTCCCCCAACTTACTTTTGACTCTCACCCTCTTGCTGATTAATAATTGGTGCCATGGGGGTCCAATTGATGGGGGTTAACATTTTGAGCACTAGGAGAGATTTCCAAGAAAAATTCAGTGACATCAGATATTGTTAGAGGAGGGATATGATAGAGAACAGGTATTTCAGTGCTTTCAAGCACTTGGATAGTATTTCTTGGAGTTTAGATTGATCTGTGTTATTTTTCCAGAGCTAGGGAGGCATTTTTCTTTTCAAAGTATACAATAAGTCCATAAGCGTAAAGTTCAATGCACTCTAAATTGTAGGAGACATTGCAAGTTTTTATTTCTTCTGTGAAAAATGATTTAATTCTATTAGATTTGCCTCTTTAATTCTTAAAAATACCAGTTCACAAAAACAACCCTATGGATAACCCATAAGAATGGTAATGGCAAACATTCACTACAAGTTTTTAAAATCAACCAATTGTTTATTTTGAAATGATATATAGTCTCATTGATTGGTGGACTGAAATTATAGAAAACTTTTTTACAGGGATATGGTAGATATTAAATGGCGAATAATATTTGTGATTTCACAATTTTCAGCATAAGGCCATTGTTCATTAGTGGCTTTAGGTTCAAGGAACACAAATTAAAGAAGGAAGTTTCACCAAAAACACAAGTTGCTCTTACATGAAAGATTTCACTAATAGAAGTTCAAATATTTGTGTAAAAGCTCTAACATTGGCCTTTTATTGCCATACGATCTCTGTAAGTTTGGTGATGTGAGTTGCTGAAGAACACAGAACATGAACGTAATTGACAGCTTAAACACAGCTGCAGTATGATTGGTTTTTGAACTAACTCTTGAACTTTCGACCCAATCAGCTCATGGAGCTCAATGTCAATCAACTTTAAAATGCCAGCTTTTGCTTTCCACATGGATGAGAAACTGACAAACCACACAAGTTCCATATCTTTTTAAAAATTTCTTAATCTTCTCTAGGAATAACCGTAGAAACGTAATTTTGGGTGAAATTTGCCCTGTAACATTATACATAACATATATGTATTAATATGACTTCAAAATTAAGACCACTTTGTAAAAAAAACAAAACCTTCTTCTTTTTAAGTAGATATTTTTCCCAACCAGTGAGTTTTTTATTTATTTTTAGAATTGATTTTCATTCTTTGTCTGTCATCAACAATAAAAACAGATTCATATATTTGCCTTCAGTACTGACAATGTCACCTTTCTGTCTCTACTAGGAATGCATTAGCCGGGCACAAAAAAAATAAGATCCAATGTAATTGTTATCTGAAAGAAAAGTGACATTTCAGTCATCTATGATCCCCTTTCTGAGATATTGCATTAACCCCTCTGCTGCCAGTGAGATATAATACAAGTATATTATATTAACAAGGCCTCAGCCTACCTTATATTATTAGTCCATCTTTGAGAAATATGGCATATATATGGGAATGAGTGTCACAAAAAAAATGTGAAGAGGTGAGATATGTTAGCAACAGAGAGAGAATAAAGTGATGTCAATGAATGTGAGGTACACCCAAACTCAAAATGAAAAAGATGACACATGAAGAAATAAATGAATAAGTACTATAGAACAAGTATTGGTTGGACAGTATTGGTTAGAGCTTTAAATGCAATACAGATTTAAATATACAGATACAAGGGGAGTAACAGTCTATGATATAATGTGCTTTTATCCAAAGCGCTACCTAGCCCAGGACTGCTGCTCAGAAGCTTATATACTACACAAAACCAAGGGGAATGATGGAGAAATTAGGTGAGATATTGATATGAAGGGACATTGGTTGAATTATTGACATAGGAGTGTTGGGTCATTGTGGCATGCCATAGAAAGGGATGCATTCAGTGATATAGCTGATTACATGAGTCATGTCATATTTATAGCCATGATTGATTTCATCACAAAATTCCCTTGGTGTGGATTCTACCATAGAACTATATATACAATGATTTGTAAGAAGAGAGGTATATTTCAAATTTCTTATGGCTGCTACATGAAGGATATATATATATATATATATATATATATATATATATATATATATATATATATATATGCTCTAAACCGGGAAAAAAATGAAAAACACTTTCAACTTCTTAATATTAATCAATTCATACACATTGCAAGAAAGTAGTATGGTAAAGAACCAATATGCTAAAACTTAACTTTTAATAATTCATCAAATAAAAAAGAATTATAAAACATAATGTATTCAAGAGTTAAAATATGGGTCCATACGACTGGGATATAGAATAGTCAGATGAGCAAAAATATGATAATTTTCTTTTCAAAATCTATAGCTAGATAAGTAAGCCATGATAGCGACCTGCAAAATACCTAGCTCCTTCATAATGTCAAAGCATTCAGGATTCTTGGAGATATTTTTCTGCCTTTAGAGAGGGTAGAAGGTATTGTTTCAGGAGTGATGTGATAGTGTGAGTGGTTTTTCGAGCACTCAAGTGGAATTTCGTAGAGGTTAGATTTTTGTTTATGATGTGATAGCTCTGTAGTGATTTACTGGTGAACTACACTGGGTCTTTTCTTACGGGAGCCATGGAATAGATGTAATTATAATAATGTGTGACTGTATTATAGATCCGTACATCTCCTTTAAACCTCATGAGGCGTACAAACTACAAGTATTTCTTAGGTACTGTTTTAACAATTTTCTTATCAAAATATGTTAAATGCATTTTTAAATGTAAACAATATTTTTTAATCTTGAATACCGCTTACAAATCTGCCTGTGGCTGATTTACATGGTCTGGTCTGATAGCTTATTCACTGAGGATATTCATTCTGCAACTTGAAATTATTGCTTTCTGGCCTTAAGAATAGCTGGCTGCTCAGGGGAATATATTGACAGGAAATAAAGCATTCATTACAATTACCAAAGCACCACTGTGACGATATTGGCCCTTGAGGTATCTTTTTAACAGTATAAAAGGATGGATTGCAACATTCCAGCTATTAAATTATTACAGAAAATATGTTTGCTCTTTGACAAATAGTGTGCAATTCTTTGCAGGCTAAAAACGTAAGTTTTGAATCAAAGAAGCACAACATGTAAAAAATGCTCTGATAATGACACCAGTGTTTTCAGAGGAGAAATAAAATATTAGAAAATAATTTACTCTTCATGTTGTTTCTTGTCCCCAATTTTCTACAATTACCTCCATTTCTGATAAAAAATAACATTTTAAACATTTAAAACTCTCTCTTTCTCTCTCTGTCTCTATCTTTCTCTCTCTCTCTCTGTCCCTCTCTCTCTCTCTCTGTACAAATATATATATATATATATATATATATATATATAGAGTAAATAAATAGTACATTTGTGTTCACATTTGAATGTCTAAAACAAGTTAAAAAAAACCTGCTTCAAGCTCAGAATTCTGAGAAAAACAGTTATTACACTGCATTCTGGGAAGCTTAGTCTGGACTTGCAAATGTGCCCACAAATGCCTTGCTCTTCAATCCTTAGCCATTATCAAACATGGCTTCCTTTAAGCTTATGCATGCTGTATTATTACACAGCTTTAATGCAAAGCCAAGGTTGGATTAAACATAGGCTGAGTATCCTATCCATGTACAGCTGTTTCAAGCTTACTGGCTATCATCAGCATGGAGCGGGATCTCAGCCTGTGTTGTGGACCTTATGAGTAGGTAGTTCACCACATGTCTATGTGTATATATATATATATATATATATATATATATATATATACATACAACCTTATGATTAATGATTTCGGTGATGGGGACTCTAAAAACTTTAATAACAGGTTTCATGCTTGGTGTTTTCTCGACTATTACTGCTGTTTTATAAGTAAAACATACAAATGTGGAAAGCTGCTTTTCCCTTTAAAAAAACATAGGGCCCTATGTAAATCTCTGCAAAACCAATTATGTGTGCTGTAGCAGCACAATAAATCCTACCTAGTTATGTTAATCCCCCATCCCCAAAACATTGGGAGAAAACTGCTCCAGGTCATTGCTCCGAGTGAACTTAACTACACAGACGAAAGCAAGGCATAAATCTCCATTGATTTTTGCACTGACAATAAATTCAGAGTTATTCCCTGACAATTTGACACCCAAACCATAAGATTTTACAAATAATTCACAAATCAGGGCGCTGCCATATTTGCAAAAAGTAGAAGAAAGAACTACGTGTACCAAAGATAACTTGCAAATAGTTTTCAAACCCTTGTTGAATCCCCCAGAAGTATTTAAATTGACGCTATAGCAGTCCGATATCAATATATCTGTAATTAAAAAATATATGTTAGTATTAAGCCAGTTTTATTATACAAAATCCAGGGTAACACACAACCCAATACTCCAGGGGGTAATACAGATCACAAAGCCATGTCACCTAGAAACAAATGCTCTGAAACATTGTCTATAAAAATATCTTATTTTAACACAAAAATAAACCAAT
The DNA here is from genome assembly GCA_027410445.1 of Discoglossus pictus. Taxonomy (NCBI): domain Eukaryota; kingdom Metazoa; phylum Chordata; class Amphibia; order Anura; family Alytidae; genus Discoglossus; species Discoglossus pictus. The sequence goes on from CM050172.1 coordinate 74,416,427, forward strand.
TTTTACTGATTGAAGCTTTAAATACAATTGTCACATCTTTTTAATATCAACACAAATTTTTAATTAAAAAACAATTACTTTCTATATATCTCTAATGTTTCCTTGAAGCTGCATTTACGGTAGTTGTTACTGTACTTCCCATTTATTATAAGATTTATGACGTTCTCATTTCCTATTGGCTCCTAGGACCCTGTCTTATCCGTAATGTTTGTTTTGGCTGCTCCCTTCACAGAAATCTGTTGTGTCTAAGGCAGGATTTATGTGCTCTTACCTGGGGGAGTGAAAAATTTACATTAGTGTAGAAGTTAGGGAAAAAAGCTCCCACAGCCAATTTACGGCAGTGCCCTATCTTTACATCGGTCTCATAGCCAACAAAATGCTAGAACTTTGAAGATTAAACAACAATTAAAACAAAGTTGATAATAGAAAACATAGTATAAAAAAATAAAGACATAAAAACAAAACAATGAGATATGAATACATCATATCTGTTAAGACGCGTACCTGGTCTGGTCATGCGTGCAGCAGTCACCAAGTCTCATCTTGCCAGATTTATGTGAGGTTCTTCCTATACATATAATAACAATGAAATACAGTATGCACAACTTTTCTTCAGGACATCTGAAAAGTATCAATATAAATAGGTGATTTAAAATATGATAAGGGTTAAGAGTGAGCTAGATAAATCATATTATGGTCATTATGGAACAAATATGGGGAAATATAAGTTCAATGATAGGGGTATTATTGTAATCTTGTAAACTTGAGCTGTAGTGAAAAACAGAGGCAAAGGTGCTCGGTATTTGAAAAATCAATGTTTTTTTTTTCCTTTAGGCCGTGTAACCTACTCAGAGAGCAGGCTCTTTTAGTTCACTTGTGCCCTTCACAGGGAGAAATTTCCTATTGTATCAGTCATCTCAATTTCTAGTAATACTGTAGCATTCGGGAGCAAACATGGGAGAGAAATATGAAGAGTGGTGGGAGGGGAAGAGGAAGGGAATATTAATATGATTTTTCTCCTTTTTTGACATTTTCTTTTTCGTCTTTTTTTCTGTTTGGTCATTCAGTGGTCAGTCTATGAATAATTCAAATAGTTTACTTGATTTAAAAAAAAAATATTATTACAATTTTGTTATATTATAAACAAAACAGTAATTTAACTTTTGCATATGATTTTTGTTGTTTTTAACTTTGAAACAAAAACAAAAGAAGGATTTTTATACTTCAATAAGAGCACAAGGCAGCAGTTGCCATATTTGGTGAAATTAAAGCATTAGTTTGTTTTCTTGGTCACTATACAGTAGTCTACAAACCAACACTTCAAAGCGTAAAACTTAAAAGACAGTTTTGAAAATAAATAATTTTCTGTGGCATAGTCCTCCGAAATCATAAGCCTGTAACTGGTTAGAACATCAGAAAGGCCTAAAATATACTCTACTAGCGACTTGCCCATCAAAAATGATGGCAAAAAAACTTGAAGTTGATACTCTCCCCCCTCTAACTTGCGGGCCTCGTGATGAGCACCGAGGTGCTTATTGCGAGTATCTTTCCCCTCTACTTTACATGCCATTGCAATGAGCGCCTTTGTGTCTCTGTCCCCTCTCTCCCTCCCCTGTGTCTCTTTCCCGCTCTCTCTCCCACCCCTGATTCTCTTTGCCCCCCTTTTCCCCCCTATGTCTCTTTCCCCCCTCTCCCCACTCTCACTCCCTTGTGTCTCCCCTCTCCCCCTTCCCTGTGCTCCTTTTGCCATTTACGGTTTTGAAAACATTTGCGGGCTTGGGGAAATAGATTAACTTCCCCAAGACCGCAAATTGCTTGCGAGTTACGGCATTGAAATAAAGTTACGTTTTTAACAGCCGCCATTTTATTTCAAGCCCGTAACTCGGAATCCATTAGAAGGCCGGCAAAAGATGCCTATTGAATAGCAAATTAACTTTAAACCTCACTTATGGACTCCTTGCCTCAGGAGGAGTCCAAAAGTGAAGTTGCAAGCTAATTTCCTATTCAATTGGTTTATTTTGGCGGCCTCCTAACGGCTTCCGAGTTACGGGTTTGAAAAAAAAATGTCAGCCGTTTTTTTTTCAAGCCCGTAACTCGGAAGCCGGTCAGAGCCTGCAATGAGCGCCTTTGGAGCTCATTGCAATCACCTCCCTCTACTTTACGGGCCTCACGATGAGCCGGTGCTCATTGCAGAACTCGGCAAACCTGTATCTTTCAGGTCTCGCGATGAGTGCCTTCAGCGCTCATTGCGCATGCACAAGAACATAACTTTAAACATAGCGTGATCGACAACTATATAAATGATGTAAAATAAGCAACTTTAGACGATATGGATGCACAAAACTATGTATCTTCCCAGCATCAGTAGAGCTGCTCAGATATCTTTGATATTGTGCACAGTTAACCTGGAAGATGGGAATAAGGAAATCAAACATATTTTATTTTCTATACTTCAAGGATCACTCTGGTGACATAATGCTGTACATTTTTTTAGGATAACTAAAGTTATATCATGTAGGATCCCACAATATGAGCAGGTCATAGCAGAGAGGTCAGACAAATTGTGGTCCACTAGGGAAGGAACCTTCAACCCACTCCAGTATCTTTGCCAGGAAAATCTTTTGGATAAACACAACAAGAAACCAAAATATATAGCACCAGTTGATGAGCCCCTCAGATTAGAAGGTGCCTACCACATTACTGGGTAGGAGCAGTGGGTGAGTACAAGTGGCACCCAAACTAATAAAGCGATTGGGCCAAAGTCAAGAAGACACTTTAATGCAGATGTGAACAAAGGCAAACTGTATCTGGTCAAACATGAGATGACAAGATTAAACATTGATACCTGGGAAAAGGTGAATTGGAATGGAACATTTAATATCAGACAACCACCAGATCTTCTACTATGGTCAATAATCCTGCAAAAGAAATGGAGTAGCCCCCATAATTCATCATGTTTGGACAAAGAGGTGCATGGTTACAACCCAAGTAAGTGTGCAAGTATGCCTTGGAGTACACAATGAAACAGATCAGAGATTATAATTCTGCCAGTTTACTTTTCTGGTCATAGTAAACACCCTCTTCCAACAGTCCCAGAGATAACTCTACACATGGACATCTCCAGACAAAATAGAAATCAAATTAACTATATACACTGTAGCCAAAAATGGACAAACTCTATACAGTCAGCAAAAATTAGAGCTTCTTATTGCAAATTACAAAATTAGTATAGGGGAATGAGAAGGGGTGAGTGAAAGGGAGGTTAAGAGAAATCAGAGAGAAAATGGAAAGAAAAGGGTAAAGGAAGAGAGAAGTTGGAAAGGGTGAGGAAGGGAATGGGGGAGAGGAAGAAGTTAGAATTAGAGATAAATGAAGAGAGAATGGAGGGGGTAATAGGGAAGAATAAATGTGAGAAATAGAGGGGAGGGTAAAGAGAGAAGGAGGAAACATGGGGAAAGGTAAGAGGGAGATAAAAGGCAAAGAGGTGAGGAAGAGAATAAGGACAATTAAGGAAATGGCGAGAAAGAGAAAAAAGTGAGAGAAGGGGAGAAATGAGGGGGAAGAGGCAGAGAGAGAATATGGGTTACAGATAATGGAGGGAGAAGGATGAGGGAGAGAGAGTATAACAGGTGGAGAGAGTATAAAAGGTGGAGAGAGAAGAGTGGGAAAAGGTAGCAAGAAGGAGAGGATGGTGAAGAAGAGAAGGGGAGAGCAGGGCAGAGTGATGCAGAGGGGAAAAAGGAGGTAAGGAGAAGACAGGAGAGTGAATGGAAACAGAGAAAATGATGGGTCAGAGAAAAATGGAGAAAAAATTGGAGAAGATGCAGAGAAAGAGGAAAGGAGTAACAGGGAGGGGGACAATTAGGCCAGAGAGGGATGGGGGGGGGGGGGCGCAGGTAGACATAAATGGCTGTAGAACAGCAGAGGGGAGCAGAGAGAGCTGTCAGAGGGGCCAGATATGGCCAAGCGATGGTGAAGGGGACCAGGGAGAGCCAGAGAGTTCTGCAGCAGGGCTACCAGGGACCAGAGAGGGTCGTGAGGCTCGATAGGGACCGCAATTAGGTCACTGGTGCAGCTGCACTGGTGGTAGCTTTACCCCTGCCTACTAATGAGGGTAAAAGGAGAGAGTGAAAAAGCTGGACTGCTGCTCAATGTTATATAGATGAAGATCATGGCAAACAGCAATGAGTCCCTGGTAAAAAAATGGGGAAGAAGTAACCAATTTTATTTCTGGGCCTCAAAATCTCTGCAGAGGGTGATCTCAGCCATGAACTTAAAACACATTTGCTTCTGGGGAGGAAAGCTATTGCAAGTCTGAAAAAAAGCTATTAAAAATATACTACACTTTAAACAAAGGTCTGCATATTTGAACTATGGTATTCCCAGTAGTGACATACAGATTTGAGAGCTGAGCAATACAGAAGGCTGAGCATCATATAATTGACACCTATGAATTGGGGTGCTAGAGAAAACTGCTTAAAGCCCATTGGACTGCAAATATATCAAATCAATCCATACTACAGGATTTCAAGACAAACGGTTCACTGGAACGTTGGTTCATAAGGCTAAAGCTCAAATATTTTGCCCATATTATGAGAAGACATGATTCCCTAGAGAAGACTCTGCTGCTGGGAAAGATTTAAGGTACATGAAGAAGGGGGTGGCAGAGACACAGATGGATAGACAAGGCCATTGGTACAATGAACATGAGCTTGAGGGAGCTCAGGGATCCAGTGGCTGAAAGATGAGCCTGGCATGATCCTTAGTATCACGGAGAGTCAGACACAACTGAATGTCTAAACAACAACATATATGCAATTAGGCAGCAGTGCAATCTATAATTTTGGCTTCTGATAATGTAGATGGGATGAACATTTGAATGCAGAGGAAGCTACTATCTGCATAATGGAAAAGAAGCCCCCAAAACTGATGTTGCATTTATTAGCACTGATGAAAACCTATTAGTTTTAGAACAAGCTGTCCTTAGAAAGAAGTAGAAAGAGGTAGTTGGGTAAGTAAAATGGAGCCTTGAAGTAAGGGGCTTAGCAACTGGGGAGGATGGGGGGGGGGGCATATTCCCCACCAGATTAAATGAATAGGTGAAACAAAAAATTGTAAAATTAAACTTAATCATGCATTACTAGAATTGGAGCCATATGGAGCACTATGTCTTTCCCATGAAAGTTTTGACCAATAATAATCAATATACACAATGATTTGGCATATATATATATATATATATATATATATATATATATTATACTAGCTACTTGCCCGTCAAAAATAACGGGAATAAAATGTTAAGGGTGGAAATGCTGTTCCTTCGGCGCTTATCGCTAGCCTCTCCCCCAATATAGTTTATAGGCCTTGCACTTGAGTGTTACTGCCTTGTGTTAAGTGTTAGTGACTTGGGTTAAGTGTTACTGCTTTGGGCTATTTTTTACGTCCTTCGTGCTACTTTTAAGTCCTTCGGGCTAGTTTTATGTCCTTGGGCCTCTTTTTCGTCATTTTGCGTTTTTCGTCAGCCATTTTTTTTCTCGATTAGGCGACTTTTGATCGTGAAAAAATTGCACATATGCATCAACCTGTGGTGTGTGTAAGTAAATGGGAGGCATATTTGTTGTTTATTTCATGTCTTTTCAGTTTCGTGGTTCGGCCGTTAAAGTCGTATTTTTGTGAGGCGCACAGTACGGATTTCGGTCCTAACTCATACGGGTCTTAAGTCCCGCATGCCTCACCTGCTCACCTCCCAAAGTCCTGTGTGCCTAAACTGCTTGCCTCACTTTGCGAGGCTCGCAGTGCAATGAGAGCCTTCAGAGATGCTTGCAGTGCAATGAGCTCATTGAAGCCTAAGTCCTGCACGATCGACGGCTCGCCTCACTTTGCGCGGCTTCGTGCCTCACTATGGGCCGCAACCTGTCTTGCAAAATGTGACCAACATCATAAGCGTTCCCCACACTGACAACTATTTATGTGATACTGCAGCAATGCCCCCCCCCCCAGAGCATTGCACCAGGTACATTGGTGGTAGATTGTTCCTGCTTCCTGCCCTGGGAGTAGAGTTGAATTATCCCCCCCAGACATTTTTGGACTCCTACCCCCATGCTTGCGGACCATAATAAATGCATGTAAAAATGAAATATTTAAAGGTTATGTTTCTTTACATTATTTATATTATATAGTCAAAAGACTTTGTAGAAAAAAATAGATTTGTTGTGGTTTAAATGGGATCTTTCTTTCAAAAGAGGCTAAGCGGGGCAAGAAATTGTCCCATGAAAATAGGGATTCCATCCAAAAAAGGGACATTTGGGAGGGTCGTAAATTAAATAAATAAATATGTTATTTCTACTAAACTAAAATGATTAGCAGAACCTACTGTTTGTGTGTATTCACCATAAAGCTCCAGGGATGTTGAATGCAGAGCTGAACTAATTAGGAACATTGCCTTTGCTGCTTTGGTTGATTCTGTGTTAATATTAATTATGTTCTTAGTCTTCAGGACAACTGAGATGCAAAATATATGTATATATATTTTTTTTTTCATAAAAAAGCAGAGAACATTGATGTGTCAAACAGTTCCTTTATTTCTACTAATCCCGCAGTACAAAATAAACTGACATGGAATATGAGCCTTAGTTTTGTTGAAGCAGGAAAAATAATAATAAACTGAAGTTAAGATCATTTATCTCTGCAGCAAGGGAAAGTAATGCTCCAGTTGCTAGCACTTATAAAATTGTTCTGCCCACACAGGGAGTATAAACAAGTACAAAGCTGTAATCACTAGAGAAAGTGCACCATCTGCAATGAACAAAACCTGAAAAGATCTTTCCAGGGGAAAAAAGCTCTCCTTGATAGCATTGAACCATTTTTTTATTATTTTTTTTTGTCATGAGGGGCTTTACTAATCACTTTCTTACCCGAAGAGAGAAGAGTTGTGATAAGTTGAGAAGGGCTGATTTCCCCCATAGGAAACAGTGCAGAGTAAATCAAGATTGGGGGGACAAATCTCCCCAGATTAAATGAATGAGGGACACAAAAATATCAAAATTAATTAGTCATGCATTATCAGATTTGGCCATTGGAGCAGTATGCCTGTCCCATGAAAGTTTTGACCCATAATTAATATATATATATATATATATATATATATATATATATATATATATATATATATATATATAAAGTACATTTGAGTTCACATTTGAATGTCTAAAACAAGTTAAACAACTTATTTTCTGCTCAGAATTCCGAGAAATACAGTTATTACACTGCATTCTGGGAAGCTGAGCAGGGACATGCAAATGTGCCCACAAATGCTTTGTTCTTCAATCCATAACAATTTTAAACATGACTTCCTTTAAGCTTGTGCCCACTGCTTTACACAGCTTTCATGTAAAAGCCAGGGTTGGATTAATTATACACAAACTGGGAATCCTTCCCATGTACAGAAGTTTCAAGGTTACTGCCTATCATCAGTATGGGATGGGATCCCAGCTTGTGTAGTGGATATTTTGAGTAGGTAGTTCACCACAACAATCATTTAATATATGGTGGGCAAAAAAGCAATAGAAGCCCTCCACTGTACAGTAGTACAGTATATAAATAGTACATCTGTGTTCATATTCGAATGTCTAAAGCAAGTTAAAAAAATTGTTTTCTGCTCAGAATTCAGAGAAATACAGTTATTACACTGCATTCTGGGAAGCTGAGAGCGGACATGGAAATATGCCCACAAATTAGCTTCCTAAGTGGCATGTTGCATAAATGAGACATACAACAAATAATTGAACTCTCATTAAGCATTTACTGTAGAAACAAAACTGCTAGTACAATGTATTGTCAGTTTTAGTGGTGTGTGGGATAAAACCAACTTGTTTGTGTGAGAAGATCCATTTAAACTTCACTAAACTTGGAATTGAACTTCTAATAATCTTAGTAACTTTTACTAATCTATTGATTAGGATTATGAATAGTGGCTTGATGTGGAAAGTGCCAAGAGCAGAACAGAAGCTTCCTTCTAAAGCCAGGCTTCTTTAGATTGCTCAAATCCAACAAATGAAGGTGGCTAACATGGGTCCTATGAGCCAAGGGATCACTGGGGACCCCCTCAATTTCACTACTCCCTATAAACCAGGTTATCCCATAGGATTCCCCCAACTAAAGTGTAACAATGGAAATCCTTATGGAACCCTATGGCACCAAATATTGATACATTACCATGGTGGTCCCTATGGACACCCATGGTAATATATAGTAAAATTATGAGGATCTCTATGGTGGCATTTTGCTACAGTAAAATGTCAATATGAGCAGGAGCGTAGGAACTAGGGGGATCCCCTCCAATTAAATAAATAGGGGGGGAAAATAGCAAAATTAAACTTAATCATGCATTACCAGAGAGCTATGGTGGAGTATATATTTCCCATATATCTCTCCCGGTGCCAGTAGATCCACCTTTGCTTCCTTTCCTGGGAGTAGAGTTGAATTATCCCCCCCAGATTTTATTGGCCTCCTACGCCCATGGGTATGAGAATATGTAATTTGACAGACTGAAACAAAAGGAATTGAAGACCCTGCTGTTGAGCTAACAATTATACACATGACACTTTTCAGACAGAATAAGCGGAAAAGTAGACATCCTGTGTTTTCCTATAAAGTCTGCTGTTAACATAATAATACATTCATATATTACTGTGTTCTGTTGAACATTTGTGCATTAAATGTATATACTAGAGATGTCGCGAATAGTTCGCCGGCGGACTGTTCCCGGCGAACATAGCATGTTCGCGTTCGCGGCGAACTGCGAACATATGCGATATTCGACCCGCCCCCTATACTTTATCATTGAGCAAACTTTGACCCTGCAACTCACAGTCAGCAGACACATTCCAGACAATCAGCATCATACCCTGCCTTCCAGACCCTTCTAACTCATGGACAGCAGCAATTTTTGAATCATAACTAACTTGCAGTCTTACTGAGAGGAGGCTGAGTGTAGGTGATATCAATAGGGAAAACCATAGCTAGGCTACTGTACACAGTGTGCAATACAGTCCTGAAGGACTCTTTTGATCTCTGCTGCAAGGACACCCCTGTGTCTCTTCCCCCCTTATCATCATCCTCCCCTCACCTTAGCACCCAACCCTAACACCCCTCACACTTATCCATAACACCCATCAACCTAACACCTAACCCTAACACCCCTCACACTTATCCCTAAGACCTAACACCCCTCACACTTATCCCTAACACCCCTTACCCTAACCCTAACACCCCTCACACTTATTCCTAACACCTAACCGTAACATCCCTCACCCTAACACCTAACCCTAACACCCCTCACGCTTATCCCTAACACCCCTCACCCTAACCCTAACACCCCTCACCCTAACACCCCTCACACTCATCCCTAACACACCTTACCCTAACCCTAACAGCCCTCACACTTATCCCTATCACCTAACCCTAACATCCCTAACACCCCTTACCCTAACCCTAACACCACTCACACTTATCCCTAACACCTAACCCTAAAATCCCTTACCTTAACACCTAACCCTAACACCCCTTACACTTATCCCTAACACCCCTCACACTTATCCCTAAGACCTAACACCCCTCACACTTATTCCTAACATGCCTCACCCTAAAACCCTTTACACTTATCTTTTACACCCCTCACCCTAATTCCTAACCCTAACACCCCTCACACTTATCCCTAACACCCCTCACCCTAACCCTCACACCCCTCACACTTATCCCTAACACCTAACCCTAACATCCCTCACCCTAAAACTTAACCCTAACACCCATTACACTTATCCCTAACACCCCTCACCCTAACACCTAACTCTAACACCCCTCACACTTATCCCTAACACCCCTCACCCTAACCCTAACATCCCTCACACTTATCCCTAACACCTAACCTTAACATCCCTTACACTTATCCCTAACACCCCTCACCCTAACACCAAACCCTAACACCCCTCACACTTATCCCTAACACCCCTTACACTAACACCCCTCACACTTATGCCTAACACCCCTCACCCTAACACCTAAACCTAATACCCCCTTACACTTATCCCTAACACCCCTCACCCTAACCCTAACACCCCTCACCCTTACACCCCTCACACTCATCCCTAACACACCTTACCCTAACCCTAACACCCCTCACACTTATCCCTAACACCTAACCCTAACATCTCTCACCCTAACACCTAACCCTAACACCCCTCACACTTATCCCTAACACCCCTTACCCTAACCCTAACACCCCTCACACTTATCCCTAACACCTAACCCTAAAATCCCTTACCCTAACACCTAACCCTAACACCCCTTACACTTATCCCTAACACCCCTCACACTTATCCCTAAGACCTAACACCCCTCACACTTATTCCTAACATGCCTCACCCTAACACCCCTTACACTTATCCTTTACACCCCTCACCCTAACACCTAACCCTAACACCCCTCACACTTATCCCTAACACCCCTCACCCTAACCCTCACACCCCTCACACTTATCCCTAATACCTAACCCTAACATCCCTCACCCTAAAACCTAACCCTAACACCCCTTACACTTATCCCTAACACCCCTCACCCTAACACCTAACTCTAACACCCCTCACACTTATCCCTAACACCCCTCACCCTAACCCTAACACCCCTCACACTTATCCCTAACACCTAACCTTAACATCCCTTACACTTATCCCTAACACCCCTCACCCTAACACCAAACCCTAACACCCCTCACACTTATCCCTAACACCCCTCACCCTAACACCTAAACCTAATACCCCTTTACACTTATCCCTAACAGCCCTTACCCTAACACCTAACCCTAACATCCTTTACCCTAACACCCATCACACTTATCCATAACACTCCTTACCCTAATCCTAACACCCCTCACACTTATCCCTAACACCCCTTACCCTAACCCTAACACCCCTCACACGTATCCATAACACCCATCAAACTAACACCTAACCCTAACATTCTCACACTTATCCCTAAGACCTAACACCCCTCACACTTATTTCTAACATGCCTCACCCTAACACCCCTTAAACTTATCCCTAACACCCCTCACCCTAACACCTAACCCCCTCGCCCTTATCCCTAACACCCCTTACCCTAACACCCCTCACACTTATTCCTGTGTCTCTTCCCCCCCTTATCATCAAGGGAGGGGGGAGGATGATGAGGGAGGGGGGAAGAGACACAGGGGAGGATGATGAGGGAGGGGGAAACAGACACAGGGGAGGATGATGAGGGAGGGGGGAAAGAGACACAGGGGAGGATGATGAGGGAGGGGGGGAAGAGACACAGGGAAAGATGATGAGGGAGGGGGAAAAGAGACACAGGGGAGGATGATGAGGGAGGGGGAAAGAGACACAGGGGAGGATGATGATGGAGGGGGGAAAAGACACAGGGGAGGATGATGAGGGAGGGGGTAAAGAGATACAGGGGAGGATGATGAGGGAGGTCGGAGGATGATGAGGGAGGGGGGATGAGACACAGGGGAGGGTGATGAGTAAGGGGGGAAAGAGACACAGAGGAGGATGATGAGGGAGGGGGGATGAGACACAGGGGAAGATGATGAGGGAGGGGAAAAGAGACACAGGGGAGGATGATGAGGGAGGGGGGAAATAGACACAGGGGAGGATGATGATGGAGGGAGGAAGAGACACAGGGGAGGATGATGAGGGAGGGGGTAAAGAGACACAGGGGAGGATGATGAGGGAGGTGGGAGGATGATGAGGGAGGGGGGATGAGACACAGGGGAGGGTGATGAGGAAGGGAAGAAAGAGACACAGGGGAGGATGATGAAGGAGGGGGTAAAGAGATACAGGGTAGGAAGATGATGGAGGGGAATGTTAGGTTATTTATGCCCTTTATGGATTAAAACAAGACTCTGCATCAACTATGTAATTTTCCGTGGGAGTTTTGACATGGATCCCCCTCCGGCATGCCACAGTCCAGGTGTTAGTCCCCTTAAAACAACTTTTCCATCACTATTGTGGCCAGAAAGAGTCCGTGTGGTTTTAAAATCTGCCTGCCCATTGAAGTCTATGTCGGTTCGCCGGGTTCGCCGGTTCGCGAACATTTGCGGCGGTTCGCGTTCGCGGTTCGCGAACCGAAAATTTTATGTTTGCGACATCACTAGTATATACATATGAATTAAATACTCCGCTATTCTCTGGTCTTACTGCTAGGAATTAAATTAATTGAAAAAACTAATTTAAAATAATGCAATAAACTGCAAATCATTCTGTTCTACAAAGGAACAGCTTACAAAAAATTGTGATTAAAGCAAAGCTTGAAAAGATGAGATTGACTTGTAAAGTAAGTTTCATCTTCTCTTCTTGCAGCAGTTATGAAGAATATTTCAAGAGCTTCTATTAAGTAGAGACTGCTGTCATTAATGCTGATTGGAAGCTCTATGACAAGGCCATGGCATATGAAAAAATCTGAGTTTTCTTTCATTAGTGACTAACAGAAGTTCATTTATTTTTACCTTTGTCCTTTGCTTCTTGTATCTATTTTCCAGCAGGTATTTCAAGATTTTATTTAATTTAGATGGAAGAAATTTTAAAATGACTGACCTATTGAGAGAGCATGATATGGCATCTCTGAAATCCACAAATGTGCATGAAAAGCTTAAGTCTAGACTCTTTGGAATTTTCATTAGGGAGACAGTTTGTTAAACTATTTTGTAGCACTGGTGTCAGTATTGTAAGTGTATTCTTGCAATAGGTATCTGATTTATCCTCTTTACTGATCAGCAATGATTATTGTTGCTTAGTTGTTCAGTCACGTCTTTGTGACCCTAATGGACCGCAGCACACCAGGCACATCTGTCAGCTACCACCCCTCTGAGCTCCATCAAGCTTATGTTCATTGCTTAAATTATCTCATCTATCCATCTCCACCTCTGATGCTGGGAAAGAGTCACAGCACAAGAAGAAGGGGACAACAGAGTCTTCTATCGGGAATGCTGCCTTCTCATGATATGGCCAAAATATTTGAGCCCCAGCTTCATGATTATACTTTCCAGTGTTTTGTTTTCCTGAAGTACTGATTTATTAGACCTTCTTGCAGTCAAAGATACTCTAAGCAGTTTTCTGCAAAACTACCTACTCAAAGGTGTCAATTCTACAACGCTCAGCCTTCTTTATGGTCCATCTCTCACATCTGTATGTTACTACTGGGAATACCATAGTTCAAACTATGCAGACCCTAGTTGATAGTGTAATATCTTTACTTTTTACAAGCTTGTCCAAGCTTGCCATAGCTTTTGTCTCCAAAAGCAAACATCATCATTTCATGGCTACAGTCACCATCTGAAGAGAACTTGGATCCCAGTAAAATACAATCTGCCACCTCCTCCACTTCTTTCCCATCTATTTGCCAGTAACATAGATTGCTGTTGGCCATGATTTTCAGTGACTGTAATCTCAAGGATACTGATTAGTCAGTCAAGTGGAGAAGCTATAAAAACATGTTTTTAATATATTAAACTTGTTTTTAAAGGTCCATTGTACTATGAAAAAAATAAGATATAAAAAGTATGTGTCTGACTAACGGCAGAAAAAAAAGTTAATTTATTTTACTTGACCATGGAGGCATCCATGATATGTTGATTGAAATTGTATGTTTAAAATGTGATTTTATTTTTTGGGAGAGCAATGTTTGCATTTCCTGTTGCAAGCAGTCTGCTTATGGACCTTTAATGAGAAAGAGAGGTGGTGTCAATTTTCAGTCAGATTCAATGATTTAACAACATTATTTGACTTCTCTCTGTTCCCCATAAAAAAACAGCTCTCAGGAAGTGATTGAACAAGAAAAAATGGATTCCTTCATTCAAACTGATTTCCCAAAGTTGATTTTGCCCATAGCTGCATACAGAGATCCTAATGTTGTAGAAGTGCCTTTTTACTGAAGTCACTTGACCCTTTAAACGCAGCAATGTTAGCTTTTAAAGTCATCAGAATGTTTACTTACATTGGTCCCAATTCTATTGCCCAATTCATAAATGTACACACACTTAAAACTGTTCTTAATATTGCCACAGATTCTATTAGCTACTCACAATCCGATTACGAGTTACCAGCACACAATCTCTATGGGCCAGTCAAAGACGCAAAATCGGCCTTAGAACTCCATTGGTTTTAGCACAGCTCAAATATCACAAGCTCTAAATAATTAAAGTTACACAAAATCGATCGTCTATTAGACCAGTAACTCTAGCTCACAAATAGTCTGACCCGCAGCTGAAAAAAGAATCACGTTTCTGTCAAAGATATTACGAGTACTAAATAGGACTGAACTGAATTTTTTGAGTTTGAGGCATTTTGCGGGCAGCATCTAGAATATTGCCCATTTCGTTTTTTCTGTAATTTAACTGCACGCCAATAGATGTGTTTATAGAGATAAAGAACTAGAATGGTCTCAAGTCTTAAAAAATAAGCCATCTCAAAATGTGTATATACTCTCTACACTTCAATAATACATGTAAGCTCTTTTGCTTTGATTTTAGAACGGTTGGAAATACCAATGGAAAAAGCAGGGTTTTTTGTTTTGTCTTTGCTGCACGAGGAGTGCATGAGCATTTGCAATGATGCTTATGATTTTTGGTCATTTCATAACCAGCAGATATAATAACATTCCACTTTTGGCAATGGGAGAGGGCTGCTGCATGAATGGTTGATGTGTTGTAAAATGTACTTATAAAATAGTGAAATATGCATAATTTTCCACTGAGCTTTCAGTGATCTGTGTTATGTTACAGAGCAGCATTGATAAAATTGAGCCAATATCAGTAACAACTTTTATTGTGGTTAAATAAGCCGGTCCTTTGTGGGAAAACATGCACTGAAAATAGCTTAGCAACAGTGCCATAGTATAACGTGCTTTGATTTTGCTGCTCTGTACAAAAATAGTCAACTGCAAGGAAGTGATAGTACCCTCTGCCACAATGATAACTATATTGTTAAAGATGGGTTATTATCCAGCACTGTGATGACTCAAACTGCTATTTTCAGTCTGTTATCTAAAAAAGATCAACTTTTTAAAATCACCATAAATGTAAAAGTTGTTTATACTGAACTCTGCTAGTTAAAGGTGTATATATAAGTTTACTGGGTTTTAAATTGTTGGTAATAAACAGGGAGTGATTATCAGAAAAATATGTGTTATATAGATAATTTCAATGTACTTTCAAAGTTAAAGGCAGGAGAGTAAACTGCAGCTTTGCTCACATATAGGGAGTTAACATAAACCAAGTACAAGCAGGAAAGGCAGCCAGATACAGAGTTTGACCTTTCTGGTAGAGACAACAGGAAGTAACTGCTGCAGGGTTGGGTCTGAGCTCACAGCTGAATCAGACCACAATCATAGAGAGCCTACTTATCCCAAGCTGCTTTGCAACACAGGAACCCCAGCATATGATACAAATGTATTAGCTACCATCTGCTTTCTCCTAATTGGCCACAACAAATTAGGAATTTGCTAATCTTAGCAGGGATTTTCAGGAGTGTCAACTAACAAAAGTGGCATTTTGCAAACTGAAGGGATTTAGAAAACATCAGGGTGAGTTTGTAAATGTTTATTTTGGTATTTTTTTGTGAATTTTTTTTTTTTGCATGCGCTTCTGATCAGATGCATTCCTAATCCAGAAAACTTAGATATGTCTTTAAGGAACATCAAAAATGTCCTACCTATGTGGGATAGATGAATAAATAAGCATTGATTAAAAAAAAAAAAAAAAAAACTTTATTCAGTGTTTGATAAGAAAAGAGCCAATTAAGGCCACAGAGTATTCTGGCACTGCTAAAGCTGATCTCTCCTCACTGAAAGATTATACCATTCTTGACTCAGATTAGGTAAAAGAGGAGGGGACCTGGATCAAATGTTACCATGAAGGAGTCTGCTTGGATTATGTACCCTCACACTGAATGGCGTCAACAGGGAAATTAAATTGGGCTGTTTTCTATGAATGCATCGTACTTAGATTTGTTAAAATATTTGTAATTTAATGTTATTGTTTAAGTGGTTGGCCTTTTTAGGAATATGTAATCTTCCTTACTTCTGGTTTGTTGATCCTTTTAAAAGTGAACAGGTAAGAAAATAAGCATGCCAGGAAGAAACCCTTGCATGAGAAAGATGTTCACAGCTGAATCAGACAACAAGCATAGAGAGACTACATATCCTAGGCTGCTTTGCAACACAGGAACCCCAGAATATGATATAAATGTATTAGCTATCATCTGCTTTCTCCTAATTGGCCAAAACAAATTAGGAAATTTATGCTAATCTTAGCAGGGATTTTCAGGGGTGTCAACTAACAAAAGTGGCATTTTGCAAACTGAAGGGATTTAGAAAACATCAGGGTGAGTTTGTAAATGTTTATTTTGGTATTTTTTTGTGAATTTTTTTTTTTGCATGCTCTTCTGATCAGATGCATTCCTAATCCAGAAAACTTAGATATGTCTTTAAGGAACATCAAAAATGTCCTACCTATGTGGGATAGATGAATAAATAAGCATTGATAAAAAAAAAAAAAAAAAAACTTTATTCAGTGTTTGATAAGAAAAGAGCCAATTAAGGCCACAGAGTATTCTGGCACTGCTAAAGCTGATCTCTCCTCACTGAAAGATTATACCATTCTTGAAGTCAGATTAGGTAAAAGAGGAGGGGACCTGGATCAAATGTTACCATGAAGGAGTCTGCTTGGATTATGTACCCTCACACTGAATGGCGTCAACAGGGAAATTAAATTGGGCTGTTTTCTATGAATGCATCGTACTTAGATTTGTTAAAATATTTGTAATTTAATGTTATTGTTTAAGTGGTTGGCCTTTTTAGGAATATGTAATCTTCCTTACTTCTGGTTTGTTGATCCTTTTAAAAGTGAACAGGTAAGAAAATTAGCATGCCAGGAAGAAACCCTTGCATGAGAAAGATGTTCAAAGCTGAATCAGACCACAAGCATAGAGAGACTACATATCCTAGGCTGCTTTGCAACATAGGAACCCCAGAATATGATATAAATGTATTAGCTATCATCTGCTTTCTCCTAATTTGCCAAAACAAATTAGGAATTTTATGCTAATCTTAGCAGGGATTTTCAGGGGTGTCAACTAACAAAAGTGGCATTTTGCAAACTGAAGGGATTTAGAAAACATCAGGGTGAGTTTGTAAATGTTTATTTTGGTATTTTTTTGTGAATTTTTTTTTTTTGCATGCGCTTCTGATCAGATGCATTCCTAATCCAGAAAACTTAGATATGTCTTTAAGGAACATTAAAAATGTCCTACCTATGTGGGATAAATGAATAAATAAGCATTGATTAAAAAAAAAAAAAAAACCTTTATTCAGTGTTTGATAAGAAAAGAGCCAATTAAGGCCACAGAGTATTCTGGCACTGCTAAAGCTGATCTCTCCACACTGAAAGATTATACCATTCTTGAAGTCAGATTAGGTAAAAGAGGAGGGGACCTGGATCAAATGTTACCATGAAGGAGTCTGCTTGGATTATGTACCCTCACACTGAATGGCGTCAACAGGGAAATTAAATTGGGCTGTTTTCTATGAATGCATCGTACTTAGATTTGTTAAAATATTTGTAATTTAATGTTATTGTTTAAGTGGTTGGCCTTTTTAGGAATATGTAATCTTCCTTACTTCTGGTTTGTTGATCCTTTTAAAAGTGAACAGGTAAGAAAATTAGCATGCCAGGAAGAAACCCTTGCATGAGAAAGATGTTCAAAGCTGAATCAGACCACAAGCATAGAGAGACTACATATCCTAGGCTGCTTTGCAACATAGGAACCCCAGAATATGATATAAATGTATTAGCTATCATCTGCTTTCTCCTAATTTGCCAAAACAAATTAGGAATTTTATGCTAATCTTAGCAGGGATTTTCAGAGGTGTCAACTAACAAAAGTGGCATTTTGCAAACTGAAGGGATTTAGAAAACATCAGGGTGAGTTTGTAAATGTTTATTTTGGTATTTTTTTGTGAATTTTTTTTTTTTTGCATGCGCTTCTGATCAGATGCATTCCTAATCCAGAAAACTTAGATATGTCTTTAAGGAACATTAAAAATGTCCTACCTATGTGGGATAAATGAATAAATAAGCATTGATTAAAAAAAAAAAAAAAAACCTTTATTCAGTGTTTGATAAGAAAAGAGCCAATTAAGGCCACAGAGGATTCTGGCACTGCTAAAGCTGATCTCTCTTCACTGAAAGATTATGCCATTCTTGAAGTCAGATTAGGTAAAAGAGGAGGGGACCTGGATCAAATGTTACCATGAAGGAGTCTGCTTGGATTATGTACCCTCACACTGAATGGCGTCAACAGGGAAATTAAATTGGGCTGTTTTCTATGAATGCATCGTACTTAGATTTGTTAAAATATTTGTAATTTAATGTTATTGTTTAAGTGGTTGGCCTTTTTAAGAATATGTAATCTTCCTTACTTCTGGTTTGTTGATCCTTTTAAAAGTGAACAGGTAAGAAAATAAGCATGCCAGGAAGAAACCCTTGCATGAGAAAGATGTTCACAGCTGAATCAGACCACAAGCATAGAGAGACTACATATCCTAGGCTGCTTTGCAACACAGGAACCCCAGAATATGATATAAATGTATTAGCTATCATCTGCTTTCTCCTAATTGGCCAAAACAAATTAGGAAATTTATGCTAATCTTAGCAGGGATTTTCAGGAGTGTCAACTAACAAAAGTGGCATTTTGCAAACTGAAGGGATTTAGAAAACATCAGGGTGAGTTTGTAAATGTTTATTTTGGTATTTTTTTGTGAATTTTTTTTTTTTGCATGCGCTTCTGATCAGATGCATTCCTAATCCAGAAAACTTAGATATGTCTTTAAGGAACATCAAAAATGTCCTACCTATGTGGGATAGATGAATAAATAAGCATTGATTAAAAAAAAAAAAAAAAACCTTTATTCAGTGTTTGATAAGAAAAGAGCCAATTAAGGCCACAGAGTATTCTGGCACTGCTAAAGCTGATCTCTCCTCACTGAAAGATTATACCATTCTTGAAGTCAGATTAGGTAAAAGAGGAGGGGACCTGGATCAAATGTTACCATGAAGGAGTCTGCTTGGATTATGTACCCTCACACTGAATGGCGTCAACAGGGAAATTAAATTGGGCTGTTTTCTATGAATGCATCGTACTTAGATTTGTTAAAATATTTGTAATTTAATGTTATTGTTTAAGTGGTTGGCCTTTTTAGGAATATGTAATCTTCCTTACTTCTGGTTTGTTGATCCTTTTAAAAGTGAACAGGTAAGAAAATTAGCATGCCAGAAAGAAACCCTTGCATGAGAAAGATGTTGAAAGCTGAATCAGACCACAAGCATAGAGAGACTACATATCCTAGGCTGCTTTGCAACATAGGAACCCCAGAATATGATATAAATGTATTAGCTATCATCTGCTTTCTCCTAATTTGCCAAAACAAATTAGGAATTTTATGCTAATCTTAGCAGGGATTTTCAGGGGTGTCAACTAACAAAAGTGGCATTTTGCAAACTGAAGGGATTTAGAAAACATCAGGGTGAGTTTGTAAATGTTTATTTTGGTATTTTTTTGTGAATTTTTTTTTTTTGCATGCGCTTCTGATGAGATGCATTCCTAATCCAGAAAACTTAGATATGTCTTTAAGGAACATTAAAAATGTCCTACCTATGTGGGATAAATGAATAAATAAGCATTGATTAAAAAAAAAAAAAAAAAAAAAAACCTTTATTCAGTGTTTGATAAGAAAAGAGCCAATTAAGGCCACAGAGGATTCTGGCACTGCTAAAGCTGATCTCTCCTCACTGAAAGATTATGCCATTCTTGAAGTCAGATTAGGTAAAAGAGGAGGGGACCTGGATCAAATGTTACCATGAAGGAGTCTGCTTGGATTATGTACCCTCACACTGAATGGCGTCAACAGGGAAATTAAATTGCGCTGTTTTCTATGAATGCATCGTACTTAGATTTGTTAAAATATTTGTAATTTAATGTTATTGTTTAAGTGGTTGGCCTTTTTAAGAATATGTAATCTTCCTTACTTCTGGTTTGTTGATCCTTTTAAAAGTGAACAGGTAAGAAAATAAGCATGCCAGGAAGAAACCCTTGCATGAGAAAGATGTTCACAGCTGAATCAGACCACAAGCATAGAGAGACTACATATCCTAGGCTGCTTTGCAACACAGGAACCCCAGAATATGATATAAATGTATTAGCTATCATCTGCTTTCTCCTAATTGGCCAAAACAAATTAGGAAATTTATGCTAATCTTAGCAGGGATTTTCAGGGGTGTCAACTAACAAAAGTGGCATTTTGCAAACTGAAGGGATTTAGAAAACATCAGGGTGAGTTTGTAAATGTTTATTTTGGCATTTTTTTGTGAAATTTTTTTTTTGCATGCGCTTCTGATCAGATGCATTCCTAATCCAGAAAACTTAGATATGTCTTTAAGGAACATCAAAAATGTCCTACCTATGTGGGATAGATGAATAAATAAGCATTGATTAAAAAAAAAAAAAAAAAAAAAAAAAAAAACTTTATTCAGTGTTTGATAAGAAAAGAGCCAATTAAGGCCACAGAGGATTCTGGCACTGCTAAAGCTGATCTCTCCTCACTGAAAGATTATGCCATTCTTGAAGTCAGATTAGGTAAAAGAGGAGGGGACCTGGATCAAATGTTAACATGAAGGAGTCTGCTAGGATTCTGTACCCTCACACTGAACGGCATCAACAAGGAAATTAAATTGGGCTGTTTTCTATGAATGCATCTTACTTAGATTTGTTAAAATATTTGTAATTTAATGTTATTGTTTAAGTGGTTGGCCTTTTTAGGAATATGTAATCTTCCTTACTTCTGGTTTGTTGATCCTTTTAAAAGTGAACAGGTAAGAAAATGAGCATGCCAGGAAGAAACCCTTGCATGAGAAAGGTGTGAAATGCGCGTAGGCATTTGCACGAGCATTGGAAACAAGCAGCTCAACAGTAGGTTTAGAAATTGATGTTTAAAAGTAAGCTTACTATGGATTCTTTTTTTATGAGTTGTGGGGATCAGTCTCTTGGCTAAGAATTGGGAGTGGGTATAGGTAATATAAGGAGAAGGTGTGGAAGGGTTTGTGCACCCTAATGCACTCTGGTAATAATGGCCTGGGTGCGCTACGTTAAGAGTGGTTTAAGGGGGCATGAAAGCGCTTGCCCGCCCTATTGCACTGGGTTAATAATGGGCTGGGTAGGCTAGGTTAAGAGTGGTTTAAAGAGAAGTTGTGGAAGGGTTTTCCTACTTTAATGCATTGGGTTGGTGGGCTAGCTAGGCAGGGACATTTTTGTACTTTATACTATCATTAAGAATTCTAAAAGGGTCCAAGGGAACCATGTTGTAATATATTGATTACACCTTCATCACACCACACCAGGGAATGGGTTCCTATAGAGGATCATTATAAAATATTGTTCAACCCCATGGTCTGCCAGTCAATTACATTTAGAGACTAAAGAGTGTATTCTGCATTTCCTGTTAGTTTGAATGAAGTTTAAATAGATTTTTCTTCATATATTTTAGGGAAAGAATAACTTTTGTATTGATTAGAATGTGCTCTTGTAAATGCTTGAAAAAAAAAAGTGTTGTGTGCATATGCTTTTAATGTACATAATGATTTTTTTGTTTTGGTGTCAGATTCCTTTTAATTTTCCCCACATGCATTAATTAGCAACAGTTAGTGTTTCTTCAGAAGCATTACCAATTTTCTTATATTTGTATTGCACTATTAAAAACAATATTTTAGTTTAATGGCTTCAAAGTTGAATGAAGTTAAAGGAATATATTTGCCTGATGCTGAAGCTACAGTCATAAAATGCTGTACCAAAGCAATAGATGGGCATTATAATTCAACCGAGATTCCAGCGCTCTTCTTCATAAAAGGAATCTGCTTGACAGTTATAGTATTCAATTGTCTCTTATGGCTTTTAACGAAAAAATAAATTAGCTTTTATTACATGAATAAACTTTGAAAAGCCTTAAGTAAGCAAAAGTGAGAGAAGACATTGAGTGATTGCACAAAAGCCCATCTGGCTTGGAGGAGTTGTGTTCTGATTAGATACTAGGCATAACAATAAACTAAAGTAAGTTTCTTGTTTTCTTTTAAGACTTCAGTTATATAAATATGTATAATATGATTAGGAGAGAAATCAATGGATGGCAGCAGGCAATAGAGCAAAATGGATTTGTACATATAAAAGTTGCAAAATGTAAAGGTGGTGTTTATTTAATGTATTCATTTGTTTTTTTATTTATTTATTTAGCGCTCCGATTTGTCATTAAACACTTTGCGAGACCTCCTTGGTACCATTAACTTGTGGTTAGATATTTGCCATTTGCGGATTTGATGGGCTTGTTAGTGAGGTGGAATCGCAGCAATTGAATGGCGATTTGCGATTTAAGCGTTTGGGACTCTTGTGGCCGTGAAAGATCAAAGGCTTGGAGGGAATTAACTTGCGATTCACAATGGACCGCACCTTGGAATATGAAACTCGATCAGAGCCCACAAACGGAAGCCAATCGAATAGCAAAATAACTTGCAATCTTTACTCTTGAGCCCGGATCTCCCGAACGGCTCAATTGAATTAGGGTTATTGTCAGTCACTATCATACAACTGATTATTCAGATAGAAGCTTTTTGATAATGAGCTGCATCCTCCCTGCAAAGACATTATTACGATCCTATAACTGAAATATATAGTAGTATTTTTTCTATGTTAACTGGTATTATAATCTAGAAAACAGGAGTCCCAGTTATCATATGTATAGAACAGCATTGTAAAACTGCAATCAGATAATACCTTCCTAATAGAATTTTCAACATCAGCTGCATAATTGAGGTCACAAATATAGACAATTTATTGTGGTGATCAGTTCATATAATACCCCCTTATACATCAGCTGTACTCCTATGCGCTACAAATAAATGTAATAGAATGGTGGTCTGATAAAATGGTAATATGATAAGAGAGCTCCCGTTTAAAATGAAAATAGTACACATATAGAGCCTCATTCAATTGAGCCATTCAGGAAATCCGGGCTCGCAAATGGAGATCGCAAGTTATTTTGCTATTCAATTGGCTTCCGTTTGCGGGCTCCGATCAAGTTACGTGCTCTGAGCTGCGATTCATTTCAATTTGTATAATCACAAGTTAATGCCCTCCAAGCCTTTGATCTTTCATGACCGCAAGAGTCCTGAACTCTAAAGTCACATATGGCCATTCAATTGCTCAGATTCCCCCTTGCTAACCACTCTGTCAAGCCCGCAAATGGCAAATATCTAACAAGTTAATGGTACCGCGAGGTCTCGCAAAGTGCTTAATAACAAATTGGAGCACATTAAAAGCAAAAAAAACAAAACAATACTGTACTTTTATGGATACTGAAAGTGATGTTAGGTCTTAGAATTAATAGCACAACTTTATTCAATACTTTATTTTATGTTCAATTTCCGTGTTATATCATTCATGGCAATCAGTGTGAAGTTAGTGCTTGGTTCCGGCTTTTGACGTCATCAGTGTGGGACAGCACAATTCCTGATCTGAAGCGCACATTTCACGTTCAGCTTCAACTGAGATCAGGAACAGCGCTGTCCCACACCGATGACATCACAAGACGGCCCCAAGCAGTGGATACACAAAGTTAGCGTGACTGTGCCCCAGGCTTCCTCTCTCAGAGACAAGATGACAGATACCTTGCAGGGTAAGTGGATCAGCCAGGGATTAGTCCCAGATAGGCGTGTATAGGGTCAGACTATTTCCTATTTGTTAGGACTAGGGGGTAAGTAGTGGGTCCTGAACCTCCACTACAACATTGTTAAATAGGGCCACGGTTGTTAGAACGTATATATCCCCTGCCGATACCACTGGGTTTTGCATGCTTGCTTCTCTCTCTATGGGAATTATATTTTATTCTGAATATATACATGTGCAATATCTTTTGATAGACATAGAGATTGCTACTTGTGCTTATTCAACACACTGTGTTAGAAGCTGTGACACAAAAATAAACCACTTCTTAGTTGTCCGAGTGTTGAGATAATGTGTTTAACCCTGTGATGTGCATATGCCTAATGAGTTATGAATTATACATTTAAAAAGTTTTGTTATACAACAATTAGTTATAGGAGATCTTAGATTACCTGCAACATTTATTGGATAATTTAATATACCTATACACAACTACTGATGAAAAGTCTGGTAGACATGTATTCTACTTACCCTAACTTTACAGAATAATTACCATGTAATGTGTGGGACAGTGCTTCTCTTAAGTTACATTTTCTTAACCATCGTGTTTTATCTGATTTTGTTCATTCATTATTTATTTTAAATGGATATTAATAAAAGTTATGTTTTTCTTATCTAAATTGGTCTTCATTTCTTTATTTAAGGTAATAATCTGGTAGCTATTATATGGGAAATTATCCAGTGTGATCGTTTGCTCCTTGGAAGTGATGACAAGCCAGTGGAGTGTGAGTTCTTGTAAGAAGTGAAGGAGTTAACACTTCTGAAAGAACTCCTAATTAGAGCAACTCCCCTTTAAAAGACTGGAAAGCAGGCCTGGAAGAGGAGGAGGGGCTGACTAGGCCCTAGGCAGCTGTGCTGCTGAGAGGAACAAGCACAGAGAGGAAGGTGATCTGGTGTGGATATACAGTGAAGTTGTGAACTACCCTGTAAAGGATCGCCAAGTGACTGTTGTGTCCCAGAGAGGAGCGCTGTGTCCCAGAGAGGAGCGCTGTGTCCCAGAGAAGAGAGCTGTGTCCCAGAGAGGAGCGCTGTGTCCCAGAGAGGAGCGCTGAGTCCGAGAGAGGAGCGCTGAGTCCGAGAGAGGAGCGCTGTGTCCGAGAGAGGAGCGCTGTGTCCGAGAGTGGAGCGCCGTGTCCGAGAGAGGAGCGCCGTGTCCAAGAGAGGAGCGCCGTGTCCCAGAGAGGAGCGCCGTGTCCCAGAGAGGAGCGCCGTGTCCCAGAGAAGAGCGCCGTGTCCCAGAGAGGAGCGCCGTGTCCCAGAGAGGAGCGCTGTGTCCCAGAGAGGAGCGCCGTGTCCCAGAGAGGAGCGCCGTGTCCCAGAGAGGAGCGCCGTGTCCCAGAGAGGAGCGCCGTGTCCCAGAGAGGAGCGCCGTGTCCCAGAGAGGAGCGCTGTGTCCCAGAGAGGAGCGCTGTGTCCCAGAGAGGAGCGCTGTGTCCCAGAGAGGAGCGCTGAGTCCGAGAGAGGAGCGCTGAGTCCGAGAGAGGAGCGCTGAGTCCGAGAGAGGAGCGCTGTGTCTGAGAGTGGAGCGCTGTGTCTGAGAGAGGAGCGCTGAGTCCGAGAGAGGAGCGCTGTGTCCGAGAGAGGAGCGCTGTGTCTGAGAGTGGAGCGCTGTGTCTGAGAGTGGAGCGCTGTGTCTGAGAGTGGAGCGCTGTGTCCGAGAGTGGAGCGCTGTGTCCGAGAGTGGAGCTCTGTGTCCGAGAGTGGAGCGCTGTGTCCGAGAGTGGAGCGCTGTGTCCGAGAGAGGAGCGCTGTGTCCGAGAGAGGAGCGCTGTGTCCGAGAGAGGAGCGCTGTGTCCGAGAGTGGAGCGGGGTCCCAGAGGTTGCTGAAGAGGGCGACCTAATCTCGCTGGGACCCTCACCTGTAAAGAGACTGTTTATTTCCTGGCCACAAGGTGGCACTATCACGAGTCAAAGGGACTATTTGTTTCCTAGCCACAAGCTGGCATTTTCAACCAAGTAAGAGACTGTGTGATTCCTAGCCACAAGCTGGCAGTTTTAACAAGATAAGAGACTGTTGTTTCCTGGCCCCTAGGTGGCACTCTCACCAGTCTCCCAAGCTTAAAAGACTGTTGACAAGCTGGGGGGTGAGGCAGTTCCCAAGTTAAAGGACTGTTTGTATATACCTGGCCACAAGGTGGCATTCTCCCCCTCGCAGAGACAAAGTTATTTATGTTTCGTTATTTTAAGCAGACCTACTGCTTCAACTGTTAATTTCCGTTTTGCAAATAAACCAATTTGCTGCATTTGAAGTCGGAGTCAGCCCTTCATTCCAGAAACCACCGCTATATGCGGCCATCCTGATCACACCAGTCAGATATAAAGATGTCAGCTTTTAATTGATCATTATATAATTCATTTTAAGGATAACTTCCCATATGTTTAATGTGGATGTTTTCCAGTTCTTATGTGATTTTTTACTGCTAGGGCGAAAAATTGCATAAGCTTAGTTTGGTGTGAAGTTAAGTTATTTACATGGATGCGCAGTAGGCACATCTCCATTGTGAAGGGTTTTGGAATGCTGGGATAGTAATTGAGTAATTTTTCCCCGTAGATCTTAAACCCCGGGGCATGTCCACCATATATGATTAAAGTCTCCCAGAAAGTGGCATCCTCTAAAGCAATTATCATTTACTAGGGTGTTAATTTTGTTCATTCTCTAAGGTGTATAATAGATTCTTTATAGAACTTTAATTGAGACTTCGAGCATGTTATATGTAACTGATCCCCTAGTCAGGTTAGAACAGGCCACTTTCAATGTACTAGCCTCTGATTCTCTTCCTAGTTCCAGCTCATATTTTGCTATAAAGGTGAGTTTTTGGTTTTGTTTTGGGTCATTAAAAATGGAATACAGATAACCTAAGGATCCTTTTGCTGGGGGAAGGTGTTTTGCAAGTCGTCTATAGCCAGGATGGTTTTGGGGGTCCAATGTTTGAGCTAGAGATGAGAGCCAGTGTCTTACAGCCCTATTATTTTCCCTCAATTTAGCAAACCATAGCCCGTAACGTAGCCCATAGGACTTACGGCTATTAAATTAATCCCATAAAGCAACCCACTGACGATTTGCGGGTGAAGTGCGAGAAAAACCTGCAGGACGTGAAATTTCGAACTGGGCACCCGGTATATGCTAATGACGCGGCGAGCATGTGACGTCACATGCGCGCCGGGTCAAGAAGGAAGGAGCAGAGGCCGGAGAAGAAGCAGGTAAGTGAGGGGAAAGGTAGATGGAGATGTATTGAGGGGGTTTAGAGGATGGGGGGTTGAGGATGGGGGGGTTGAGGAGGAGGAGGGATTTTGAGGTTGAGGAGGGGAGTTGAGGTTGTGCAGGGGGGGTGAGGAGGGGCTTGAGGATGGGGGTGGAGGATGAGGATGGGGGGGTTGAGGATGAGGATGGGGGGTTGAGGATGAGAATGGGGGTTGAGGAGGGAGAATGAGGATGGGGGCTGAGGATGAGGAGGGAGGTTGAGGATGAGGAGGGAGGTTGAGGAGGGGGTTAAGGATTAGTAGGGAGGTTGAGGATGAGGAGGGAGGTTGAAGTTATGGAGGGGAGTTGAGGTTGAGGAGGGGGTTGAGGATGAGGAGGGAGGTTGAGGAGTGGGGTTGAGGAGGGAGGTTGAAAATGAGGAGGGGGTTGAGGAGGGTGATAAAGGAGGGGGGAAGAGACACAGAGAAGGGAGAGGGGAGAAGAGACTCGGGAAAGAGAGGGGGGACACAGAAGCCACAAGAGGGACACAGGGGGCAGCACATTTTCCACCCTCAGCTTATATTCGAGTCACTCATTTAACCCAGTATTTTGTGGTAAAATAGGTGCCTCGGCTTATACTCGGGTCGGCTTATACTCGAGTATATACGGTAGCTAAATTCTGGTCAGTGGCTCTAGGGAGGTCATAGGTGTCAAGGTATGACAGAATGAGTCCTGGGTTGTTTTGGGATTTATTTGAGTATATTTTCTGATAGAAATCAGCAAAGGTCTCTTTTATTTAATTTTGGCTCACTGTAATTAGGTCTTTAGAAGTTTTTATCCTAAATATTTATGTTTGGGAAATTTTGGGAAATTACAGCAGTAAAACATGGAGGTTAATTGTTAATCAATTAGGTTAAGGGGTCCGATATGCGATAGGACTCGCAATGCTACAATCAGGTGTTTAACCCCCCTTGCAGGTCCTCTCTGCACTCGTAGGATTTTCTCTTACATTTGCCATTTACTCTTGTGAAACCATTTACAGCCTTTGGAATTTGGAGCAATTGAATAGTGATTTGCGATTTTAGCCATTGTTACTCTTGCGGAATGGAAAGATCCAAGGCTTCGGGAGGCTGTAAATTCCGGGTTTAATCATTGCAGAGTTTTCAAGCCCTTAACCCGTAAACCAATACGGAGCCCGCAAAAAGCCGCCCCTAAAGATAAAACTTCAAATGATGATTCTAACATACAAAGGGCCTCATTCAATTGGATAATTGTAAGTTACTAGAGCCTGTAATGGAGCCCATAAGCTAATTTGCTATTCAATTGGGCCCTCATTCAATTGCAATTTGGCCAATTGAATAGGGGTCAAAATAAGCACATAACATTCTTTTTTTAAATAAATTTTTAGTTAGTAAACATTTATCCAAAAGCAAGGTCTTCACTAACTAAAAACTTCTTTAAAAAAAATATGCTATGTGCTTATTTAGAGCCCTATTCAATTGGCCAAATCGCAATTGAATGAGGCCCTTAGTGTTTATTTTGCGAGCAGCAAACGGTCTAATTTGCTATTCAATTGGCGTTTTTTTTTTTTTGCGAGCCGCAAATGGTCTACGTGTTGTGGGCTTGAAATCCTTGCGTCTGTTAAAATTGGAACTTACAGCCCATCTAAGCCTTCGATCGCTAAAATTGAAAATCGTTATTTAATTGCTACAATTCCTCAAGAACGCAAATGCAGTCAAGCCTGCAAATGGCAAATGTCAGCCTGTCGGTTTACAGACTAGTTTGTAACACTACAAAAGAGAATAAAAATCCACCAATGGAATTTAAAATATGGGGAATGAATTAGAATTCATTACACATCAATTCCCAATTACCAAAATATTTTTTTTTCATATGTTGGAATGGTCATGCATATGCCAATTTGAAAAGTCAGGCTGAAAGCAATTTAAGAGACACTACCTGATTAAATGGCAACACAGATACATGAAACTGCCTGCCATATTATCCCTTTCTCAATCATAAAGCCTCTCATGTGTGCCCTAAAAATACAAAGATCATCGTATATACATCTCACTCATCACATCTACATTGGGAAAACAAATAGTGGCCAAATTACAGCGCCACATCACATATATCAAGTACACAAGGAAACATTTCAGATTTGGTTGTTGTGTTTGACTTTCTGTGACCCTATGGACTGCAGCACACTTACTTATGTCTCTGTCTGTGCTTATCCACGAGGTTTGCATAGCCCTACATGGTGTAGCTCACAGCTTCTTTGAGGGACACAAACCCCTTCACCACCACAAGTTAGCAATCCAGAAAGGGAGCAGGGGAACATACACCCATGGAGGCTATGCAGAAGCACTTGGAGCAACAGCTAGCTCACCTCCATCTACGCTATGCACATCCTGAAAAGTCCCACGCTATTGACAGTGGCCAAGTGCTAAGATGTATACCCATTATCATTTTGTGACATCCCATTAAGTGTTTTTGCTATCAATTAATTGACATTATCACCTGTCATATTGTTATCAGGCCTTCAGGGGAATGTTGATACTCCACAGTATCACAAATTGGACTTTGCATGTGTTTTAACCCTATAATATATATATATATATATATATATATATATATATATATATATATATAGACATATATCTTATAATATCATATCTTATAATAATAATATTAGTATTATTATTGATTATTATTATTATTATTAAATATATTAACCTATTGCATAGTAACTAGGGCTCATTAGTTTACTGATATAGGAATAAGGATTAGTGGCAGATCCCTAGTTCGTCATATTAGTTAAGGGATATTATTATATATATGGATAGGAGAATAGTGAGGCACTCTTGTTTATGGAGCTTATGACGGGCTCCAAAGCTGCTACACTAGTATTTGTAGGGTTTATAGCACAGGCTTTTCTGTTTTTTTTTGTTTTTGTAATAGTTTTTGCCACAAGCACTTTAGATATAATAGTTGTTTGAAATCTAAGCACATTAACATGCTTTAAAAGTAATGTGACCACTACATAGCTACACTATATGTGGATTTGCACTTTTTGCTCTATATGCACTTTATTAGAGTACCGATTTTTCTGTGACTTTGTATTATAATCCTATATAAAGTGGGGGGAAAAAGTATTAAAACCCATGCTGATTTTGAACGTTTGTCCACTGACAAAGAAATTACCAGTCTATAATTTTAATGGTAGATGTATTTTAACAGTGAGAGACAGAATAACAAAAAAAACCTGGAAGAAAAACTCATGTAAAAAATTGATTTGCAGGTCAGTGAGGGAAATAAGTATTTGATCCCCTATCAATCAGCAAGATTTCTGGCTCCCAGGTGTCTTTTATACAAGTAACAAGCTGAGATTAGGAGCACTCTCTTAAAGCGCGTTACCTGTATAAAATACACCTGTACACAAAAGCAATCAATCAGATTTCAAACTCTCCACCATGGCCAAGACCAAAGAGCTGTCCAACCATGTCAGGGACAAGATTGTAGACCTACACAGGGCTGTAATGGGCTACAAGTCCATCGCCAAGCAGCTTGGTGAGAAGGTGACAACAGTTGTTGCTATTATTCTCAAATTAAGGAAACAAGAAATAACTGTCAGTCTTCCTCGGTCTGGTGCAAGATCTCACCTTGTGGAGTTTCAATGGATCATGAGAACAATGAGGAATCAGCCAGAACTACACGGAGGATATTGTTATTGATCTAGAGGCAGCTGGGACCATAGTCACCAAGAAAACAATTGGTAACACACTACGCCGTGAAGGACTGAAATCCTGCAGTGCCCGCAAGGTCCCCCTGCTCAAGAAAGCACATGTACAGGCCCGTCTGAAGTTTCCCTTTTATCATCTGAATAATTCAGAGGAGAATTGAGTGAAAGTTATGTGGTCAGATGAGACCAAAATTTTGCTCTTTGGCATCAACTCAATTTGCTATGTTTGGAGGAGGAGGAACGTGGTGAGAGAGGGAGAGCACCAACATCAAACATGGAGGTGGAAACATAATGCTTTGGGGGGGGGTTCTGCTAAGGGGAGATGGCAACTGCACCGAATCAAAGGGGACAATGGATGGGGCCATGTACCATCAAATCTTGGGCAAGAACCTCCTTCCCTCATGTCAGGGCATTGAAAATGGATCATGGATGGCTATTCCAGTATGACAATGAACCATAAAACAAAACCAGGCAACAAAGCAGTGGCTCAAGAAGAAAGCACATAAAGGTCCTGGGTGGCCTAGCTAGTCTCCAAACCTTAATCCCATGGAAAATCTTTGAGGGAGCTGAAAGGTTTGAGTTGCCAAACATCAGCCTTGAAACTTAATGACTTGGAGAGGATCTACAAAGAGGAGTGGGACAAAATCCTCCGTAGATGAGTGCAAACCTGTTGTCCAACTACAAGAAACGTCTGACCTCTGTGATTGCCAACAAGGGTTTTGTCACCAAGTACTAAGTCAAAGGGGTCAAATACTTATTTCCCTGCAAATCAATTTATAACTTTTTTGCCATGAGTTATTTTTTTTGTTTTGTTATTCTGTCTCTCACTGTTAAAATACACCTACCATTAAAAGTATAGACTGATCATTTTTTTGTCAGTGGACAAACGTTCAAAATCAGCAGGGGATCAAATACTTTTTCCCCCCACTGTAGCTTAGTAAATATGTCTTAATGTAAAATTATGTGTAGCTCCCTTTGAGACATGCTCAGTAAATTATGATTAACTTTTAGAATTTAATTAATACAACAGTTCATTGTCTTTTATATGCAGATGTGCTGCAGTAGGAAACTAGCATTTTTTCTGATGATCTTATTCACAGGTAGGAAGAATCACATAATGCAGATTACATTTCAATTGCTACAATGTAAGTATGGGCAATACAATTGTACCAGTGCTTTCTATGGATCTAACTGGATCTAGTTTTACAAAGACACACTTCCTGAAAAAGCAGCTCAAAGAAGCAGCTTTTTTTCAAGACAATGGCAGCTCATGATTGCTCAAGATAGGTAATACATTAAATCTGTATATTTCATTTTACAAACATTTTTTACTTATTGCCAAAAAGAATATAGTAAATGTGGCAGTACACTGAAGCTTTAATGTATGTGGAATTGCATTGATAAATCCACCTTAGTAATATTTCTTGTATAGAGAGATGTATCAGCAAAGTATGTATAAATTATATTTATCCAAGAATTTCAGTTTCCTTTACTTTAATTGAATCTCAGATTTTTGCTTCTTACTTTGATCTTACAAGATCTCATCTCATGGAGTTTCAATGATCATGAGAACGGTGAGGAAGCAGCCCAGAACTACATGGGAGGATCTTGTTAATGATCTCAAGGCAGCTGGGACCATAGTCACCAAGAAAACAATTGGTAGCACACTGCGCCGTGAAGGGCTGAAATCCTGCAGTGCCCGCAAGGTCCCCCTGCTCAAGAACGCACATGTACAGGTCCGTCTGAAGTTTGCCAATGAACATCTGAATTATTGATGAGATGATGAGATGAGCCGTGTTTGGAGGAGGAGGAATGCTGCCTATAACCCCAAGTACACCATTCCCACCAGGAGGTGGACAGAGAACTTGGAGTGCTGTGTCTGTATCTTATCCGAGCACTGCTTACCTAAACAAGACAATCTGCTGTACTTTTCTCCAGCAGATATACCGGATATCCCGCCGTGTGAGAGATGCCTGGAGGCAGATAAAGAGCTGGGAGCCTTTTTTTGAACACTCCTTAAGTATCTGAGGACTCGCTGATCCGCTGATCCATCACGCACAATCACATCACAGTTACTCTGATATTTTAGTGTGTGAGAGATGCCGTAGGTAGGTGGAGAGCAGTGAGTGTTATATTTTTCCATTAGCATCATCATGGATGACAGGCTGGTAAGCAGCCATAGTTGATATTCTGGTGTTGTAGAGGAGCAGTATGTCAGTACGTGGGCCATTTCTGCTGACACGCAAACTCTTTACACCAAGTCAAATTAGAAAAAAACTGTAGGTTAGAGACACCAGGAGGCAAGAGGCGAGCTGAGAATCCGGCATATCCCTTGAGCATTGCTCCTGAGGACACATTGTTTGGAACAGTGGAGCTTACCATGTGAAACACCTGGGGCTAGCTGAAACAAAGCATTATTATTTTCTCTCTGCCTACCACGAGAGAAAACAAAGAGTCTTGTAAAGTTCAGCTTTGCAGGATATGAGATAAAAACCACAAAGCTCCAGTCTCTAAAAATAGAGAAAGAAAGAAATTTGGATCAACACGGTATAGTGCACTACCATTGAACCATGAGTAAAACAGGTTGATTTTCTGCTTTTTGGGCTATAAACATTTTATGATATTCTGATATAAGATTAAGTGGTTTCATGAGGACCTTATTAAAGGGACTAGAATTTAAACACTGAAGAAAATAGAAAATACTTTTAAAAGTAAGATTGCTCTCGTTCTTTTTTCTTCTTCTTTTTCCTTTGTGGTGTGATATTTCATGGCACATTACTGAGATATAATACTTTTGCACTATTTTAGGAAGAACAAATAGTATAGGGTCAAAACCTTTAAAATATTAGCAATTATGACCTACATTCTACAATTTGTCAAGTTAGCTTTGCACTTTAATATATGGAAAAATAACAACTTTTTCACGCTAATATATTCAATAATTTGGTGGTTAGTATGTGGCATTTTAAAGATAGTATGTTAAAATCTATAATAAAGTGGAAAATTATTTATCACTAGATGAAGTTATAGAGTACATTTGAGGATTAGGGATGAGATGGGGAGGGCCGTCTGAAATTTCCCTTTTATCATCTGAATAATTCAGAGTAGAATTGAGTATAAGTTATGTGGTCAGATGAGACCAAAATTTTGCTCTTTGGCATCAACTCAATTTGCTATGTTTGGAGGAGGAGGAACGTGGTGAGAGAGGGAGAGCACCAACATCAAACATGGAGGTGTAAACATAATGCTTTGGGGGGGGTTCTGCTAAGGGGACATGGCAACTGCACCGAATCAAAGGGACAATGGATGGGGCCATGTACCATCAAATCTTGGGCAAGAACCTCCTTCCCTCAGAAAACAAATAAAATAAAATAAAATATTGCAATAGAACCTCCTTCCCTCAGCCAGGGCATTGAAAATGGTTTATGGATGGGTATTCCAGCTTGTCAATGACCCAAAACACACAGCCAAGGCAACAAAGGAGCCTGCCAGTCTCCCTCGGTCTGATGCTTCATGCATGATCTCACCTCGTGGAGTTTCAATGATCATGAGAATGGTGAGAAATAAGGCCAGAACTACATGGGAGGATCTTGTTAATGATCTCTATGCAGTTGGGACCATAGTCACCAATAAAACAATTGGTAACACACTACGCGGTGAAGGACTGAAATCTTGCTCAAGAAAGCACATGTACAGGCCTGTCTGAAGTTTGCCAATGAACATCTGAATGATTCAGAGGAGAACTGAGTGAAAGTGTTGTGGTCAGATGAGACAAAAATCGAGCTCTTTGGCATCAACTCAACTCACCATGTTAGGAGGAGCAGGAATGCTGGCTATAACCCCAAGAACACCATTACCACAGTCAAACATGGAGGTGGAAACATTATGCTTTGGGGGTGTTTTTCTGCTAAGGGGACAGGACAACTGCACTGCATCAAAGGACCATGTACTGTCAAAACTTGGGTGAGATCTTCCTTCCCTCCGCCCGGGCATTAGAAAGCGGTCATGAATGGGTATTCCAGAATGACACAATGACCCAAAACACACCGCCAAGGCAACAAAGGAGTGGCTCAAGAAGAAGCACATTAAGGTCCTTGAGTGGCCTAGCCAGTCTCCAGACCTTAATCTAATAGAAAATCTGTTGAGGGAGCTGAAGGTTCGATTTGCCAAACATCAGCCTCAAAACCTTAATGACTTGGGGCCTCATTCTATTAGCGGCCGCAGCCGTTGCGGGGCCGCAAGGACCGGCCGCAAGCTATTCTGCTATTCTATTCCCTTACGGCCGGAGGCTCCGGCAGGCTTGCGGCCGGTGCCTTGCTATCTCTTGCGGCCGCTCGCGCCAGAGGAAAGCCTTTGATCTAAAACGGCCGCAAGAGTTTTGCAATTCAATTGCTCCGGGAAACCTCTCTGCAAGGCTAAAAACGAGCCGCTGCTTACTTGCAGGAAAGAGGTCCCGCTAGCACCAATTAAGCACATAAAATAGCTCAAATAAAGCCATCCTGCACTTTGAGAAGACTATAAAGGGATTTTAGGTGTTAGAAAAAATAGCACATAATTATCCTATACTCAAATCCGTAAAATATTTTATTTTTAATATCCGTAAAATATCCATGTAAAAAGTCCAGAGTGCTTGGAGCACCTCAGACATGCCCACGCCGCAGGCGGAAAATAAACAGTTAATTTGAACTCGGGTTTGGGCTGATGTGCAAGCTTGAGAGTGGGTTCCTTTTAATCCTCATGTCCCCCAATATGATCCCTAGCATTTACAGAGCTGTACAGTGCAGGCTTGAATTTATTTTTCAGTTTTTATATTTCACAGCTTACGGCCGGTTCCAAGATATGCGGCCGGCCGTAAGATGAGATCCTTGCGGGCCGTATAATAGAATAGCGAGTTAACTGAACCCCTGCAAGGAATCACAGCCTTACGGCCGATTTACGGCCGGTAATAGAATGAGGCCCTTGGAGAGGATCTACAAAGAGGAGTGGGACAAAATCCCTCCTAAATGTGTGCAAACCTGGTGGCCAACTAAAATAAATGTCTGACCTCTGTGATTGCCATCAGGGGTTTTGCCACCATGTACTAAGACAAATGGGTGAAATACTTATTTCCCTCATTGACCTACAAATTAATTTATAACTTTTTTGACATGCTTTTTATCTTGTTTTTTTGTCTCTCACTGTTAAAATACACCTACCATTAAAATTATAGACTGATCATTTCTTTGTCAGTGGACAAACATACAAAATCAGCAGGGGATCAAATATTTGTCCCCCCCACTGTATACATATATATAATATGCATTGGTAATAACAGTTGATTTATTGTTCCCATTAATTACTAAAGTATTATTGAGATATTTTCTGATGGACTGTGAGGAACCCTTTGGTATTTTAAATTGTTTTATATTCTTTTTTTAAATTATATAATAAAAGTTATACATTTTATAATAAGATTGTCTGTATAATAATTTATTATTTTTCATAGGATAATTTTTTGGTGATTATATTAGGTGTTTTTTTTTTTTTCTCTATGGTTATTTTTCAGTTGACTAACATCTGTCACCTTAATGTCCTGATTATATGATATATGATTATATGATAGATTACAACATGTATGTGACATAGAGGACTTTTTCTCTTCCTTTTCTCCTTGGATTAAGTGTCCTTATATTTTTTTGTTGTGACACAAATGTATCTGGATATCCCAAAACAACAACCATTGAAAACACACTGACACAAAGATAGCTGTATAACAAAGCTTTATTTCATACACAGAACACACTTAAAATGGACAAGACTTTGCATTAATATCATGGGTGTGGTGTGGGTGGATCCCGGGAGGGCCAAAGGCTTTTTTTTGGAAAAAAGGGGATACCTAAATGGGGTAATGTCATAGTTTAGAGCAAGCTTGATGCATAGCACCTACCAGGGTCACATGTGGTCACTACACCACTGCAACCGGAATATGATGAAAAAAGGATCATCACAAATTTCTACATTAAATGTGCATAGCACTTAATACTTGTCTAGATATGTTCAATGGAACAGATGATTAAACCTCTGGACTGTGTAAACCAATCCAATTTCACACATACAGCATGTTCCCAAAACAAAAATCTGAAAAGAAGTGGTCAAAAAAAAAAAGGCGGAGGAGGATGAAAAAAATACATATCATGCATGTACAGTAAAGTACTAAATACTGTAACAGTAACAATATACAAATTCACTTGATTCACATCTGCAAGCATTACTAACCATTAGCTAGTTCTCAGGATATCTCACTGTCCATGACCCTTAATAATGACACGTCGTCTCACAATAAATGCTTAGCTGTGACCAGCCTCAGTGGTCAAGGTGTACTATCATCTTCTCCATCTGATATTGTTAATCAACATTGATATCACATCCGTCAGCTATACAGGTGTTAGCACATGTTAAAGGATACTCATGATATCAGTAATACAGAGAAGACACAAAGGTCAGCAGCCATATTCAATGTTACTTACATCAAACCCAAGGATCTGTTCTCAGTCTGATATTGAGGTAAAGATTGTGTGCTTTACTAGTGCATTTATTAATGCTGGCTATCATTAATATGCCATTGTGAGACTTTGTAAGTCCACCACCATAGCAATATTAGTCTACATTTAAGCTAACAGCAATCATGTATTTGATATCTTGCTATATGATAGCTTTAATATTGTGGGAGCTACTTGTTAAGGGGCGGCTGTCATTGAAGGAATGTCTACCTGAGTGGCACTGAGAAAACATTACACTTAATACATTTGCTTCACAATGCTTGCAGATGCAGAAGATGCCTTCATGGATCTGAATTTTACCTAAAACAAAACAATACATAAAAATAACACCTGCATAATAAGGTCTTAAAAACTTAGGGTCTGCAGCATCTCTTGTCAACAGCATTCCTCAGTGACCATCAGTTGGTGAAATGTTACACAGAACCCTACTTGTCCACAGAGAAGAGGATCATGGACCATGTGATGAGAGGTAGCCGTCTGCTTACAAAATATCACCATCACATAGGCCAATAGATTGCCACTGAGGATTGCTGTTGAGAAGGTACAAAACAGATGTGCAGCACCTACAACCTCATCCAGGGCCCCAGTCTCTCGTGGCCGGCCACCGTCTCCTTGGTGGTGGGGGTGGGGGGCAGGAGGAGGCATCCCCCCAGGAGGCAGTGGCACAAGCAGTGGTGGTGCTGGTGGTGGTTGTTGAGACGGAGGCATGGGGGGTGGAAAAGAGTGTCCGGGTTGCGGGTGTGCGCAGGAGGCCTCCGAGGTGGAGGCGGCTGGGCTGTGGATCGGAGTGCTGTGCATCTGAAGTCACTTTCTGGATTGCACTCTGGTCTGCCCCCATCCTGAGTAGCCCACCAAGGTATGATTCTGTCATTAGGTGGTGCCTCCTCTCCTCCCTATTGCGCCTGGTCAGGCTGTGCATTACCTCCGTATAACTGGCAGAGATGCTGGTCTGGATCCCCTGAAGACACTCCAGTTGCTGGTGCATGATGGTCAGCATCTCCACCTGTACAGCCTGGCTTGGTGGTGGTGGGGATGCAGGTCCAAGGGGTGTTGCTGGGTGAGGAGGGGCAGTGGTGTTGGTGGTGGCCAAGTGGGGAGGGTCTGGGGCCTGGCTGGAGCCTCGCTATATGCGGGTGGTGGTGGTGTTGCTGGACCTGGTGGTGGTGGTGGCCAGTCTGCTGCACTGGTGAGGGGTGGAGTAGATGGAGTCAAGCCACATTGGTCCCTCTAGTAGGAGGGCCCTGGTGATATGCTTAGTCTCTAGAGGTTGTAAGAATGATCATACTTCTGGTGACCCCACTGCCAAGAGGACATCTCCTCCTCTGAACCAGGGCCCTCGGCTCCTCTTCTTTCCTCTCCCCCTGCACCTGTTCTTTCTGGGCGGGGGCTCACTCGCCAATGTCCTGCTGCGATGGAGCCGATGCCCCCCCTCTCTGGCTCAACCACTGGACCAGACCTCTTTGATGCTGAAAGAGAGAAAAGAAAGGTGTATGTTATTAGTATGATGTATTATACATTGCTTTGTATTTATTCCAACTATCTGACATCTATCTTTGAACCTGGATGATTCTCCTAATTGCAACAATGAGTAGCTATAATTTGCTAGATGTGATCTCTTCTTAGGTTCTTGATCTTGATTGTTCTTGGCTCCTAATGCTATCTTGATTCCGGCTGCGGTCTGTAATTGCATACGCTGCAGTGGGTACATGGACTCTCTATTGGTTGATTACTGTTGTTGTGCCCAGGAATGACAGTGATTTGTCAGCTTTCTGGATTTAATGACGCATACATCTATCCCTTGTTAATTCCATAGAGCTGATATGTCAGTGTTCTAATTGGTTGTCATGTATATGTGTAGTGTGTGATATGTACATGTAGTATCTTGTTGGTGTATGTGATATTCACCTGACATGGAGGCTGGACCCAGCTGTGCCACCAGGGCTAAAGCTCCACTGGCAGGAACCTGGCTTAGAAGGTCCTTGGCCACCCTCTCCCACTAATTGTATTGCACAGTCCTGGGGGGCCACCACTTGGTGCCACAGTTTGACTGGTCTCCTTGGCCATCATCCTCCTCACCTTGGCCCTGATGTCATCAAACCTGTGTTTCACAGACCTCACATCCCTCTCCGCTGTTCCCACTGCTGTTACTGCGACCACTACCTCCTTCCATGCCTGGGCTCTAGGGTCAGGCCTACGTTCCCTCCCCCAAAGGATAACGGGGCATCCACGTATGGCACCAAGGATGACCACATTCTCCTGGTGCACGTAGTTCAGGGCCATGTGATTGCCTTTAGCCTCTTGCCTTCCTTACTGTGGACTTTGGATCATTTGCTCCCTCATCTGCCCCTAAGGCCTGTCCCTCCCCCAATCTACCATCCCCCTGAGGTAAGGCCCCTTCTCCTCTATCCCTGTACTTTATGTACCTATCTCTATTGGCACCCTGCCACCACTCACCTCCGCTACTCCACTATCCTCCTCTGCTCCACTCTCCACCCCTCCACTCTCCTCTTTGCCATTCTCCTACTACTCTCCACCACCCTTCTCCTCCTTCTCTCCACTCTCCACCTCCTATACTTCTCCACTCTCCTCTCAGTCACTCTCCTCCTCCTACTCTCCTACACCACTCCTCACCTTCTCCACCTCTAAGTCATTAAAAAATATGTTAAAAAGGAGAGGACCTAATACTGAACCCTGAGGAACCCCACTTACCACATTAGTCCAATCGGAGTATGTTCCATTTACAACAACCATTTGCTTCCTGTCTTTTAGCCAGCTCTCAATCCATGAGCAGATATTTACTGCAATTCCTGTATCTCTTAGTTTGCACAATAGTCTCCCATGTGGCACTGTATCAAAAGCCTTTGCAAAATCCCAAAAGTATACATCCACTGAGTTGCCTTGATCCAAGTTCCTACTAACCTCCTCATAGAAACTAATTTGATTTGTTTGACATGACCTATCCCTCATAAATCCATGTTGACTCCTACTTATAATCCTGTTCAAATAGATATATTCTTGTATATTATCCCTTATTAACCCTTCTAAAAGCTTCCCCACTACAGAAGTGATGCTCACTGGTCTATAATTCCCCGGATTTGCTCTTGCTCCCTTTTTAAAAATAGGTATCACATCTGCTTTTCTCCAGTCATCTGGTAGAGACCCTGCGTTGAGGGAATCTTGAAAAATTAAATATAATGGTTTGGCTAATACCGAACCCAGTTCCCTCAGTACCCGTGGATGTATTCCATCAGGACCCGGGGCTTTATTAACATTTATTTTTTCCAACCTCATTTGGATTACTTTCTGTGTTAACCAATTAGTTGGCAAAGGTAGTGTAGCCCCATTATGTTACAATGTCCCAACGGTTGGTACCTCCCTTGTGTATACCAAAGAAAATAACCTATTTAGCTCATCTGCTTTTTCCTGGTCACTAATTTTTAGTTGGCCTGTTTCACATTCTAATGTTCCTATAGCTTGCTTCCTTGCCTTCTTCCCATTAAGATACTTAAAAAATATTTTAGGGTCAGTCTTACTCTCTTTTGCAATTAATTTTTCATTTTCTATTTTAGCCAGTCTAATAGCACTTTTGCAAGCTTTGTTGATTTCCTTGTATTCTCTGTCCCCTCTTGTTTGTAT
The DNA here is from genome assembly GCA_027410445.1 of Discoglossus pictus. NCBI lineage: Eukaryota > Metazoa > Chordata > Amphibia > Anura > Alytidae > Discoglossus > Discoglossus pictus. The sequence continues at coordinate 74,457,380 of CM050172.1, forward strand.
AATTTAAATGCCTGTTTTTTACTCCGTATCTTGATCTTTAAATCATTGTTAAGCCACATTGGATGGGATTTACGCCTTTTACTTTTATTCCCACATGGTATATGCCGATGTGTATGTATATTTATTAAGGATTTAAATGTTTTTTTTACCTATCAGTTCTCTGTTCCAGTCTATACTTTGTATGCTGCCCTTAGACGGTTAAAATCCGCTCCTTTAAAATTAAGAGTTTTTTTTGGCTCCTAAAAATTTTGTTTTTTTAATTTAATCTCAAATGAGACTGTGTTATGATCCCTGTTTCCCAAAGGTTGCCCTATTCCAACATTTGATACTATATCAATATTATTTGTGATGACTAAATCTAAGATAGCTTCATTTCTAGTAGGCTCTTGTATAACCTGAGCCAGATAATGATCGCTGAGTGTGCTCAAGAACTTGCTCCCCTTAGCTGAACTGCTGGTCTCGTTTATCCAGTTTATTTCCGGGTAATTAAAATCTTGCATTATTAGAACTTGCCCACGCTTAGCTGCATTTCCAATCTGTAGCAATAATTGTATTTCCTCACTTTCAGCTATATTTGGGGGTTAATAGCATACTCCTACTAATATCCTTTTGGAATAGGCTTAAATTCAGGCTTTACATACAGACAAATCCCTCCTCCTCTTTTACCATTGCCTCTATCTTTCCTAAATAGGTTATAGCCATCCAGATTAACAGTCCAGTCATGAGATTTATCGCACCATGTTTCGGTAATGCCTAATAAATCCCATTTTTCATTAATTGCTAATAATTCTAACTCATTTTTCCTGGCAAGCTTCTGGCAATAGCAAGCATACACCTTATGTTATGAGCCTGTCGTTCTGAAGTGCCTGCCACTCTACTTGAGTTACTTAGTACTACCTCCCTATTGACTATACTACCCCTCCCCCATCTCCTCCCCTATGAATTGCTAATTCATGACTTATACCCTCTACACTTTCTAGCCAATTACTTATATCTAGTCCCTCCTTCTTGTTGGTTAGTCTTTCTTCATAACTTAGCCCCATTATTCTCCTTATTAGTTTTGTTGCCCTTCTCTGTAATTTTCCCAGCGCTAAAATGTCCTTTTTATGAAGTGGTGCCCAAAATTGTTCTCCATATTCCAAATGAGGGTGTACTATGGATTTGCATAGTGGTAGAATTATATTTGCTTCCCTTGCTTCGATGCCCTTCTTAATACATGCTAGTAGTTTGTTTGCCTTTGCAGCTGCTGCTTGGCATTGAGCATTGTTACCTAGGTAGTTGTCCACAAGCATTCCCAAATCCCTTTCAATATCTGATACCCCAAGATTTACTTTATTAATATTGTAAACTGTGTGGCTATGTTTCCTTGCTAAATGCACAACTTTACATTTATTCATATTAAATCTAATCTGCTTTACAATTTCTTCCCTGGTTGTTTCTTTCACTGCCAATCAGATTGAGGCTACTATATTATAACCCCCTATTTTGATTGGTTACTATATCAAAATAGGCAAAATAGGGAGCTCTTATTGAGTTCAAAAGGTAACTAATAAGAATGCACGTTTCAATGTCTGCATTTTGATTTGTTTTTAATTGTAGTAAGGGCTATAACTTATCCTATAACAGTTTGTGGTGGCACTGGTGGTTCGGTTTACATGGATGATCTTGGAGTGTTGCAGTAGTCAAGGCTGGATATGATGAGTGTGTGATGAAAGAACATGTTTTAGAAAAGGTGACAATGCCATAAGATAGTATGTGACTACATTTGGAATAGGATGAAAAGTACTGCGTTAATTGGGACATTAAAACAGCAGTCTTGGGATGTTGGGAAAAAACTACAGAAGTTAACTTCCAACAACATTTGAAAAAGTCATCCAATTTTAGAAGCTACAGGTGCAGAATCTTGATATCTTGAAACTTTTTGTAAAACTTGAAAAGCAATGGAGCCAATGAAGCCGAATCTTGTCACCTACAAACTATACATTGAAATAAGATTCTGAAATTTACGGTATCTGTTCTGTGTTCTCTGTAACCCATATCGACCAACATCACCTTCACAATGCACTTTCCTGGAGCAATAAAAAAAAAGACAGAAATGTCACATTTTCTTCAATTTCTTCACACTTTTAAGCTTCCCTTGGAGTGGCTTTTCTTATAACAGAAAACAATGTATAGTTTGTAACTGACCGCTTTAAAAAACTGAGCGTATAAAGTGTAAGTTATATTAGTACACAAGATGTCAGTTATCAGTATTGTCAGATTGAAAGTGACTTATTTTGCAAGGGAGAATACTATACTAGTTGTGGAGGTATGAAATAGTTTAAAGCGTTGTCATACCAGGAGGCCCCCCACCACTGAACTTTTGGGGGACTATGAACTGTGTGGGCCCTTTAGGGAAAACATGGTATCTGAATCATGGTTATTCGTAATCCCAGCCTGTGTGCTTGCTAATATTTCAATGGACATGGGAGTTGCTATGGAAGATGCCCAGTTTGTATGGGCAATGTTTACAGAAACGATGATTGTTTAGAATGTGCTTTGTGGTAGTGACTTTCTTAATAATACTGGTTGAAGGGATGTATTTCATAAATAAGTTAGCAGCATTTATAAATAATGCAGCACATTGTAAGAATATTTCAACAATGGGAGACACCATGTCTACAAGAGGGATATTTCTATTAGCACCCCTACCTTCCAGCTAATTTGGGAAGGGAAAGCCAAATTAATGGCATTAAGGTGCAAATTACCCTCACAGGGCTTGGGACAGGAAGGAGGATAGCATTTGGTTAGACTACAGTAGACTTGCAGTCTTCTCACCAGGAGGCAGGTAATAATACACTTGTCACACTAATGACATGATTTTGACAGACAGGTTTCCTCAGATGAAAGGCATATATATGTATATAATAGTGTGATGTGTCAATAAAGTTTTCTGTTTTGTATACACATAAAACATGGTGTGTATGTCATTCTGGGCTCCACATGGAAAGATCTTTTTGTTATTTTTTTAAGCTGGTCCTAGGCTAAGGGACTATTGCCCTGTTTCTGGATCAAGTGGACTAGTTGTTAATGGACTAATTATGCAAGCTGAGCACTGGGAATACCCACAAATCCACAACTTAGAGGAATCCATATACAACAGGGATTTACCTCAAATTGCTTGGTGGCAAGCCCTGACACAGTGCTATACCTGCAGAATATTCTTAATATATTGCTTGAAAATCAATATTTAAGAGAAAATTAAACTTAAGTAACCAGAGATTATTAGAACACGAGTTAGGTATAAATTGACAAAATAAGTGACATATAGTGTTCCCAATGTATTGATCCTTCCTGATAATACACGTATATGTATATATATGTACACACATACACACATACAAGTATGTACATCAATGCCAGATAGTCATGGTATGACTCATATACAGATTTTCACTATTCATAAATATACCAATTTCAGTCCCAACCATCAGTATTCCTCTCTATAGAGGGAGTTATGTATGTTAGGTTCAGGAGATAGTTTCTTATCTGAAATAGATGGGTAATATCCTTTCTTTTGTGGGAAAAAAGCCAGAAACAGTCCAATCCTTTTCAGGTGATAACTGGAGATCCCTTTTGTGGATATGTATTTCTGCTGGCGTAAAGGCTCCTTTAAATAGTCGAAATTGGTCGAAATTGACAAATATGTAAACATTTTAATTTTTAATTAATATTAATAAAGGTTATTGATATTAATATCACCATATTAGTTGCCAAAAACCCACAACACTCATAAAATCTCACTTTCAGGAGTCTTGTTGTGTGACCAGTGTATTGTTTCCCACAACTGCATGTGATTATGTAAACAACAAAATCTGATTTACAAGTGAGACAGTGTTTAATGGTGATGTTCATTTTCTTACTCATGGAAAACATAGAATCCTTCTGGGAAGGTTTAAAGTGTCTACAGGTGCTACATCTGATCTTGTTGCATTTAAAGCATCTTTTGGGCTGCCCCAACCAACCATTGTTTATTCCTCAAGTTGTTTCTCAATTCGCTTGCTGCAAGGATATTCTTCAAGTTTTGTTTTTTCTAGAAAATAACTGTCATCTTCTTTGAGGAGATGCCAGTTTTTCTTAATGGCCTTCACTATTTTGCCAACAGGTTGATTGTACTTGGTCAGAACTCTACTAGGATTAACTTTTTCACTTTTATGGTTTTTCTTTTCTCTTTTGTTGTCTACTTCAAGAAGATCCTGTCTGTTAATATTTTGACCTGTTCAAAGGCTCTCTGGATCACTCCATTGTTGTATCCTTTGGCACAGATCCTTTGGATCTGGCTCTCAATTTCATAATCCTTCAGATGGATACAGTTCCGTCTGATCCTTTGAAACAGTCCATAAGGGATGTTTTTGATGCATTTCCTATGGTGTCCACTCCTAGCGTGGAGATACCTGTTGGTATCAGTAGGTTTGGTGTACAAGCTAGAGGTGATGTTTCCTTCTTCTCCAGAAAGATTGACATCCAAAAAGGGCTATGGAGGACTTTTCACTATTCACAGTGAATTGTAGTTTTATCGTATTGGAGTTCACATATTGGAGAAATCCATCCTTCTTGGTGATCTCATCTGATTACCAAATTATTATAATATCATCAATGAAGCATCTCCAGAATACAAGGTATGATTTAGGTGGGTTTATATAGACTGCCAGTCCTACTTTGGATCACTGGATATACTGAATTTTCACCAACAAAAAGTGATATTGCATATATGTCCAGTTCTGCATGTGTATATATTATATATATATATATATATATATATATATATATTGTTTTACTGATTGTTTTTATATCATTGAGAAAGCTTCTGTTTTGAAGTGAAACACGTTTGATACTATTATTGATATTATTTGATATAAATTATAGTTTGGCCACCATCTGTGTTGAGCACTAATGTGTTTTAGGTTGTGTGTTATACTATTTATTATAGAAGTAATTTGTATCCCACCATAGGCCACTGTAGCGACCTGGACAAGGACAGCCAAAGGACCGGATGTGGCTTGCGGGCCATATAATTCCCAGGTCTGCTCCAGAGGAATCCATGTCAGCCAAAGGCAGCTAGTCAAATCTTGGTCATTACAAGCATGTGTTGTAAAAGAGGGATGCAGGTCAGGGATTGCATCAAAAGCCTATAAAGGCTACACAAACCCTCAGACAATATGTTTTCTCATCAGTGTTTTAAATCAATAGATATTCACGACTGGTAAGCTTTTGTTGCACGCTATTTCCACACAGCAGTGTAGCACATCCAATCTGCTTGCATTGTTTTACACTCCTGCTTAACCATTAATTTAACCCGCTATATCTATCTGTGTGGGCTCCCATAATCACTTTCTATCCTTATTCCCCTTATATACAACTGCTCTTGCATTTCTCCATTCCTTTACATTTTTGTAACTTGTAGTTCTTTGCTATTCCTTGTTCATCATTGTTATTATTACATTGTCCACCTCTCTTCTAGTGCTTTTACCCCACTTGCGTTCACTCTCCTTATCATAGTCTACCTCTTCTTATGATCTAAAGCACCCCTTATGTATAAAACATACAAGAAAACACATTTTATAAAAATCTTTCCTCTGTCCCTGAGATCAGCAAGTGCCACAAATGATGCATTGAACAAAACTGACAAACCATTCCCTGCTGTAGTCTTTTTCATAAGCTTATATGAGATACTGCTGATATTGTCTATTGAAAATGTTTCCATATCCCAAGGTACACAGTACATAAACAAGATACTACTTGAAGTGAGTACATATACATCAGTCAATTATAATGCACTTTTAAACTTATTTCTGCTGAAGTTTCTTGTCCTCATTTATCCCGGATATAAGCTTACCAAATTGTATCAAAGGCTGTTTCTCGATCTGACAAGACAGCACCTTTTGAAAACATAAAGAGCTGCAGAAGGTATTAATACTTCATACTCCATTTGCTAATCTAGCTACTACCTGTATCCCTACAGGTTCTGTTGCCTTATTATTATAGTTATTACATTAACTAGCGAAATGCCCGTCAAAAAATTATGGCAATGAAATTGTAAGTGAGCTAATGCTGTTTGGTGTATAATAAAATAAATAATAGATTAATATACCTTACCTATTTTGAAGTAATATTTGCAGGAAGCATTCTGTTGAAGAGCTGGCAATCTGTTTTGATGTTGCTGCAGCATCAGTTCTGTGGAGCTACTGTGTAAGCATGAATGTGTGGTGTGTAATAGTGTTCGTGCGCGAGACAAATCCGTTAGCGTAGCTGTGTACTTCCGCATTATATAAGTTATTGTTCTAAAATGGCGGCTAATGTGTGGTATGCGGCTGTGGCTGATTTTGCGTCCTTCGTTTTGGATATCCGTAGCTGTTTGGTGGTGTTTTGCGTGTTTAGGGTCCTTTAGCCTTTTGTTCGCCGACCATTTTTTCTCTCGCTTAGGAGATTTTTGGGTGTTTAAACACCGAAATTTGTACTTAAATTGAGGTGTAACTTTACTTGCAGAGGTCCTGGGTGCACCACCTTGCTGTGGGTTGCGTCCTTGTTTTCGAATCTCGTTTGTCTTTTTCGGGAATTCCGTAGGTGTTTGGTGGTGTTTTTTGTGTCTTTAGAGTGCTGTAGCCTCGTTTTCGTTTTTTTCAGCGGCCATTTTTTCTCTCGCTTAGAGAATTTTTCAGTCTCTAAACTCTTTTATTTTGAGTTAAATTGAGGTGTAACTTCAGTTTTCGAAGTCCTGGATGCCCCTTCTTCCTGTAGGTAAGCTTTTTATGCATTTGTATTTATTGTATTTTTCATGTTTTGATGTGCACGGGTTGCGGACGAATTTTGCGAGGTCGTAATGGGTCGTAACGTGTCTCGTATTTTCCTTTCGTAACTACGTAAATTTTGCGAAATCCGCAGTTGCTGGCAAGGAGCGCCTTCGGCGAGGGTCACAAGCGTTAGCAACAACTCGCATGCTCACAACTATATATGTGATAATGTGAATGCTAATCCATGTAGATCACTAGAAGTTAACTAGCAATTAACTGCATTTTTTTATTCAGATGGTATAATGTCACAGAGGCAAGAGCTCTCATGATGCCGGAAATGGCCATGGAGGAATTAAGGAAATGACTGAGTGACTCATCAGACCTGCAGGATTACAACTCAGGCTAATTAGTTGTTTTAATCATAATATATTATTGGATGTTGATTGACCTCAGGTTCATATTGTTAAATGTTCTGATATCTTCTCTCGTATTAACAGTACTAACCAGATATAAATAAAACTCAATCACTAGAGTAAAAATTCGAGGTAAACCCTAACATATCTATTACTTGCTACCATAACAAGCCCTTATGAGTGATAGATTTATGTGATACGTTCCCTTTTTTATGTGTGTTTGTACCTAAAGTACCTATATTGCACCCGTGAGAAATAAAGGCTAATTTTTTGTACTCTTGTGAAGCCCTTTGGGTGCCGAAATGCTACTCCTAGATATTAAACTTGTACAAGAGAGAAAGTATATATTTGCTGTCAGACATATTTACACTGTTTCCGACAAATATTCTTGTTATGCTTGTGTTACAACTAACAGAAGTCTTGATGCTACAATACACCATGCTAGGAAGTGCAGTCAGAGAGCCTCATTCAATTGAGCTTTCGTGAGATCCCGGCTTCGGAAATGGAGGCCGCAAGTTACTTTGAAATTCAATTGGCGTCTTCTTGGAGGCTCCAATCGATTTACTGGCTACGGCCTCCGATTCGATGGTTCACATTGCAAGCTAATGCCCCTCCAAACATTTGATCATTCACGGCTACAATGCTAAAATCGCAAATCACTATTCAATTGCTAAGATTCCCCCTTGCTAACCACCCGAATGGCAAAACTCAAACGACAAGTTAATGGTACCAAAGAGGACTTGCAAAGGGCTTAATGACATGTCCGGAGCACTTTAAATGAACATATACACATACTACTGTACTTTTATTAAAACAAAAAGTGATGTTTGGTCTTAGAATTAATAGCACAACATTCTCCACCTTGCAAATCGTCCCACAAAAATACTTTATTTCATGTGTAACTTACGTGTTATATCAATTATGGCAATCAATGTGTTAATACATATAATGGAACTCACATGTGATAGAATATCATATTTACGGCTTTATCAATATTGCATTATTTCTGGAATGCGGGTCCGATCGTAACTCCTAATTCAAGCCCGTAGGACTTTGAAATCAAAACTCCATTTTTCAAAGCTGTAATGATGACGATCTATGTTTCCGTTGATGGTTTCTATCACGGGAGTTACGGCCTTCATGTTCAAGCTCGCAAATACAACATACGACGGCATGGTTTCAGAATTTCGATATTGGCCCATAACTTGTGACCTTGAGAAATTGAATAGCACTGTATCTTGCAAACGATGCGGGCACACAGCAGGCCCGCCAACATACGGCCTACTATGATTGAGTTGCGGGCTTGCAATTGAATCGGGCTCACAGTCTTTACAAAACTGGAAAAGGTTTTATTTTTGTTTCACTACCAGGAAACAGTTTAGTGGTTTTGATTAGTAAGACATTGGTTTTCTCTTTAGTAAAAGCTCATACTAATTTAAATTTGTATATTGATGGTTAACTGAAGTGGCAGTGCACGCCATAATATCATCTTTTTTTATTGTTTTTTGCCTGAGAGAACCCTAAATAAAACTGGCTCATAAGCTATACTCATTTTCATACAAGATACAAAATTAAAAGTAAATATACAATTTTGAAGATTCAATATCTCTGGACTCTATTTCCTCAATGATATAGAGATTACCATATATACTCGAGTATAAGCCGACACGAGTATAAGCCGAGGCACCTATTTTACCACAAAATACTGGGTAAAATGAGTGACTCGAGTATAAGCTGAGGGTGGGAAATGTGCTGCCCCCTGTGTCCCTCTTGTGCCCTCTGTGTCCCCCTCTCTCTCCTGTGTCTCTTCTCCCCTCTCCCTGCCCCGTGTCTCTTCCCCCCTCTCCTTTCCCTGTGTCTCTTCCCCCTCCCTTATCACCCTCCTCAACCCAACTCCTCATTCTCAACCCCCCTCCTCATTCTCAACCTCCTCCTCAACCCCACTCCTCATCCTCAACCTCCCTCCTCATCCTCCCTCCTCATCCTCCAGCTCCCTCCTCAACCCCCTCATCCTCAACGCCCCCATCCTCAAACCCCCAATCCTCAACCGCCTCCTCGACCTCAACCCCCCATCCTCAACCCCCTCCTCAACCCCCCTCCACATCCTCAACCTCCCTCCTCCTCCTCCCTCCTCATCCTCAACCTTCCTCCTCAACCCCCTCATCCTCAACCCCCTCCTAAACCCCCCATCCTCAACCCCCTCCTCAACCTCAACCCCCCTCCTCATCCTCAACCCCCTCCTCAACACCCTCCTCATCCTCAACCTCCCTCCACATCCTCCCTCCTCATCCTCTACCTCCCTCTTCAACCCCCTCATCCTCAACCCCCTCCTCCACCCCCCATCCTCAACCCCCTCCTCAACATCAAACCCCTCCTCATCCTCAACTCCCTTCTCATTCTCAACCATCCTCCTCATCCTTCCTCCTCATCCTCAACCTCCCTCCTCAACCCACTCATCCTCAACCCCCTCCTCAACCCCCCATCCACCCCCCATCCTCAACCCCCCCTCAACCCCCCCTCAACCCCCTCCTCAACCTCAACCCCTCCTCATCCTCAACCCCCTCCTCAACCCCCTACTCATCCTCAACCTCCCTCCTCATCCTCAACCCCCTCCGCAACTTCCCTCCTCATCCTCCCTCCTCAACCCCCCATCCTCAACCCCCTCCTCAACCCCCTCCTCAAACTCCCTCCTCAACCACCCTCCTCAACCTCCCTCCTCAACACCCCCATCCTCAACACCCTTCTCAACCTCAACCCCCCCCATCCTCAACCCCCTCCTCAACCTGTGACGTCATGTGACGTCACGTCATTAGCATATACCGGGTGCCAGCCGGTCAAGAATTAGCGGAGGCCGGAGCAGAAGCAGGTAAGTGAGGGTAAAGGGAGAGGGGGAGGTATTTAGGGGGTTTAGAATGAGAAGGCGGGTTTAGAATGAGGAGGGGGGGATGAGGATGAGGAGGAGGGAGGGAAAGAGACACTGGGGGGTTAGAGAGACACAGGGGGGTTAGAGAGACACGGGGGGGGGTAGAGAGACACGCAGGGGTTAGAGAGACACGGGGGGGGTCGATTTGGCCAATTGAATAGGGCTCCATATATGCACAGAGTATATTTTATTTCCTGAAGTTTTTAGTAAATGAACTACTATCCAAAAGCAAGTTCTTCACTAACTAAAAACTTCTGTAAAAAGATATGCTATGTGCTTTTATAGAGCCCTGTTCAACTGGCTGAATCATAATTGAATGAGGCCCTGTGTCTAATTAACTCATCACCAAATGCATTAATGTTCCCTGCTAGGGACATTGTAGTGCCATATTTTCAGTGGGCTATTTAAAAAAACTAGAGCTAAGTATTTTTTTGTTGTTGTTTGTTAAGAAAATAGCCATGATGCATACATATCATCCTTAAGTGAGTAACATCTTAAGTGTTCATAAGTTATTTTGTGTTAAACATGTAGAATTATGATGCTGATGTTTGATTATTTAAAGGTATAAGCTTACACACATTATTTGACTCTTAAAGAAGCATTTAATCACATCAGTAGAGAAAGTTGAAACATTTGTCGCACTCAATAGTTAAAATATTTTCTACTTGAGTTAATACTTAACTTTTAATTAATAATAATTTAACAATCCACGTCTGGGGATCAGGTTGCATGACAATTGAACCACAATAATAACGACCAATAAACACACAAAAAATGCCAGACACATAAGACTTCTACACAAGACTATATGGGGTATAAAATACACTATTAGGGAGGATGCTAAAGGCTCCACAACAACCTAACACATAGACAATAGCGCCATTTCACAACACTAACCTGCAACTAATAGCATTACCATTACAAAATGCAGAACTACACAGCTAACCAAACAGTTTCCCCTCACACACGCTGCCAATTTACACTACACACTTCACACATTGCTGACACTTAGACCTCAGGTCAGCAAGAGTGCAAATGTACATTGTATGCTGCAGGAACATCAAAACGGATTGTTAGCTCTTCACTATATTGGTTGCTGCATATATTTATTACAAATAGGTAAAGTATATTATATTATGATTTTATTAATTAATTATCATAAAAAAATTAGTAAATCTAATAATAAAAGAGGCGGGCTTACAATGGTTATAACATGACGTTTTATGTTATAATCTCATTGCTCGGAATGAATATCCTTAGCGCAAACTCCAGCTGAAGTATTTCTGGACATTAATCATATAACTAGAGTCCTTGTCTCTGATTGACATTAATAGCAGATTTTACAATGACCTCTTTCTTTGCAATAAAAAGTGAGAGCAATGGTAACCTTCTCTCAAAATGAACCGGCCAATAATTAGATACATCGATATTGGCATGGTGAATAACACACTGCCTTTTGATAATAATCAGGATAAGTCTCTGAATAGTAATTACTGCTTGTAGACTATAATAAAATAAAGTAAAGTGCCTATGAAATCAGAAGCTTTACATCTATCTAATGCATTTCAGCAAAAAAGCCTTTGTTAAAGATCTGACTCATAAATTGACACTGCTGTTCCAAATATGGTTAATTTCAAACTATAGGTAATGAAAGGTATTTTATCAATTGAATTTTATAAAAAAATTCATTTTTGTAAAATAAGATTGTTTGTCATTTTGAGCTGTCAGTCAGCCATTGTGATCCACCCACCAAAGGAGGTGGAAATATTATCTTAATGAAAAATGGTTGTATTTAATTATCAATAAGCCCCGAAGGCATTATTTTTGGTGATGTTATCTAGATATTCCAAAGGGGTCCAGTTGGGGAAATTAATGACTAGGCTTATGAATAATTAAAAGCATCCATTTTTCAAATTAGATAAAACTTTTGGTGGGTGGTTCACAAAGCTGACTGACAACTCAAAATGCTAAGTTCAGTCTGATTTTACTGTAGAACATGTTTTAATAACATTCAATTTATAAAGTACTTATTATTTGTTGTTGTTGTTCAGTCAGGATTAACTCTCTGTGACCCTATGGACCACAGCTCCCGAGGCACATCTGTCAGCTACTGCCCCTCTGAGCTCTCTCAAGCTCATGCACATTGATTTGATGACCTCATCTATCCATCTCTGCCTCTGCCGCCCCCTTCTTCTTGTTCCTTCAATCTTTGTCAGCATCAGAGTCTTCTTGTGGGAATCCTGTCTTCTCATAACATGGGCAAAATATTTGAGTTTCAGCTTCATGATCAAACCTTCTACAACGCTCAGCCTTCTTTATGGTCCACATGCATATATTACTACTGGGAATACCATAGTTCTAACTCAGTGGCGGCTGGGGAACTTTCAAATTGGAGGGGCGCCAGGGCGAAACGTAGACCCTCCCCCTTTTTCAAACCACACCCATTTTTATAACCCCTCCCCTTTACTTCATAATGACCTTTATAAGCCCCACCCAATGACCTTATACTTGCAACGCCCATTGAAATACATGATCAGCAATGCAGCAATGTCAAGAAGTAAAGTAACAATGTGTTAAATTCATTGGTATACAATATAGATTGAAAAAACTCATGTGACAAGACTACAGCAATATCATAATTGCACCTATACGCATTAACAGAAAAACTAAAGCAGTGACACTTACCATTAGTCGGCTCTTCTTCTCAGGGTATTCACGTTCAGTAAGTTTACCAACGAGTACAAACAAATCTGCTGCCACAGAGGGTTTGCAACTGGGGTTAAAAGAAAACAAGCAAATAAATCAGACCATTCAAGAACAAAACCATACTTTAAAAACCTTAAAAGAACAAGTGGAACCATATAGACACCCAAACATACCTTAAAAGACCAAGTGTGACCATATAGGCCCCAAACATACCTTAAAAGACCAATCAGGACTGTATAGGCCCAAACCAGTGGATCTTGGGATTCAAGAAAACAACAAAATTTCACTTCTGTTAAGACAACACAATACTCAATGTCAAACAAACATGTTGAATTAGCATGTGGATAACCATATGAGCAGTAACGCCAAGCCAAGGCTTCAACACTTGTTACTGACCATTCACACACCTTTCATAGCTCCTTCCATATGCACACCCACACACCGTTCATACTTTACTTACCACTAGTTATTTTTGGTAGTTTGGTGGTGCCATTTCTGAGAACTTTACTTACCCTTGAAGGTGCCTCCAGATCCTTCAAACCAATGCATTCAACCGCTCCAGGGCCATGGTGCTTCTTAAATACCTTTTTATCCTCTTCAATGTGGAGAAGCATCTTTCTAATTCTGCAATAGTCATCAGTCTTGTAAGCAGGATTCCTTATAGCTTCACTGTCTCTGTGAAATCATTATGCAGATTAAATTAATGGTAAAGTTGGTGCAGAGCAACAGCACTCGTACAAACATGAAATTCCGGCTTCCCGTACAGAAGTGATTGCTATCCTTGGAAGTGCCTCCAATTCCTTTAAACCACGCCAAGGCTTCAACAATTGTTACTGACCATGCACACACCTTTCATAGCTCCTTCCATATGCACACCCACACACCGTTCATACTTTACTTACCACTAGTTATGTTTGTTAGTGAGGTGGTGCTGCTTAACGCAGTTTATCTTTGCACACCCTGGGGGTATGCATTCTTCTTTGCTTCAATCACTTGTATTTAAATTTTGCACGACGATCTTTCAAAGAACAAAACTTCTCAATGGTTTTTTCATTGATCAGCACTGCAGCAATGTCATGATGCAAAATAACAGTGTGTTGAATTCATTGGTATACAATACAGATTGCACACACTCATGTGACAAAACTACATCAACATCAAATTTGCACCTATACGCATGGACAGAAAATTCAAAGCAATGATACTCACCAACAGTTGACTCTCCTTCTCGGGGTATTCATGTTCAGTAAGTCAACCAACGAGTCCAAACAAATCTGCTTCCACAGAGGGTTTGCACCTGGGGGTGATAGAAAACAACAACAACAAAAAAATTAGAACGTTCAAGACCCAAACCGTAACTTTTAAAACCTTAAAAGACCAAGTGTGACCATATAGGCCCAACCGCACCTTAAAAACCTTAAAAGACCAAGTGTGACCATATAGGCCCCAACCGCACCTTAAAAACCTTAAACAACCAATCAAAACCATATAGGCCCAAACTGTACAATAAAAAAAAAAAATTAAAAATACAATTTTTTTTTATATATATATATATATATATATATATATATATATATATATATATATATATATATGTATCTCAATATATATATATATATATATATATATATATATATATATATCAATCAAATCAATCAATATATATATCAATCAATATATATATCAATCAATATATAAATCAATCAATATATTTGATAGCTGGAGGTCTCTTGCAATGGGCCAGAATGGATGGACAATGGCTTCAATCAAGATGAGGACAAGGGTTTCTATCAAGATTGAAGGACATGGGCTTCAATCAAAATTGATTGGAATGCCCGACTATCTAGGGCAGAAGGCCTCCGCTGGAGGGGTCAATTTGACAGGTAAGTATGTGCTGTTGTTTACTTTATAATTATTTTTTTTTTCCCCTTCCCTTATTTTTTTTTTATCTTTGAAAGTGACAGGCAATGTAATTTTTTTTATTTTAACTGCAATGTTAAAGATACATTGCCTGTTACTTTTAAAAATGGAATACAAATATGGGGGGGAACCTGTATTGTTGTTGTGTTTTTTTGTTGTGTTTTTTTTTACTGTAAGGTAGGTGGGTTGCTAGTTGGGCCAGGGTGGGGTTTGGGTCACTGGGTCAGGGTTGTAGGTCGGTGGCTTGGCGTGGTACTAAAAGCCACCTACCTATCACCCTGACACAGTGACCACACACCACACCCTGGCCAAACTACCAAGCTGGTAGTTAGGTCAGGGTGGAGGTCATTAGGTCAGGCTGGTAGGTGGGTTGCTAGTTGGGCCATGGTGGGATGGGGTCACTGGGTCAGGGTTGTAGGTAGGTGGCTTGGAGTGGTACTACCAAGCCACCTACCTACCCCCAAGACCATGTGACGTCAGCTGGTAGTAGCTGGGTGAGACATAGGTCAGGGTGGGTAGTGGGGTCACATCAGGGTTGGCACGGGGCCCCATGGGCCTCCTGTCCTTAGGGGGAGTGATGACTGGGTCTGGGGGGGGTAGCAGTGACCGGGTCTATCAGGTTAATGCTGGGTGGGTGACCACATGGTCCGTTGGCGACTGAGGTGGCCAGATGGGCCTCCGGGGGGGTGACCTGGGTGACGGGGTCATCACTGGGCTTGGCACGAGGCCACATGGGTAATTGTGTGGCAGGCAGGCAGGCATAGTGGGGTACTACTAGGGTAGCCCTATGTTTATTAGGGGGCTAGGGGTTTGGCCAGGGCAGTTAGCACTTACTATAGTAGGTTGGGTCAGTCTGAGTCGTTTCAGCCAGGGAGGTCACAGTCTCAGCGGTAGCAGGAAACGAAAAGAGGGCTGGCTTATGGTGTAAGGTTTAAATTAACAGGGGAGCTGTCAATCAAAACTAAAATCGAGGCTCTATTAGCTAGTGGGCGCCCTGGGCTAACGGTCTGGGTGGGCTTAGGTGGTTCTCCTGACAACTGTACAGCCTTCCATCATTGATTGGTCAATGATGGAAGACTGTCAGTCATTGAAATGGATACATTTTCACTGCCCATGCATAGCTTCTCCCTGGTTGTTGGGCGGAATCCATTAACGGTCATGACTCATTCATAGAGTCTAAAGGTTAGTGTAAGTGCAGTGTAATCTGATCACACAGCGTGCAGGGGAAAGCTACAATAGATAGTGTAGCACACAGCAGTTAATGCATACACACAAGGGGTTATCTTAAAGTGACAGTGTCCCAGGGAATAGTTTGCTTCATTCCTTACTTTAAAACACTTGAATGCTGATGTACACATTATATTTAATTGTTATTTATGTTTTACTAATAAAATATTGTGTTTTTTTTTTTGCAGGTCACAAAAATATTTTGGGGGCGCTTGCCCCGACGCCCCTATGGACGAGCCGCTACTGTTCTAACTATTTGGAAGCTTTTTGATAATATAATATACTTATTCCTTAATCTTGTCCAGACTTGTCATAGGTTTCTTTCCCAGAAGCAAACATCCTTTAATTTCATGGCTGGAGTCACCATCTCCTGAGATTACCTATACCTCATCTACTACAACTCTCCTTATTGTCCCCCAACACCCATCTTTCATTATGCTAATCCATAATGAATGCCTCCGCTAGCCTCATATACTACACTCAGAATATGCGGCACCTCTCTGTCAGTCCCTCCACTGGCTTCCCATGACCTCTCAAATACAATTTAAAATCCTAACCTTAGCATAAAAAGCACTTAACAATTAGCACTTAACTGTCTTCTTCGCTCAACTAATGACCTTCTTTTTTCTTCCTCTCCTGTCATTTCCTCTCACTCCTGTCTTCAGTGCTTCTCTCAAGATGCACATACTCTATGGAACTACTTGCCTTGCTCCATCATATCTTCCTGCCTGAAAATTTAAAAAAACTCACTTAAAATGCTTCTGTTGAAAGAAGCTTATCACCTTCAGCACAAACTGCATACTCAAAAAACTGAGACTTTTAATTCCAAGCATGCAACTGGATCACTGATGGGCTCCCGTTCGTCTCTGATTGTGATGCTATTCAATTGCTCAAGTCCGCAAGTTACTGTTCCAATGTGTTCGTTGCAGTTTAAAGGTGGGAACATGATCAATTAAGCAAGCCCATAACCTCCCATTTAGAATCAGCCAATAGAACATGAGACTGTCATTATTACGGCAGTAAAACATGGAGGTTACATGTCAATCAATTTTTTTTTCAAGGGTCTAATATGCGATCAGACTCACATACCCGCAAAATAAAGAATTATGAAAATAAATGCCAATACAGTTCTAGTCCATGTCGATGGCCTGATATGTATTAACTCATTGATACCCGAGATTGATTTAACACCAAAATGAACCATAAAAATAATTTTAATTTCCTGTTGATTTGCAAGCTTGAGACTGATGTGCAGTTAATTCTAATGTCTGTCATCGCTTTCCGCGTTATTTACAGTGCAGTATTGATTTTTTATTAATATTTACAGTGCTATAAATAGGTGTTACCGGGTTCTCTCTAGCTCTCGTGGGATTTTCTCCTTCATTTAAGGGTGTGAAAACATTTGCGGACCTGGGGAAATTGAGCAATTGAATAGCGATTTGCGAGCATAGCCTTGCGATAGTAAAAGATCAATGACTTTGGGAGGCTGCAAGTTACGCGTTTAACCACAGCAATATTTTCTAGGCCGTAACTCGTAAGCCGTTTGGAGCCCGCAAAAAGACACCAGTTGATTAGTAAATTAACTTGCGACCTCACTTATGGGCTACCGGATTGTCTAAAACCACAATTGAATGTGGCTCTGAGTCACACACAGCATTTATTATAACTCAGAATTCCCTCCACTTATATCAGTCTACTGTACTTCCTTGATCACTGCCATCTTGCATATGTTACTCTCCTGTCTCACACCCACCCTTACCTTCTAGATTGTAAGCTATTCTGAGTACAACCCTCTCACTTCCTCATATTTCTATTGTACTGTATCTGTACATGTATTTCTACTTACCATAATATTTGTCTACACTATGTAATTTGCTGTTTGCACCCACTGTGTTTTATACTAATTTGAAAATGGAGCTGAAAATGTTGGTGCTTTATAAATAAAGGGTAATAATAATAATAATAATAATAATAATAATAATAACAACTATACTTTACTGATACCATATACTGATACCATTTCAAATGGACAAAGAGGCATTATTTGCTAGTACAATGGTTCTCTCAAGTACACTTGAAAATTGCTGAAAGTTGTGGGGGCCACTGGGGAGTTGCTGAAGGTCATTCTGGACCTTTTCATAATTTTTTTTAATTGTTTATGAATCAAACTTACACCTATACACAATAAAAACAGAAATGTATCTGTGCTGTAGCCATGCATGGTTTGAAATCTACTGTTTTGGCAATGAATAGTACCACTATCATATTACTGCATAACAGAGGCTTCCCCCTCCTCACTTGCCTACAAATTAAAAGCTACTTGATACTTTACCAGGGGAAATTACTGTGAGGGTATTGTGTGATGAGGGAAAAGAAGCGGAAGATTAATTAGTGCAGAGCAAGAAGGAGATGGCTGAGAAGGGAGGATAAAAGTGTCAAAGGGGAAAGTGAAAAATGAAAAAAAAAAGAATAAAAAACAAGAAGTGAGTTGGAAAGTATGAATCGACTGTATCAAATGTATAAAAAAATATATGCAAAAATCAGGTGTTGTGGTGCAAGAATATATGCCTGGAAAAGTATACTAGCCATTTTTAATTACAATGTTTTGTGTACCTCTTTGCAAATACTGTTTCTGCTACTTCTTGGATGCCAATTGCATCTTCCAGGGTTGCAATTGAAAATGGTGGGAGTCTGGGTCAAAGCTTTCCTGCTGCCTAGCATTCTAATGGTAAATTTGGGTAATGCTTGATTAAAATTAATGAATTCAAATTAATTTTGATATTTTGTATATCCCCTATTCATATATATATGCCTTTGTTATAGATGTAGGGCTACAATATCCCTTTGAAATTGCGACTAGTGGATTTTCAGTCCCTACATCTTTTTAGCAATTGGGCTTTGTAATGTTACCCATTGTGACACATGATGCTTAGGCATACAAGAGAGGGCAGGTTAATGTCCAGGGTTGGTTATTAATAAACAGAAATCTAAAAATTCATATTATATAAAAATATACCCATGGCTTACACAGTTGCTAATACTGTTGACTTGGTTCCTACTTGACAAACAAGTGTCTTTTTATTGAACTGCAGTGGTCCTTACTGTTAACTTACTGGGTGTCTATGTGAACTCACTAGAACACTACCCTGAGAACCATGCAGGGAGAGTTATGCAGGTGGTTGTTGATTTGTATGTAGTTGAGTCTTTACTTCCCAGCATGCTTTGTAAGGAAAATAGGAAATACTTCATAAGTAGCACAACTCAGCATAGCACTTTCCCCGCAAGGACCTGTGTGTAAAGTACAGTGTATGTTCAAAGGAACACTTAGGTGCTTGTCGGTTGTTTCTGGGCCTGGCCATGAATCATTTGAAGATTTTCTCTAAAATTATTTTATTTTCCTGTTTTTATGTCATCTAATTGTATTTTGTTACATACTTATTAAATATTTTTGTTTTTACAAAACTACAGTGAACCTTTAAGTACTGGACCAGACACTCTCCTAAAATACTGCACACCTGATATTCTACCTGCCTATACTGCACTCCTTTACTTACTGTCTTTCACACATTATTTCCTGCCTGCACTTTGGTTGTATTAGATACCTTTATGATCTTTGCCTCTCTATTGCACCCTAAAAAACCTCAATACCACTCTATATACACTATAGTCTATATTGCCTTTCATTTGCAGGTCAATATGCCTATTGTACAAAAACCTTAAAGAGACATTATTGTTCCATATTTATACTCTACATTATACTCTTGAAGTAATTAACTTTGGTAATGTGCAAACTATAGCCTTTAATTAAGTATTTATCATATGCAGTAGTTATTCTCTGGGACCAGCCATTGACTTGGTTCTGTATCTGCTTTATCAACAGAATGAGACTTTGTAATCATAGATTTCCATTAATCCTCATGAAAGAACACCAAGGATTACCCAATTTGTTTTCATTCAAGGTTCCTTCTAAGTTTTATAAGTAATTAAACAGAAAGAGTGATGGCTCCCACTATGGTACACCTGTAAAGTTTAAAGGCTATTTTTATCTTACTTTCTAAATATTTTGCTCAAGTATAGATTTTAACAATAGCATATTATAAATATGAGATTTAGGAGGTTGTAGGATCTAATGTTCATTAAAACCCAGAAGAGACAGTGATATATTTGATTGGATACTACTATATTAGGGACTCAGTTGGTAGACATAGAGAGCTAATTCAGGTGTCTTCATGACAGACCAGACATATCCTTCCCTTCAGTAACATGACAAATGTGCTCAAATGTTATTTTATAAAACACCACTATTTTTTAACTTATTTATTTTTGTCTCTACAGAACTACACCCCAAGACTTACAAGAAATATAACCCAAAATGGGACTGTGTTCAGTCTCCTGGAATATCCTATGTATTCTCTGACATTGGATTAAACATTAAAATGATAAGAGCAAAATATCTGAGAGCATTTGGAGATATCCACACGTTCTTCCCCCTCATCCTCTTGTGTCACTTCCCCATCTCCTTTACACTGTAAGCTCTCGGGAGCAGGGTCATCACTTCCTCGTGTGTCAGAATGTCTGTCTTGTCCTTTGTCATGCAGAGTACCTCTTATAAATAGTTATTAGTCTCATGTGTTTATGGTACCACTTACAATGTTCTGCATTTGTATTGAACGCTTGAAAATACTACATCTTTATGTCACCCAATCTAAATTTATAAATATAAATGAGGAATAATTCCATCTGCAAGGAGACAGGACTATGTGGTGAGTATGTCATTTTTCTCTATTTTATTTATGTGTGAGCACAGACTTTTCTTCATTGTATGACCAGACCTGCCATTTAATTGGCATTTGTTTCAGTGTGTGTAACTGCTAATTGCTTGTGGGCAATTAAGTGAGAGATGTCCTTGTGGGTTGTGTTGTGAAGGTGTCTTAGTGGGTTGTGTTGTCAACTTCCCTAGAAAATAAATAACCAACCCTGGACACTAATCCCTGCCGGCTCTTGTATACCTTGGTATGTGAATATAAAAGTATCATATGTCACAATGGACAATGACTAAAAAGATGTAGGGACTGAAAGGTGTTTGCAAGTTAATATATTGTAGCCTTATATTAATATTACTCATTTGAAAAAATAGACTTGGGCAAATTCTTTTAATTTATTGCTGTCATATGAAATTATTATTTACTGGGGGTAGCCATTGTCTTATTTGTGTAGCTGCTTTTTCAGCACTAAGGATTTTCCCAACAGATAAAAACAGAAACAAACATGGCGGCTATCACTTCAGTAACTACTACTGTATATAATATTTAAAGGCTACATTTTTTACATTCTAAAATATTTTGACTTTGATCATACTCATACCCTTCACTTCTGTATAATAACAAATGTAATGTGTAAAACTACTACTTGTAAAACTACTTTTTTCTTTAATAACTTTGTTTAACTTCTCTACAGTGCTGCACCCAAGACTCACAACAAATATAAGCCAAATGGAACAAAATGTAGGTTTCCCTGAATATTCTCTGCATTCCTTGACATTAAATGAAGCATTGAAATGATAGTATTTGAGAACATTAAAAGATATCCACAAGATCTTCTGGCAACTACATCTCTTCTCAATTGAAATAGCCTATTTCTGGTTTGATCTTAGCTGCGTGAGAAGAAATTGGAAGCAGCATGTTTGTAATATACAATCACTTTGAAACTAGAGACTCTGCATTATTTCAGTGTAATGCAACTGCCCAAGTAAAATAGACAAATACTGTCCTGGAGGATGAACACAACCTCACAACTCCTAACTTGCTATGTGGAGAGACATCCAAAACAGTATTAAATATTGGAAAAAATCTACTGGACGCACAGCCACATCTTCCAGTGTGTCCCGCCTGATGACTGGATCATGTCCATCAGCCTCTCGCCCTCTTGTGTCACTTCCCCATCTACTTTACACTGTAAGCTCCCAGGAGCAGGGTCATCAATTCCTAATGTATCAGAATGTCTGTCTTGTCTTTTGTCGTGCAGGGTCCCCCTTATAATAGTTATGTGTGTCTTGCGTTTATCCCTTATTAATTGTCTGCAGCATTTGTAATGGACATTGTGGAAAACATTAACTTTTTACATTGTCATCCAGTCTCTCAAGTTATCTCTCCTGAGCAGGCATTGTAACTACTCTGTATCAGAGATGTTGTCTTGTTATAAGGCATATTGATTGTACTCTTTGTAATTTTTATATGTAATGTAGAGGGCTATATTGAACTTGGTAAATTTTTAAACACAAGTATCCACTGTGCATGGCTCTATGATTAGTGCCTTGTGTGGTGCCCATTGGATTTTTTTTTAACGTTTTGCCACTCTTGTTTAAGTCTTAACCAATAAAGAGCAGAGTGGAACAGTCTCCAGTAGAAGAACCAAATGCTTAGTGTGGTTCAAGATGCCTGAGATATAAAAATGCTCCAAATCAGTGCATGGTTTATGGTTTTGGCTTGGGGTCCATAACTCGCGCCCTTGCTAAATGGGATAGAATTGCAATCGAAGACCAATGGGAGCCCGCAACTTACTCGCAGACATCCGGCTGTCTGCGATCGAGTTAAGTGCTTCAAATTGAATATGGCCCCATTTCTTTATTGTACTCCTAGGGCTACCAAATCTGCTGCTCTCTATAAAAAATGATAATAATAAAAATAATAATAATAATAATAATAATAATAATAATAATAATAAAAATAATAAGACTCTTCATCATCCTCATTATGATAATAATAGTGGATGACAACAAGACCAAATGTAGGATAACTGTAAAAGTTACAATATCCTATACATAATTTAATAATTCATGTTTTGAGAACAGAGAAGTTCTTTTTAAGTAGAGTTAATAACTTTTGTTTGAAAGCTATGAAAGGAATTACACCTGGCAGATTTCTCAAATATCATTGTCTAATGTGTCATTAAAACTGAATCTAAGATCATAGTTTAAGAACAAAATATAAAATGTTAACATGTCAGTATATTAAGATTCTATGACATTTTTCTGACATTTTACTCGTTCTTCCTTTACTGCATATTTTAACAAGGACATGCCTTTTTATTTTTGCATGTAATAGCCAATTTCTGTCTATCTTGGCAATTCATTGGTTATCATAACCTTCCCATTTTAATTTTTTTAATCACATTTTTAATTTTCATTGTAAGAACAAAAAAATAACTTAGACATTAATTGGGAAAATGGCATTTTTTATATATCAGTCTGGTGAAAGCAATATATTTTCCAATATTGAATCTTTTATTGCAAGCTCATACATGCCAGGATCTTACTATTGATCCAAACTGTCATATGGTGTATCTTCTAGTGCAGGACCCAGCACCATATGGACAAATAGATAGCTGCTGGCTGGTCCTTTTTTACTTAAAGAGCCACTATAGTCAAAAAATATCTATCAGTTATTTTTTATTTTATTTATTTATTATTTTATTTTTATTTACAAACACAAATAGTACACAATACATTTCAATATAGTATATACGCAACTTTGGTTAATGGATATTAACAAATGTATAAGCATCGTAAATAAATTGACAATACAACAGTCTCTATAATACAAAAAAAAAAAAAAACACTGTGACATCATTCATACCCCATTCATACATTTAATCAATGCTAGTAAAGGTCAAAAGGTTAGTCGGTGACTTTATAAGGACAATAAATAGTCCCATCATTTAGAAAAAAAGTTATAAGCAAGGAAAGTTGATAGAAATCCAAATCAACCATTTGGTTTTATGTTGGTTGATAATTCAGCCAGTCTCATATAAGTTTTCCAAATTTCTGATATAGTTCATTTTAAATTTCAGCCCAGCTAGGGGAGTTGGCTTGTTTCCATCTGCTAATAATGGCTGATTTGACACTAGTACAAATCTGGATAATAAACGCCATTTCACTTTTTTAAGATCAAAATATGAAATAGACAACCATA
The DNA here is from genome assembly GCA_027410445.1 of Discoglossus pictus. Classification (NCBI taxonomy): domain Eukaryota; kingdom Metazoa; phylum Chordata; class Amphibia; order Anura; family Alytidae; genus Discoglossus; species Discoglossus pictus. Next base: position 74,481,309 of record CM050172.1, read on the forward strand.
CGGAGAAGGAGAAATTGTCTTTTTCAAAAAAATAGATATACATTTAAAGGACTCAACCCATAATAGATTAATAGAAGGGCAATCCCACCATGTATTATGTATATATTTACATTTTTATATTATACCTACCTTTGTGCTGCATTTTTTATACATTTATTTGTAACTCTAAATGATTTTTCCCATACGTCTAAGGAAAAGGAGTTACATATATCTTTCTCCTATGTTGTCAAAGTAATAGGTTTGTTTTTTTCAATGCTGGATTGTATAATATGAAAACACATAGATACAAGATGGTAATAGTCCATTTTTTTGAATAAGTAACTCAACTGAAGTCAGTGGTTTTATTAACTGACAGGATGTAGGCTAGCGTAACGTGAGGTTATTACGCACGACGCAACTAGGCAGCGCGAATCTCCCCAGCACAGGGAGACGCTGTTATACTATAAGCGAGTATACAGAGAGTGAGCTTGTTCAGAATGGCCCAAATTATGCTTACACCACCAAAATAGGTGTGTGGTGTGATACTCTAACAAGAGGTAATGCAATATCTGGACATTTAAGAGCCATATTGTTTTAATGGTTGATTTATACCTATATCATTCAAATAATAGGGGCATTGTACCCTAATAAGAGGCAATGAAGTACCTGGTGATCTAAGAGCCAAACTGAGGATTTTTTGTATGCAAAGAAATCTGTTGTTTAGAAGCATACTACCAAGCTACCTATATCTTCCTTATGTTGTTATACTAGGTTTCACAACCGTTACTGGGGAGAGATATATAGTTATAGCACAAGGTAATTTAGGAAGGTTTGGCCCACTATTCTAATGATTTACACCTTTTGTTGCATAGTACTACAAGCTTATACATAGACACTCTCTGTGTCTCATTTATAATACTGCTCAAACCCCACTTAATGAGTGACAGTTGTCCAGTGGTCATTAGGTTTGCAGTTTTTCTGTTCAAAGGTATTTGTACAGTTTTTATTCTTTCCCTTTTTAAAGTTTTAATCGTCGGTTTTTCCAACCAATAAAGTTTACATTTTACTATTGCCCACTTTTTTTGTTATATATATTTAGAGTGTTATGCACTAATGGGCTTTATTCCCTAAAGATTTTTTCTTCTGTTTATTAACTGACAGCCTTATTAAATTGTGAATCGGCCAATTGAATAGAGCTCTATATAAGCACATAGCATATTTTGTTTACAGAAGTTTTTAGTTAGTGAAGACCTTGCTTTTGGATAGAAGTTCACTAACTAAAAACTTCTGTAAAAAATATGCTATGTGCTTATATAGAGACTTATTCAATTAGCCAAATCGCATTTGAATGAGGCCCTATATGTTTTTCTGATCGCAGCTGCAAATGGTCCAATTAAAAGGGTAAACAGTATGGGAGAGAGAGGACATCCTTGCCTCGTACCATGCGTAATTACAAAGCTCTGTGACTTAAAATTATTCCCAGCTACTGAAGCAGAGGGAACAGAATAAAGAGCCCTAATTGCATGAGAGCCAAAATTGCCTAGACCATCTATCAAGCATTTAAAAGATAATATGTTAATTAGTACAGAAAGGTATTTTTGTGAAAAATAAGCAGTTTATAGTGTAAGTATATTACATGATAAATTACTATTTTGAAATATTACATGAATCAAATGTGCAGTGAGGGTTGTGGATGTCTGGACTGTAACACATTGCCTCATATCTCCATTCAATTGAATGTAAATCAGAACAGAAAACAGAATTAACAGACTCTCCATGAGACATTCTCTATACTTCCTCTAAATTCAGTTGTAAGATAAAGACTCATGTAATGCATCTGATTCTGTAATGTTTTATTTTTGACTTCTTACAATAAAATCATTTATTTAACATGCAAAAACAATGTTAGTAATGTTCTTTTATAGCATTTTGACTAGTGGTCAATTAAAGATGCAATATGGAGATTCACAGCATCAACCTCAATCTTTGACACTCTATAAGGGATTAGAGGTGGAAAACAGACTAAGGGCCTCATTCAAATGCTTTTTGGCCAATTAAATAAAGCTCTATATAAGCACATAGCACATTTATTTACAGAGGTTTTTAGTTAGTGAAGACCTTGCTTTTGGATAGAAGTTCACTAACTAAAAACTTCTGTAAACAAATGCTATGTGCTTATATAGAGCCCTAGTCAATTGGCAAAATCTCAATTGAATTAGTCCCATGGTAATTAAGGTTGAAAAAAGACTTTCAGTCCATCAAGTTCAACCTTTTAAGATCTCCTCTGATCTGCAATATGTGGATTAGTTATTAATGAATTAGTTGTTAATTAATTATTAATCAATTATTTGATTATTTATGTATTTATGTTTTAAAATTATTAATTAATCCAGAGGAAGGCAAAGATACTTGAGTGGGTTGCCAGTTCCTTCTCCAGCTCCTGGTATTTCTGGGTGGTCTCCCATCTGACAAGGCTCAACTCTGCATGGCTTCAGGGTGGTTCTCTGACTGGAATCGAACCAAAGTCACAGTGGTGAGTGCACTGAATCCTAACTACTGGACCACCAGGTAACCCTATTCTTTAGTCATACTGACAGATTTCATTATTGACTCATAGACCAAAGGACACAGAATTCCAGTCATCTGCCATAATCTTTTCTACACATTTCCAAACAAATTGTTTGTTTTTTTTGTTCAAGCTTTGAATCACGCACACAATTGTTGTTAAATTAGGCCCATACAGAGCAGGTTATGATATGCATAAAAAATAGATGATATTCTCTACCAACTGGCCTCTAGCAATAGGAACCTTTCCAGTAATTGCCTCTTAGATAACATTTTACGTGTTATTGTCTGTTATTTCATTATCACATTATCAGTATGATTCAGAGAGCATCTCTATAGAGGAGCAGCTATTTACAAAAATCATTTCAATTGCTCAGCATTCAATGTGAACTTCCATATACGGTAAGTATAATTTTCTTTTATATGAAAGAATGCATTTAGAAAAGTTTAAATGTGCACAGTATGTAAATGTTATGGACATTACCTAGTGTGCTTTTTATGACTTCATAATTTTGGATAGTGGGATCCTAAGGGATCCATGTACTTGATGTTGATGTGGTTCTGGATGTTTTGAAATTACAGACTCAGATTTCTATCCTCTCCACAGCAGCAACAGCAGAACATATAAAAACTATTCAGCCTTAGACATAATATCATAAATGGATACACTGTACATTAGAGAAGTTAAACAAGTGAGAGAGGCACACATGAGAATGGGGGGCAATAGACTGCCCTGTGGGATGGTTCCTGCTCAGGCTGCTGTCTCTCTAGTTTTACAGAGGAGTCATTTCCTGTTGAATATCAGAGTCTACCTTACCATAAGGACAGGCCAGAATCTAAAAGTCAGGCAAGTCTCCACTGTCACTGCTTTCTTCAGTGGAAGGCTTCTTTTTCTGGTCAGGCCTCCCCTTAGGTCTTAAGAATAGCTACTGGAAGCCCCTTGAGACAGCATGAGTAGGGGGCGTTTGACTGTTCTAGTGCAGGGGAGTAATTGGATATCTTGATTTGGGGGAGGAGTTTCAGGTTAATAGAAGTGAAGATTCCCACTTCTGTCAGTTACCCAGGCAGGAGCACATGCTGAACGCCCCTCCTTCCAACCCTGTTTTGTGTTATTTTATGTTGTCACAGCTAGAAATTATGGAGGTGATTGCTTACTGTAGGGTGGAGCCTTTATGATGATGGTCCAAGATCATGGTTGGTCCTGGGGTCTACTGGGCACAGGGTTCCTGGAGGCCTCTGAAGAGTTTGACTTGTTTTGGGGGATGAGCAATCACCACTGTGGTTTCACTGTTTTGTAATCTGTGGCCTGTTTTAAACCCATATTGGTGTCTGTTGTATTATTATTATGGTTGGGGTTTGGGGTTATTTATGCATACCTAGTCACTTATGCTTATGTCAAGTCTTATATGCTACAGGAAATGTCTCATCTGCAATGACATAATCAAGTTAAAACAAGAGAGACAACATTCTGAGTGGGCATCATCTCACAGGGCTGGCTAATAAGGGGCTGCATGTTCTCAGGCTTTGATATGAGGCTTTGCAGCAGCTACGTGCTTTATGATTTGGAGCCTGATTAAATTGGAGCTACATGTTAACACGTAGCTGATAACTGTCATCTTAGCGCTATTTACGTGCTAAGATGCATCTTAACTCTGCTCGCAGCCGACTTTGAAAAGGCTACGTGAAGAGCTACGTTGAACCTCGCACACATAATTCCTTTGATCTTTCATTCTCATAATGCTACTTGTTCGATTCAGGTATCAAAGTGCAACGTGTTTACTCTCGACCAAGCACGTAACATGCAAATGACCAACGCGTGGTCAAGAGCACCCGCAAAGGGGGTAACGTACAATACATAGCCCTTGTAAATAACATCACACAACTGTTCTTATATTAACAGGGAAAGTGATGTAAGGTATTAGAATTAATAGCACAATATTCTCAATCCCGCAAATCGGCCCCGAAAAATACTTTATTTCATGGAAATTTCATAATATCGACCCCTGCATTTAATGTGTTACGACTTATACTGCAACTTGCATGTAATAAAATATCATATTTACGGCTTTATTAATATTGCATTATTTCTGTTCTGTGGGACCAATCGCAAACTGGATTTGGAGCACGTAGGACTTTTAAATGTACCCTCCCCTTTTCCAGTGACGTAACGCTTATGATCTCTTTTTCCATTGGCTCCATTTGAACCCGTAACTACGAGATTGATTAATTGTTTGTGATTGAACATGCAAGTCCGACAGGCTACAAACTGGTTTACGAGATAGTGTCTCTCGCTCATAGCTCGCAGGCCCTTCTAATTTAATAGCATTGTAAGTCTGGGAAATTTGAAGCACGCAGCCCTTACATGATACACGTTGGAATTTAATATGGTCCTTGGTTGTAGTCTAATAAAAAAAAATATGTATGTAATTACTTCCTTTATATTTACAAGTAGCAGTAACAAATTATATAGAATACATTTTCCAAGAATGATAAATTGAGATGGCTTCTTTTAGTGAAATATCCTTTGAGTCCACATAGATTTTCAAACAGCTTGACAAATTCACAATCAGCTAAATACATTACCTAGGAAATTTGTATGTTTTCATCACTAACACTTTTCCATAGTTTTATCCAGTGGTAGAAGTTTGTGTTTTACTGATTTATTTTTAAATTAAGTACCATTCAGCCTTAATGTGTCTTCAGTAGCACTGCATGCTTAAACACAGAATGATTTGATATTCATAATCAGCAAACATGATAATTATTTCAAGTGTTCATACAATGATATAACATTTATTAGCTATTCTCAAGAAGGTACATATTTTACAGAGACTGTCTAACTTATACTTCACATTTACAATTATCAATTGTTTCAAAGGTGCATAACCTAAATGAATGTGCGCATGATGTTATTTATATTTAGGTTGATTGGTTAAAGGGTGAAGAGATAGTGAAGAGATAGTCTCACCTGTGGATCCTCCTCTCAGCAGCTAGCTACCTTGTATTCAATATAAAAAATCAATACTGCACTTTAAAAGATCGGGAAAGCGATGAAAGACATTAGAATTAACAACAGTCTTAAGCTCGTAAATCTACAATCAAAAATAATTTTCTTTTATGTTTCATTTCCATGTCATATCAATCTCGGCATTCAATGAGTTAATACATATCAGGCCACCCAAATGGACTAGAACAATATCATCTTTCATTTTTATTATTTTGTACATTGCCGGATTGCAAGCCCGATCGCATATCGGACTTCTAAACGCTAATTGATTGACGTTTAACCTCCATGTTTTTCTAAATCAGTAGTTATATCCTTGCTTCATTGATCCTGATAATGCTCTGAAATGCTACTTACGGGTGCATGTTGCCTTCATACAGGCCCTAAATCTGTGGGCTTGTAAATTGCAACAGTTACAGAGCAATTCAATTGATCAAGCCCGCAACTACCTGGCCAAAAGCCTAATTGAATAGGGGCCTATTTCAAGTAGACCAAATTAAAGCTATTCCCAAAAGTCCATGTTCAAATTATATCACTTCTTAAATGCATTTATTGGCTATACATGCTACTACAGTGCACAATAGATTGAAGGGCTTGAGTGTCAGGGCAGTAGATATTTAAGGATTGGAATCCTTCCAGACATAACACTTAAAAACACTTTCTCCAGTTGTCTCCATATAGGAAATAAGGTTGTAGAGGCATCTGTGACTCCAGTTCTGTACCTGTGTTTTACCAGTCAGAGGTTTGGTCATTGAACATGTGTTAAAATAACGTGCATTCAAATCAAAATATGTATTTTTTTAGATAATATATTAATTGTTACCCACAGATAAGTATACCAATTTAGGATTCTAGTACCATCTTTATTCATTTTAAATAATGTTTTTTCTATTATAGGCGTACCACTCTCTGCATTGACTCTTTTTAGTTCAGAAGGAAGTCTATTGTGAATTAGCTTCATCTCAGCAACCTAGAATGTACCTTGAAATATAGAAATTATACTCATATTGGAATAATTATAAATGTTGGAACAGCTTGACAATTTAGTTTTGAGTAATATTTATTTTAGATCAGGATGTATTCTCATTATTATTGATGAATGCTTCTATTGTAAGTCTGAGGTTGTTTACATAATTTTGCAAATACTGAATTATCATTTTATATTAAACATAAATTATGCTACTTGAGCAACAAAACACTGACCTTCATTTCAGTTCAGTGCAAGCCATCCAGCATTCATTAAAGAGTGATAATAACAAGTTTATCGCTGGAGAGATTTTCTTATTGTTTGTTTTATTGCAAAGAGCTTGTTAACTTGTTTCACAATTGGCTTTAAATACACATTAGCCAATTTTACAAGCTTAATTGTCTATAAAATTGCCTTCTATAGAAACACCCTATTAGCTGTTCTGATTCATCGCCTTCTTTATACCCACTGAAGTTTACCTGCGTTTTCATTTATATTATAGTTTAAACATAACATTGCTGACCTTCCAAAGACAGAGGGTAAATATGATGGGAATTCCGTCAGTTCAATAATTATTTAAAATTTTGTATCAACCTGCAATAAATATTTAGATCTGTTTTTTGTTTGTTTGTTTTTTCTTGTAAAATGGGACAACTAGTTTATTTTTTTAGCCAGTTTCATGGCGAGTAGCCAAAATCCAATAAACTGTGCAGGGAGCTGTTAAGTGAGTTAAGGAGGATGCAATGATTTCTTTCCAATGGAGGATTTCAGTATAATTTTGTTACATTTAGAGCACAATGCACTTGTTCAGTTCCTCTATATTTGTAAAAAAAAAAATAAAACAAATGGGGGAGAAGCTCACTACCTTACCTGTAATATAAAAAGGCAAAGCACAGGTAAACTTATAAAGCACAGAACCAACCAAACACAATGGTATATGGGAGACTGATCAACCGGCAAACATGCCTAGCCCTACTGCTGGGGGATCAGCAAGCATACCAATGGCAATAATATAGTAAGAAGAATAGAAAAAAGCCACTGTGAGGTATAACTCCCTTTATGCTATATGGAGTATAGGCTAAATAATGTATCCACATGGTACACGACTAAGGGTCCTGAGAAAATAACAGGACCACAAACCAAAAAATAAAAATAAAATCGTTATTAATGCAAAGATAACACTTAATAGGAGGAATAAAAATCTAGTAACTGAAAGATCACAGTAAAGAAAAAAGACTAATAGGTATCCCTATTAAATAAAGGTGACACTCAGAAGGGCCCACTATTTATACTTTATCTACAAAAATATGTACAACAAATTTTCCCAGTGGAGGATAGAAAAAGAGGAAAACCTCTCTACACTCACAACTCAAGGACGGGAAAAGATAGGGATCCCTATATCATATAGGTGGAGTTCCCTGCAAAACAACAAAAGGTGGCACTCAAAAGGACCCGCAATTATCCTCTCACTAAAAAGTGTGAGAATTAACTACACTAATTCTTACTGGGACCCACTAATAAACATACAAAATAATGTAAAACGTTTTAAAAATCACCTGCACACCTATTAGCCAACCATATAAATTTACCTAGCACTTATGTAACAGACTCAAGTGCCGTGTTCACATGTGTGCATTAGTATGAATAAGTTAAAATGAATATTCAGTCTGGCAGCACTGTTATTAGGAAAGTAGCTGGATAGTTAAATATTTCCAATAAACATACTTTTCCTTTAAGATAAACAAATAACCATGCAGTGCAGAGATATCACTCATAACATTGTGCAATCAACTAAAACGACATAAAACAATCAAAATTATTCCAATTCATTCCCATTGTGTTAACAAATGTCAATAGCATGGCATGTATATAACTGTAATCAAAGTAAAATATGTGCTGTGGTTTATAACTATATCAAATCCTTCCAAGCACACTTGGATATTACTGCCCAGGTCCAATTTCCAAGTGACACTCAGTAAGCAAAGTTGGAATACTCTCAACAACTTAATAATAGTCCATGACTCTATGTCCAAATGGACAAATGCTTACACATAATAAGGCAATCCTAGCTCTCTGCAGCAGCATTTCAACAAGTTCATCATTGCATGGAGAATTAACAGTGTTCCCTTGAAACTTCCACCCCAATCATAATACCAGCACCTGCCCACTGCTCTTATCTGGATCATCTGCTCTCACTGCTCTCACTGACAGCTGAGAGGATAAATAGTGGGTCCTTCTGAGTATCACCTTTATTTAATAGGGATACCGCTATTAAGAGTTAGTCTTTTTTATTTACTGGCATCTTTCAGTTACTAGATTTTTATTCCTCCTACTAAGTGTTAATCTTTGTATTAATAAAGATTGTTTTTTATTATTTGGTTTGTGGTCCTGGTTATTTTCTCAGGACCCTTGATCGTGTACCAATGTGGATACATTATTTAGCCTGTACTCCCATATAGCACAAGGGAGGTTATACTTCACAGTGGCTCTTTTCTATTCCTTCTTCATCTTTGCACTACCTTACTTGTAAAAATCAATAATAATTAGAATATATATAATTCAACACTGACATGTCATCCTCTCAAAATAGATATTTCAATCACATATCGACAGGCCCAAAGTGTGGTCCATTTTGACGTCCTGGATCCTTCATTCATGGTTACCATATATGTCTCTTAATGTATATTTCTTATTCAGATTTGCAAAGGATCCTGTACACCCTCTACACCTTTAAGGTTGTTAGAACCTGATGAGTAGTGTGAGTAAAAGTACATATACAGATAAGTATTTTTAAATAGCAAACCAGTTGTTTATTTAGTACATGTGGGTGGACAGTACAACAAAATATAAAAATCATTCAAATATTAAAAAGAAACTGAATAAAGGGGATACTAAGAAGTATGTCTTTTATAGCTAGTGCCCGTATTTAATATGAACAGACGCATTTTGTCACTTCTACAGTGGCTTTTATTTATTACCATACAATTAAAATACATAAAGATGAAATTAAATCCAATACAGAGTGCACAGCCTGTGCCTAAAATCATAAAAACATACATGAAGAGTGCACAGCATGTGCATACATTCCCATCACTTCTACAGATCAGTGTCCAGTTGCATTTGGCACAACACGGGTGACTAGTTCAGGTTCTCTTTTTCTGGGAGACCACTGGACCAATCAGCGCGAGTATTTGCTATCACACAAAGACCAGTATACATCAGCACCACAAACTGTAATTTGACAACAGGATAAGCTGTATTGAAATATGTGTGGAATACAACATACAGGGACTGTACAGATGCACTAATATGTCTGTTTAAGTTAAAAACAAAATAATACATTATTGAGCTTAGATAAATGTATAGTTCTGTAGATTAGCCACGATAATACACTACTAACAAAAAATGTATGGAGAAAAGTTAAATCAATATTTATAAGAAGTACTCCACCATTAGCATGAATAAATCTAAACAAGATCAAGTCCAATCCACTATTAAGTGGGTCTCAATAAAATCAATAAAAAGAGAGTAGCATAAATTATTACATAAAAAAATAAATATATATATTTTATATATATATATATATATATATATATATATTTATATATATATATATATATATATATATATATATATATACATTATATATATTTATACATTATATAAACATTTTTAAGCTTAAAGCTACTATTGCTATCTATGCATAAAATAATATGAACAAATATATAGTTCTAAACCCAAAACTACATTTACATGTAGACATCTAGATTCATGTACATCATATGAAGGTGCTAACAAAGTACAATCTATGTAGGAGATACAAAAACATAAAATAGATACAGAGGGCATATTAAATACTGGCACTAGCTATAAAATACATACTTCTAGTATCCCCTATCACTCCTGACAGATAGCTCCTGGTGGATCAATAACAAAATATAAATGTATAGCTAAATCCTGACCTAACGAAATATGCAAACTTAGACATGAAATATATACTGTACCTTACTAGTATGTAGAAAAAATACATAAAAGATGCAGTTTACATGATACTCTCTGTTCCTTAAATATTTTAAGGTTCAAAAACCATCTCCTCTCTTTGGAAGAGTAGTGAAATTAATTATTGGTTTAACATAGAAGAATAATAATAGGTACTTTGATATATGATGCATGCTAACCCTCTATAACCTTTTTTTGTGCTGGCCCACCTGGTATCACTCAGTGCCCCCTCTCCAAGACCCTTCCCAAAACACACACCTGCCCAAGATCCCTCTCCATAGCTGCTCCCTTTCATTTACCTCCTGCTTGTGCGAAGCTCCTCTGACTACCACAGAGCTCCAGGATGCGCGCTCCTCTTTCTGGTGACAACCACTATGGGGTTGGTATCTGGTGCAGCCAATGGTGGACCTGCGGGGGGGGGGGGGGGGGGCTGCACTACACTATACATTACACTACACGCACTAAATATATGCACACACACACACACCTATATATATATATATATATATATATATATATATATATATATAAAACACCCAGTCCCTCTCACTTTTTACTGGGGGGGGGGGGGGTCTCATGGAGGCCCCTACAGTCCAAGAAAAAATGAAATGGGAGAACAAAGTTACACAGCACTAGGCATCCTTGATTACATGACTCCTGTAAGAACTGCCATAAGGCTGATATGTAACTATAGGAGTTCTTATTGGAGAATTTGGGCAGCTATTACATGGCTCCCCCAGGCTAGTTCCAATAAGAACTTAGTGAAAATTAACTAGGGGGTTTGTCACAATAATTGATATATAGGCAGCTTACTGCTTAAATCCATGATTTAGAGCTAAGGATCACAAAACCATGAATAAAATGGTATTTTATGAAAGCGTGAAAATGTGTTGTGGGCTCATTTATTTCTTGAGATTCTGAACAGGAAATAAAAAAAAAAATAACTTATTTTTAGACATCCAAATCTTCACACAAAAGTATAACTTTTTAACTGAACTCTGTAAAGTGGATGGGTTCTATCACCCTTTTGCTTACCATAAATTAAATGATGTTGTGGTAAAATATGTAGTAAACAGTAAGTTATTCGTAGTCTATCTAACTACACTCAGAAATATTTCTAGAACTAGTTTGAAAAGATTATATTATTAAACAAATTATTTTGTTGTAAGCCGTTTTGATAACTATATATGTCAATGACTTGTGCTGAGTTAATCATTCTATTTTTCTGAAGCCTGTGGTTATCAAGCGCAACGTATTTGTATAACTTGTATGGATATTCACCCTTCCAGGCTTTGTGATTTGTGGATAGTTCTATCCCTGTCTAAGCTTGGTGGGATAAACGTTCTTGCCATGGTGTTTTTTCCAGCTGACAGCTTTATAAGGTAATAGATATTGATGCAATGTGTGTGTTCAGCTAATAAGACCATTCTATACTGTTTATCCCAATAAATTATTGATTGTTTTTAAGTTGTTTTCATGATAATGTATGACTGCAACATGGAAACCCACATCAATAGGTAGATGAGAATCAAAACCTGATTAATGGAAGTCACAATTTTCTCTTTGAGCCTAGCAATCAATTTTAAACATATAAAGGCCATTCTTAATGTTAGAAGTATATTTACATCAGATGTCCTTTTGTAAGGGTCCCTAAAGGTCAAACTAATGGCAACAGAGATTATGCTGAGGCATTGCGTTACATTCCTAAGGCTGGTGTCACCATATTCAGTAAGATTGCCATTATAATGTCACAAGAAGGTCATACGGCTCATGACCATCACTAGTATTGCCTCCTCAGTAATTGTAATCACTGGGTTTCTTATTTAATTCCTCAGTTAAGGTCAATACGCATGCAAATTGCAATATAAAACCTGGGAGTAAACTTTAATATACACATTGTTAACATACAGTATATTATAAATTAAGCAGGTTATATCATAATAAAATACATATGGGTTTAATAGCATATCAATTAAGGAAATAAGTATTAGACCAGTGATTACAATTATAATTAAATTCAATTATGTGTGTGTCTAAAATTAGTTATCATTGCACTAATGTGCACCCACGTTAGGTTTGTTGTTAATTTACAAAGTAAACAGCATAGTCGGTCACTTGATTTAATTAATAAAAATACATGGCTACAAAATAACATCTGTGTAGAAAAAGTTAAGTAAGGCAAGAAGGTGGAGATCTTGTAGAAAAACCCATTATAAGATAGCTCAGTGAACAAAGCAAAGTTTGCATTTCCATTGGCTTATTATCACAAATAACCCTTGCTACTCTCTCAAAACCATTTGAATCTGAGTGATACTGAGCCATTGAGCTATATTTATCAATATCCGGGAGAAGTATCTACAAAAAGTGGAGTTAAAAAATCCACACTACCCATGTCTTCTGTGGGTGTTATTTATCAAACAAAGTTAATGATTATGCCCACTTGATAAACAGCTTCCGTAGAAAAAATAGGAAGAAGTGGTATTCTATGTTTTAATTCCCATTCTGGGAATTACAGGCAATTCTGGCCACTGAATATCTTTACAGGAAGGACCCACAAAAATAATAGTGCCTTAACACAAGCAGATCAGATAAATAAGTGGGGGCAAAAATACACTGAATATCTATACAGAAAGGATGTTATAGCATTAATAACCTCAGTAGTTTGTCCAATCAGCTGGAGTGAAGTGAAATGGGCCCTAGGAAGCCTTGCTGATAACAAACTGCAGGAGTTGATGGAATGATAGGTGAACTGTTCACAATCATAAAAGAGAAAGTGCTGTAAAAGTGTTATTTATTATTTATTATTATCTTTATTTATATCGCACCAACATATTCCGTAGAGCTGTACAGGGGTAGAGTACATGGCAAAAAAAACAAACTTAACACCTTGTAAAGAATGGAGGGCCCTGTTTTTGAGCATAAAATCAAATGTTCATAGAGCTTGTTTCCAAGGCACTGACACAAGATTGAAAACTTAGGGTCATGATTTTAAATTTGATTCGGGAAGCTATGGGAAGCCAGTGAGTGATTGACAGAGTTTTGCTCATGTAATCATGACGGTCTCATTTACCATTGGCTGTTTCTAAATCGATAGTTACAGCCTTGTTTAATTGAAATGCAAGGTTTACTGTTTCGGCTTTCGTGCCTTAAATTGTTGGCTTGTTCAATTGAATCGCTCTGTAACTGTAGCAATTGAATAGGGGCCAAAGTGTTTCACAATCCTCACAGCTTCTGAAAGAAAAAGGTTCTTGGTTATGATGGTTATGGAAATGTGATAGACTGTGATTCATTACTCCCTTTTTAATGTTGACATTCGGTTCTTGCACTCTCATTTTAAAGACATATTTAAGTTTCAAGGATTATGAATGCATCTGATAGAGGAGAATCAGTAGTGTATGAAAAAAAAATAATTGCATGAAAAAAATCCCAAAATAAACATTAATAAACTTACCCTCAAATTTGCAAATTTCTTCAGCTTTTATGGCAGTTGACAAGGAATGCCCCCGAAAAATGCTAGCTGAATTAGCATAGCATTAATTATTCCTTTTGGCTAATCACAAGCAGCTATAACATTGTTGCAATCTCTGGGAAGTCTGCAAAGCATCATGGGATGTGTAGTCCCCGCTACAAGGAAGCAAAGAGAATATCAGACATTGCTGCTGTGAATTGCTGCATTGTTCTGCTGTTGTCTTGAAGGTTAGTATAGGGTTAAAAACTGTTCTTGAATAAAGTGTTTCTATTGGCTAGTACCAGGTGCTATGTAAGCAGCTCTGGGAATGTGGAAACCAATTTTGTTTTATAAAATAAATCTGTATGTGTATGGAAGGAATCAATGTAATGTGTGTTTCTGATATAAGCAGTATGTGTTCGATTAGAAAAAGTTAAATACAGGGAAACTTCCATATACCTTTAAGAGCTGTCTTTGTGGTGGCTGCTTACAATTTTTTAAGGCAAAGGAAAGGCATCACATAGTGAGACCCTTTTTATTCATCGATCCACTGAGCAAGAAATAATACTTAGTTTTTAATAAAATCTTCTGAGTAAAAGCTCACTAATAGAGAACAGAAATAAATCCCACATTTTGGGAAATATAGTGTAATTCCATAGGAAGTTTGAGTATCACATCCCACAAAATGTTAAATAATGCACATAATCTGAAAAGTATATATGTTATATACATCATCAGGCTAGTAAAAAACATAGTCTATGTAGAGAATGTATTGTAATATAGCCAGTCCAAACTAGATAGCCCTCCAATAATTATATACTTTTTGATATAAGCACACAGATTATTTTTAAACAGAAGTTTTTCGTTAGTGAAGACCTTGCTTTTGGATAGAAGTTCACTAACTAAAAACTTCTGCAAAAAAAATATGCTCTGTGCTTATATAGAGCCCTGTTCAATTGGCCGAATCACAATTTAATAAGGCTGTACATTTATTTCTCTTTCTCTCCCATTGCTTAAAACTATTAATATCATACAAGGAGCAATCCCCCAGGTAATATTTGATCAACCTTGTTTTTTATACAGAAAGTGTAACTATAAGCTTCTACTCTCAATACATAACATTTTTTGCATGAGAATTCTGAGAAATGTTTAATGGGAATTTCTCATCATCTGTACTTTTTAGAAGTTGTGTTTTTCAGTTGAAATAAATGTATGAGTAGTACAGATTGTACATGTCCTTCTTCTCAAACATTTTCATTTTATTAGGTTTTGTTTTGGTTGTTATTAAAAAATGTTCTGGGATAAATATTACATTTGTTTCATTCTTATAAGGCTCGAGTACAAGGTTCACTACGTGGCTCCTCTAAAGGATCTTGCGAGTGAACTTTCCATGTAGAAAGCTACGTAGATATGATATTCCACCAGCAGCAAACAATTATGGGCAGGGAGTGACATTTCTTGTTTAGTCTTTCACTGCCTCCATTTCTTCCCTTATCAATTTGCCAGAAACTGAGATTCCCGTTTGCCATGATCTTTGTCTTTTTAATGTCGAGCATCAGGCCAGCTTACATATCTGAGGATGTTGATATTTCTCCCAGCAATATTAATTCCAGCCTGTATTAAAGGTGAGCTGGATTAATAAATTTCTGCACTATATAGGAAAAAAGCAGCCTATGTGTATGCAGCACATCTCATAAAACATTTTATTTTTATTAATATCTAAAAATACCTCTAATGATTATGTTGATACCTCTAGGGGGTGTCTATATAGGCATCTGATCCCCCCTCCCCCCCAATCAGCATGCAGCATCCGGGGAGAAATATTAACCCACTATTTCGCTGCTCTTACTTGCTCAGCCAATCTCCTTGCAGCTCCCACCTTGAAGCTTCCAGTCACATGTCAGTGATACACTACATTTCCCAGGCTGCTTTGCTACATATCCCATGCTGCTTTGCACCACAGACAGGAAACCAGAGTTAATTAAAGAGTTTCAGCTAACCTAATTTAACAAAACAAATAATTTTACATTTGAGGCTAATTTAGCCTGGGTTTGGAGGGTGTTAACATTGATTTCTAATTGTCAGAGATTACTAAAATCAGAAATTACTATTATTGCTAAACACTTTTAACATATACACCTATACACTGTATGCACAGGAAGGAAATGATGAAAAGGGAGTGTATGAAAACATGTGACTTCCACAGTATGGCAGGACTCCCAAAACAAAATGGATACATCATTCCAAAACAAAATGTATACCATGCCTTTGATTGGTCAAACAGAATATGACTGTTATGCTAATTTTAGAAGAGTAAGGCTGGAGGGGTGGGGGGGGGCAGCTTTGAAAGCCAACTGTTTGCAAATGCAAGAAATTTAGCTGACTTCAAGGTGAGTGTCTAAATGTATATTTTCGTATTTTTTTCATGCAAAAATTTTTTTTTATACACTACTGATTCTCCTTCATCAGATGCATTCATAATCCAGCTGACTTAGATAACCCTTTAAGTATTAGGCATATAAGTTGAATAAATAAGGTGACAATATACAACCTTGTTGCACTCCATTCCCGATCATGAACCATTCGGTTGTTCCATGTACGGTTCTGACTGTGGCTTTTTGGTACACATACAGATTCCTCATGGATAGGATGAGATGGTCTGGTACTCCATCTTTAAGAACTCTTCACATTTTGCTGAGATTCCCACAGTCAAAGAGCCTCATTCAATTAGGAGACAGCAAGTTCCGGGATATAGGCCAAATGTCTGCAGGCCTTCTGCGGGCCTGCAATACGCTTAAGTTACGGTGCTATTCAATTAGGCAAGACCACTGAAATTCATAAACCATGCCAGTGTTTGTAGAATTTACGAGCTTGAACATGATCAATTAAGCAAGACCGTAACTCCCGATGCTGAAACAGCCAAGAGAAAAGGAGCCTGTCATCATGAAGGCCGTACAGCATTCAGTTGACATGTCAATCAAGTAGAGATTCAGGGTCCGACATGCGATCGGCCCGGCAAACCCAAAATCTCAAAAATAATAGAAATAAAATGGGCCAATGTGATAGTCCGTGTGGGTGGCCTGATATGTATTAACTCATTGATTCCCTAAATCGATATAACCCTGAATTGAAGCATAAAAATAAATGAATTATTATTGCCAATTTGTGGGCTTGAGACTGTTGTGCAAATAAATCTAATGTCTTACTTTGTGTTCCCCATCATTTACAGTGCAGTATTGAATTTTAATTTTTATTTATAGTGCTCTGGACATGTCTTTAAGCCCTTTGCGAATTCTCCTTGGTACCTGTAACTTGTGGTCCGACTTTTGCCATTTGCAGCCTTGGCAGCTTGCTTAGTGCTTAGAGCAATTGAATAGCGATTTGCGGTTTTAGCCATCGTAAATCTTGCGGCCATGAAAGATCAAAGGCTTGAAGGGTCGTTAACTTGTTATGTTAACCATTTCAAGGAATCGGAGGCTGTAACCCGTAACCCGACTGGAGCTCACAAAAAGAAGCCAATTGAATAGCAAAAATAAGTTACAGCATACATTCCCAAAGCTTGGATCATCCGATGCCTCAATTGAATGAGGCACAAAGGCTTTAGAATAGTCTATAATGCAGAGGGAGATGTTTTTTTCTGGAACTCCCTTGTTTCCTTTATTGTCTAGCGAACATTGGCAATTTGATTTCTTGTGCCTCTTCCCTGCAAATCATCTGGTAGTTTATTGCCCATATAGTGTTGAAACCAAGCTTGCAGAATCCTAAGCATTGCCTTGCTGGCATGTGAAATTAGTGCAATTGTCCAATAATTGGAGCACTCTTTTGCACAGACTTTTTTGGTATTGGGATGTAGACTGACCTTTTCCAATTTACTGGCCACTGTTGAGATCTTCAATTTTGTTGGCATAATTCAAGCAACACTTTCATAGCATTATTTTATAGGATTTTAAAAAGCTCAAATTGGATTCCATCAACTCCTGCAGCCTTATTATCATCAAGGCTTCTTAAGACAAATCTCACTTCACTCTCCAAGATGTCTTGCTCCTGCTCACAAAACAAAACCCTGAGGATATCAGTGCTGTTAAGATCATTCCTATATAGATCTTCTGTGTATTCCTGCTACCTCTTCTTTATCTGATCTGCTTCTGTTAGGTTCTTACCAACTTTGTATTTTATCATGACCATTTCTGCTTGAAAAGTTCTCTTGAGATCCCCAATATTCTTCTTCTTGGTGTAATTTCAGCCTCCTCAGTATCTATGGCTGGAGTATTGACTTGGATCACTGTGATGTTAAATGACTTGCCTTGAATTTAAATTGAAACCATTCTATCTTTTATTTGGATGAAACTGAGCACTGCTTTGGCCACCTATTGATTGATTCTAAGGGCTACTCCTTTTCTTCTGCAGAATTATTGAACACACTCCAGTATATTTGCCATGAAAACCCTATGGATTGGCACAACCAGACACAAGATGTGCCTTGCGTGTTGCAGTCCATAGATTCACGAAGAGTCAAACTCGACTGAAAAACAGCAACAACATTTACCTAAGTATCTATGAGAAAGCACAATAGTAATGTATGTACGTTGATACTTGTCATGATAATATATCTAGGTTCCCTACATGGCTGGGATACCCATTAGGGCCAACTAGGTAGCCGGCTATGCGCAATTCCCTTAAAAAAAAAATGTTTCCTGGCTTAAAAAATGAAATGCTGCAGTTTTTAGACTGGCTACTAGGCGGTAACTACTTAGAACAAGAGAGTTACTACAGAAAAAGGAACTTACACACACCAAAAAGGCAAAAATGGGTCCGTTCATACCTTGCATTCTCACTCACAGGGGCTACCCACTTCACTGCCTAGGGACTCCAAAGAAGTAGATCCGGCACTGGTTTCCTACTTTGTTTTTTATTCTGCATTGGTCTTGCTTTATGCTTTATGGTTGTCATCTGGCAGTATTCTTCTTCTTCTTCTTCTTCTTCTTCTTATTATTATTATTATTATTATTATCATCATCATCATCATCATCATCATCATCATCATCATCATCATCATCATCATCATAATTTATATATAATATGCCCAACATTTTCTGCAGTGCAAGGTACAGAGGATATAAGTCAAACATGAAATAAGTTTAAATACTGATGCAGTAAATTTTGAGGTCCCTCCTCTCCTAAGAGCTTACAATATAAGTGCTTTAAGCATATAGAGACAGGGGAGTGGGTTGCTTATTGTTTGGTGGTGAGGCAGCATGATCCATGCATATGAGATAGTCACTATCCTGCTTGCCTTACTATGTTCTATTTCTGGCAATGCTATTTTGCCATAACAAGTCCTAGCCCTTAAAGTGCAAAAGCAGTATGGGCCTCAACCTTGCAGGGAAATAACATTGGCCTAGATTATCTGGCTTTGCATGCTATGAGAAGTACCGCTATTCAGCAAACAAGTATTGCATACAATTTTACTACCTTATTCATTAACTAGCTTTTGAGTACAATGTGAAATTTCTTCATAGAAAGAGACAGATAATTAGTTACAGAACATTAGTATTTGTATATTCCTTGTTTTAACTTAGCACAAAGCTGATATCCAACTTTGCCATTAGAATGACTTCAAAGCGCTTATTCCTATAACTAGCTCATACAGTATATTTTAGTTGAGGTCTACACTTGAAAATACCTGTTAATCAATATATTCTCTATTTGTTTTGTGATTTAAATTATATTAAAATCCTTGTGTTAAAACATGTTTTTAACTCAACTCTTGTAGTATTACAGATCATGTGGTGTATACAATAATAAAATAATGTATACTTGTTAATGTATCGCATTAGAAAATGTGGCAAATATACAGTTCAGTCATATTAATGGATTTTATTATAAGTTGCATTTAAAAGATCATGTTTTAAACATTATGCAAAGATGTTTTTGAAATGTTTAAAAAAAAAAAACTGGCCTATAGTATTGAACATTACAGTGTTGCATTGTTTTGTACTCTTCTATTTTGATATGTTACAGTAAACCGAAGGACAGTGATCCTTATGGATGCCTAAATTCTAATATATTGTACTTTTGTTGCCATTGGTAATAATATAAATGCAATAAGGAAACACAATTAACAAGGTCTCCATGAGGAAAATTACACTTTCTCTTAACCCACTGACAAAATAACGATGCATCAATCACACTTTTCACTATTTATTTGCATCAAACAAATGTTTTAGTCTTCCCGTCTAATGTTTTATTTTTAATTTTCTTCAATTAAAACAACACATTGGGAGACCATAACTTTTGTAATATACAGTATAAACCATACTCTTGTATTATCTTTTTTATTATTATTATCCTTTGCTTGCTCTTTTAAATACATTTTTGGCCTGCAGTGGCCCTTTAATTTAAGCTGTTTTTTTTTTTTTTACCCATACATTGAATTTAGAAATCGTTTTCCTTGTAGGAATTTAATGTTGGCAAAAACAACAAATCAAGATTTAATAAAGCATCAGTATATGTTAGGCAGTAAATGCAATCTGCAGATTTTCAGGTTGAAATAACAAATGTTTTTTGCTTTAGTTGCTTTATTACACTACAGTCAGAAGCAATCTTACTAGTAAATAACTACTGCAAAAGCATCTTGATATAAAGTCTCCCACATGCACTGTCACAAAAAGGTAAAGATGAACAGAATTCAAAGCAGCTCACTGGCATTTTAGGGACAGATAAATGCAGGGTACATGATGCGGACACACTATATAAAAATAGCAGTACTCTGACCATTACGCGCAGGAGAATTGCGCGCCGACAACATTGCTCCGACGTCAGCGCACTGACATCAGCGCACCGACATCATTGACAAATGTGTGCCTTTAAAAGAGCACAAGGTTAGACTATGGTCACCATATGGACCACAGCATGCCAGGCATATCTGTATGTGTTTTTGACTGTGCTTATAATATGGTTTTCTTGGCAAAGATACTGGAGTGGTTTGCCAGTTCCTTCTCCAGTGGACCGTGATTGGTCTGACCTCTCTGTATGACCTTCCGATCTTGGGTGACCCTACATGATATAGCTCACAGCCTCATTGTGGTACACAAGACCCTTCACCAAGACAAGGTAGTGATAAAAACATATTTTTTACAGTAAGATCACACTGAAAGGCCAAGAGAACATTAAGCATTTCATATCTGTTTGGTGGCCCCAGCCTCCCATTGTGGTCACTGAGAATGCTCCCATGTATAAAGGCTGATGTGTTGACCCAATATATTGGTTGTTGTTGAGGATACCAGTCTTGTGTTGTATTGCTTGGTGTTTCTGGTGTTCTCTTTTCTGAGCTCCCTTTGCACAGTATTCGCTTCAGGTTACAGTTTGATTGCTTACATGTAAAGAGAGGTGAAGCCAATAATTTTGCTAGTTACTGACAGCAACAAACCTGTGTAAGTCACAAAGCAATAAACTATCTTCGGAAAATGCAGTTTTCTTACGGAAAGCTTGATTTTATAAGTTTCATTTCATGCTTATTTTTCCTTCCTTAATACATAATTATAAATGTCTGTGTAAGTCTAATCTGCCATTGTGTTCCACATTCTTCTTTATACAAATTCCTGGTATGCAAAGTCTCCCATGCTCCAATTTAATTATCTTGCATAATTACTATTATTATTATTATTATCCTTTAGTTGTAAAGCGCCAACATATTCCATAACGCTATACAAGGGTTAATTACAAGTAAAAGACAATTTGGACACAATGCAGAGGAATGGAGGGCTCTGATATTGAGCTTTCAATCAGATATAGATACAGTTCTTTCCCTAAAGCACCTAACAAGATTGAAAACTCACAAACGTACATTCTAAAGGGTGTGGGTGAGGTACAGCAGAGTAATACATGCATTGTGCATATAGAGGCTAAAGATGATAGACTTTTTGAACAGATGTGTTTTCAATGAGATTTTGAAAGATTTGAGGCAGGAAGATAGTCTAGTGGAGCGAGGCAAGGAGTTCAAAAGAATAGAGGCAGCACGAGCAAAGTCGGGAATGAGAGAAGGTTTATTAGAGAGGAGGAAAGAAGAAGGTCACTACCAGAGAGAAGATGGCAGGTGGGAACATATTTTAAGACAAGAGCAGAGATATAGGAGTGTGTAATATTGTGGAGGGCGTTATACAGTATGGTAGGGTCATGATTTTTTATTTTATTCTAGAGGTTTTGCGAAGCCAGTGGGATGACTGACAGACAGGTGCTGCTGATAATGTGTATTGATTGTGATATATGAGTCTAGCAGATGTGTTCAGTATGGATTGAAGTGGAGACAGCTAGGTAATGTGAAGGCAAGCAAGGAGAGAGTTGCAGTAGTTGAGGCGAGAAATGATGAGAGTTAATTAGAATTTTAGTTGTCTCTTGTGTAAGGTAGGGATGTATTGTGGAGATGTTTTTTTTGTTGTTGAAAATGATAAGACTTGGTGATTAAGTGAATGAAAGAGAGGGCAGGATCTAATAGAACTCCAAGGCAGTGGGCCTGGGAATTATTTGAGTCATACACTCCAAATTACTAATAAACACAACAAACAGAAGTAGGCCATGTTCTAAGGACCTCCATCTAGGACTTGAATATGTTACATTTACTACAAAGCCTTGTTTCCTGTCCTTTAACCAGTCATTGGTTCATTTGTCATCATGGTCTCCCATGTAGTGCTGTGTCAGAAGCATTTGCAAATCCAAATAGGCTATCCCTAATTTGTCTTGACCTAAAATATTTCCTTGTATATGTTACTTAGATTAATTTGATATGGCATAACTCTTATAAATCCATATTTGCTCTAATTTATGAATATATGCCTGAATGGCAATTCTTAGCAATTTTAGGGCCTTCTCCACCAGTGATGAGAGGCATAGTGTAATACTTTCAAGATATCCCTTTATTAAAAATGGCACCACTTCTTCTTTTTGCCACCCCTGTGGTCCTAGACCTGGTATAGAGTGCGTCTTGGAAAATTAAAACTAATGGTCTGACTAAATAGAATAAGGAAGGTTCTAGGTATCCGACAGTTGATATATGTGACACCCAACTACGTGAAAAAGTATATATAAGCACTTGAAACCCTACAATGGTACCTCTAATGGTATGACTATTTCAGAACTATGGGCTCCATTATATGGCTTCCATAGGGACTCCTGTAAGGCTGCCTCGGCACAATGGTAGTTCTTACATGAGTACTTACTAAGGGCATCATCTGCAGGATCTTTTTTACTACATTAATGTAAATCGTTTGTTTTTGCTCCCCCAGGCTAGGGTACTCAGCCCACAGCCATAAATCCTGCCTTAGCCGCAACAGATTTCTGTGTAGGTAATAGCCAAACCGAGCTTTACAGATGAGGCAAGGCTCTAGGAGCCAATAGGAAATTAATATTATAATGAGTGGGAAGTGCCGTAATAAGTGCCATAATTGCGTCAGCAAGGAAACATTACAGATATATATCATTTTATTTTATTTATTAACATATTTTGAAAAGATGTGACAATTGCATTTATAGCTTAAATAAATAAAGATGTGTTTATATTGTGTTGAAATATGTATCTATTTATAGACAATGCATTAGAGTAGTTGTTCCTTGGCAACCTGGTTTTGTGATGTGAATTAACCCATTGAGTACTGGGTTGTCTGCTACCCTGTATTTTTGTATCATAAAATGGTCTTAATACCAACATTTCATATTTTTTAATTACACATATGTTTATATCAGATTGTTAAGTGTCAGATAATGTTGAAATGTCATCATTTTGAATTGCTTTTTGTGCTATAATGTCACTTTAAATGTTTGTGGGGACTCAGCAAGGGTTTGAAACTTACAAGTAGTCTGTGGTACACATAAATCTTTCTCCTGCTTTTTGCAGTTTTGGTCGTGCCCTTATTTGCAAGTGATCCTTAAAGTATTATTAGCATAGGTTATAGTGGGAATATAGGGCGAATTGTCTCCCAGAGTAAACCATTGATTAGGCCAAAAATCAATGTAAAGGACTGCCATAAATCACAGTCCCGGCTTCCCGCTGTCACTCGCAGCAGTTTTTAACACATCACAATTTGTAATGGAGGGATGATTAACATAGCTCGGTAGGACTTTCTGTGCTACTACGGCACTCGTAATTGCTTAGCACAGGGTCTTAAGTTACTGGTCCCCCAGACTACCTCACAAAGGAACTTAAATTTACATAATGTTGTTTAAGAAATATCAGCTTAAGAGCACTTGCAAAGGTAGTTACACAATATGTAAGAAGCTAAGGGATTGAACAAGCGAGTAAGAGCCAATTAATTACAATACTTCCTGTAGGAACCCTACCCAAGTTATAGAATATCAGAACATATTGCCACATGGAGTCTATAAAGCTATTTGTTTCCTGCTACTTTGTTCAACTTGTGTAAGCTAACCCTCAGGTGCCAGGAGGAGAAAAAAAAACATTTGATTGTGAGTGAGAGAGTAGGAGATGTGTTTAGAAAGAGTAGAAGGATTGTTCATTGTTGCTACATTTGTTTTTAAAGGCAAATTGTCTTGTTAATTATTCACATGCCTCAGGTTGTGTGTATCCGTACGATTATACTTTTCTGTCTTAAGTCTAATCTACTCAAATAGCTCAAATATTTTGACCATATCAAGAAAAGTTTGAATTCCCTAGATCAGAGTCTTATACTGGCAATGATTAAGGTCACACAATGAAGGGGGCGGCAGAGGCGGAGATGGATAGATGAGGGAGCTCAGAGGGCCAGTGGATGGCAGATGTGCCTGGCATGTTGCAGTCCATAGGGTAACAGACTCAACTGAACTAATAAACAACCACAATTACAATTAGTCACATACCCTTATATTAATTATCTTTATAAAACATTTCATAGACCTTACCTGATATATATCCAATCTACCCTATACCCCATACACATTCCCCCCACCCATACTTTCTTGCTGCATATCCCCTAATACATACAACATACAAACCCCTATTACATACCAGATACTATGCACCACACATACCTTCAGCTATATACCCTATCCCGTAACCAAATTACCATTTTTCACAGCATAATAGTCACCACCACATAATAGTCACACCCTGGTTAAAAAACATTTTTTAT
This sequence comes from Discoglossus pictus, assembly GCA_027410445.1. Taxonomy (NCBI): domain Eukaryota; kingdom Metazoa; phylum Chordata; class Amphibia; order Anura; family Alytidae; genus Discoglossus; species Discoglossus pictus. The sequence goes on from CM050172.1 coordinate 74,506,391, forward strand.
TGCTTAAAAGGCTTTCATCTCATAATAGCGACAAGTAGTCTTACAAGTTAAATAGCAAATAGTCACAATAGTCTTACAAGTTAAACAGAGCAGCAGTGGCATGAGGATACGCGCAATGAGATGAGTAGGTCATGTGACATGATAATGCATGCATCTCCCTGCCTAGATGAACTGTACAAAGCATTACAAAACTGTACAAAGCAAAGCATTTATCTCTGCATATGGGAAAATATAAAAACTATATTGCAGGCTTAAAGCTGAAAGTTATTGAGTTTGCTGAACAGCATGGAAATAGAGTTGCTGAAAGAGAGTTTTCAGTGAGTGAAAAGTTGGTGAGAGACTGGCAGAAAATAAAAGACAAGCTAAAAAACACAAACCTTTCTAGATATGCATTTAGAGGTCCTAAAACAGGCAAGTTTTCACAAGTTGATGAAGTGTTTATGAATGTCAACGAAATGTGTAACAATGGCTACAGTGTATCATGTGAGATGTTGCAAATGAAGGCACAAGAGGTAGCTCGCAAGCACAACATCCTTAAAACTCAGTTTAATGCGAGTCGTGGCTGGATTACAAGGTCCATGAGAAGACAAAATCTGTATTTTTAAAATTTTCAAGAAGACAGAAATATCGAATACACTTGATGGTACTGAAGATGACACATTGTGGCAGAGCGACAACGAAAACACTTCTGATATGAGTGGTGCTGAGGACAGTGCTTCAGATAACAACACCAATGATAGCAGCATAGCATCTTAAGACACAGAAGATTTAAATCCTTCTCATGTTCATAGTTTACTTCTGTAGTGTTGTTTATTTTACAATGTTGAAACAAATCAATGTTGTAGCATTGTTTAACGGTTACATTTATAGTGTACTTATATGAAAACTTTTGCTTTAATAGCAGTACTGAAGTATTGCCTTTGTCATGCAAAAAACTAAAGAATTGGACACCACTCAAATAAAAAGCTTTGCATAATGTTTGCATCCACGTTTTTTCACAAAAAAAATGTTATAAAATATGTGACTATTATGCGGTTGAATTACGGTACTCTTGTACCTTACACTGTTAGAAGACATATAGCAGATACATTTTGTTACAAAAATTATTTACATAGAAGGAGGATAGTGGCTAGAAGGAGAGAGGGGCAAAGGCATGTGAAGGGTTGAGGTGAGGAGAGGGGGACAAGTATGCTGAGCAAGGAGAGAGAAATGGTAAGAAGGAGATTTGAGGTGAGAGGAGGAGGAAAAGGGCAAAGAGTTATAGGTGGCCCTAGAGTAGTCACCACATAGGTAGGGCAAGCGGGAGAGGCCTATGAGGTTACTGTCTCTTGGGGTAGTGGGGTGAGGAGATGGTTGAGCTCCAGGCCTCAAGATCAGCCCAGTGAGGTCTTGATCCCCAGGCACAACTGAGGAGTCACAAGGCTGACAAAAAGCACAGTATACATAATTGCCCACAGAAGAAATGTATTGCCATGCTAAATATCATCTATGACTAGAGAGGCTAGAGGACACTCAGGGCATCATATGTGGAGAGAGATGGCAGCAAATATCAGAGCTTCAGGAGTTCACATCAATTATGTCAAGGGCATGAAACACTGCTATGATGACTGCTGACTCATAGTCAAGAAGAAGATGACTGAGGAAGACTCCAACACAAGAGCCAAGGGTGGTGGTCCCACTACAGTAGTGGAATATAACACATGGTAGCAACTTCTGAGGGACACAGTTGTGGAATTCCTGTTTTACTGTATATGGATTGGCCTAATACCCTTCCAGGGTGGGTACATGAACCACTAATCATACAACACATTTTTCAATTCTGTTCATCAAAAATATACTCATACTCAATGAAACGGCCTAAATCATATAGGAATGGCTTTGCAAACTAGCTGCAATATACACATAAAGTGTAGCTGATCGCCAACAATGATTAATCATTTATTTAGCCATGGGACATATCTCACATAGGTTTAGATTTTAACAGATCATGGATGACACAATCAATTATTATTTTCAAGAGTAATATTTCAGATAACAATGGCCTAAATTATGCCATAAGCTTCTATTATGTTTATAATATCCACTTGATATGGCCATGACATAATCCTTAGCAATTATCATGTGATTCCCTCCCAACGACACATGACCGAACATTTATAAATTGTTTGAGGCCCAGAATTAAACTTTTAAGATCTCTGGTGTCCATGTGTATTTATTGGTTGTCCTATCCAAAGCACGTTCAAGTGCTCTTCTTTAAAGTGTCATCCCAATGCATCATAGTGAGATCACAGATCAACAATAACAATATGCACTGCATTCCATTATGGTTTGACAAATAATACAGCATTGCTAGCACTGCTTGGAGATCAACAGCAGGAAATACTGCTTATTGAAACACAAAAATGTAAACCTTACTAAATTGTACATTTCCATCCATTTTTCTCCTCTCCTTTTTCACAGAACATTTCAAAGCTTTGTGATACTATTTTTAACTTTGTAAATGACACTTAACACTTGCTATGTGGCAGGTGATTCCCTTATACAAGGTCATTTTTCTGAACTGACAGCATAAGAAAATATGTAGGTGCTATGCACTATTACTGTTAGTTCTCATTAAATGCCAAGACAGAACTACTGTTGTGGGGTTTGTAAATGTAATTGTAGGACAGGTCGGTAGATGTTAAACCCTGGGGTTCATCTTAACAAGATGTGAATTAGCAATAGCTGAGTGTCACTGTTTAATTGCGTGAAAAGGTATTTATAATTGTCATTTTGTTTTAGATGGTTATTATTTTTGGTTGTAGAGTGCTGAGTTTACCATAAGGTAGGATTATTTTGTGGTAGACTTAATTTTTTTTATTGGAGTATTGTAAAATGTTTCCTCAAGCTGTTTTTAAGGGTTTTCATAAAGGGTTTAGCTGTTCATTTCTGCAGATTGAGTTTACACATAATGTTTTGGTTCTCTTAGAGCACCAGCAAATCCTTCATAGAACCAGCAGCAATTATCCTTAAAGGGCCATTTATCTCACTATAAGTGCTCTTCATGATGTGAAAGAACACACAATTCTATGTTAAAATGATCTATTGCTTTATTTTACATTACACTATTTAGAGCTAAAAATCTAAGGCCTTATGTCTATTTACAAACACACTTCCGACTGTTTCATGGTTAACAACATCTGCCGACACTGGCCAGTGTAGACTCCATGAACAAACAATTTAGAGTTTTTCACTGAACTTCAGGAATGCAAGAGAAGTTAAAGGAAAAACTATACTTTTGATCTTTTTTTCCCAGCAGTCATTTCCCTGCACAGATTCATTTGTGAAGGATTACATCTCTTTATGTCTTTGCTCTCTGCATGCATCTCTTGCTATGAGCCTCTTTGGAGGAATGTTAGAGTCTCAAACAGACACTTTATTTATGTTATTTTCTTTTAAAAAGCCACCTACTTCAAAAATTCAAAACATTTTCAACATGTCTTTAGCAGCAATTTACAGCGGTGTGCTCCAAATTGTGCTAAATTAACCAGGCCTTTAAGCACTTATGGGAGCCATGCAATCACACTTTATGTAAAACCACACATAGAGCAGGAAACAGTTGTCATGTAGCCATAACTTTTAAGACTTTATACATATCAGTTTGATATTGGCAGCATATAATAATTACATTATGGTTTACGTGATCTGTTGACTTCATGTACTGTAATCAAACCTCAAATTCTAAAAGAAACATTGGACATATCCCATTTAGAAACTATGGTTTATATACAGTTATTTTGTGAAGCCTATTTCAGATTTCCTTCTGAGTTAATGGACTACAGAAGTGTCATATCTATTAACATTACTATCCAGAGGGGAATAAGGCAAAGCTGTCACCTGTTTCCACTCTTATTTAAAATACTATACTATTAATAATTAATTAACAACTAATTAATTAATAACTAATCCGCATATTGCAGATCAGAAGAGATCTTTAAAGGTTGAACTTGATGGACTGAAAGTCTTTTTTGAACCTTAATTAATTACTATGTATTTGCTCAAGCTATTGAACCCCTGACTCAGGCCATTCGATCTAACCAAGAAATAGCAAGTTTTAAAGTAGGTCTTCAGCATCTTAAATGTTCATTATTCGCTGATGATCTCTTATGCTCTCTCACAGACCCAGAGTCCTCCATAGCCGCTCTGATGTCCATTATCAAATCATTTTGTAACCTCTCAGGCCTCAAACTTGACCTTGGAAAAACAGAAGCCTTAAGTGTGGGGTTATCTCAAGCAACTCTGGAAAAGTTGAAAGCCACTTATAAGTTTGTATGGCCTAAGGTACATATTAAATATCTGGGGGTCAACAATACTGAGCTCTATAAGGCAAATTACCCCCCCCCCCCCATTCCAAAAATGAATTGTAGAAATTAATAACTGGTCCAAATGTAATATATCAATTTGGTTAAAATGAATCTCGTCCCAAGAGTCCTTTACCTTTTTAGAACTTGACCTATACAAATCAATGATAAGGAACTAAATAGATTCCAAAAACAGATATTCTGATTAATCTGGCAAAACAGACCACCTAGAATTGCAAACAAAAAAATGTGTTTAGACATAGAACTAGAGGATGCCTCTCCTGCCACAATTTAGGGCTCTATTTTAGAGCTGCCCAATTACCGTTTTTTCCCAATCGCCCACTCAAATAAACATCAGTCAATATGGATATTTATAGAACATTTTCAAATGAAACACCAAACCTGGGACACGATAATTTGGAACACACAAAAATAATCTTTTTCCCCAAAACATTCTAATCCAATGATTGCACTTACTTTAACTATTTGGAAATGGGCCAACTCCGGACGTCAATTAGCGTTTACTATTTCGCCTCTCTCCTCAAATTACCCCTTGCGAACAATTTAGGAATAACTTCAACATCCCTCTGAAGTAATTTTGTAATCATATAAAATTAAGACATCAGGTGAGGACTATGACTGAAATATATGGCCCACCTAAACTGTCCTGGTTCTCCTCGATATGTCAAAACCTCCCCCTAGCCAAGGGAATCCTAGGCTCCCTGTATGACATCTTCAATTCTCCCAATAAAGACCAAAAACTTCCCTTCATGGTTAAATGAGAGTCTGATTTAGATCAAGCATGAGAGGACAGTAAATGGATTGAATCTTGTACCAATGCTTTGAAGGGCTCTATAAGCTATAATTTGCTGGAAACCTCTATAAATGTCCTACATAGAGCATACTTCACTCCATCAAGACTAAATCCCAAAATAGTAGTAATTGTTTCAGAAGCTGCCAAATCGTGGGTGACTTCATTGACACTTGGTGGAAGAGAACAATCGTTCAGGATATCTGGAAAAAAATAACTCAATTAACCTCTAAATATTGAATATCCCAATCTTTCCTACAATCGAGTCTTGCCTCCTAGGCATTCACATTTACAACGTAAACCCAAATTATTTCAATGTATAGCTTTAGCTGCTAAAAACAATATAGCTAAAAACTGGAAAGCCCAATCTCTTTACTTCCGTGATATAATTCTTAAAGTCAGCTTTATAATGGTTAACAAAAGGATGATGCACATCTTGACAGAGTCCTACCCCTTGTTCTTACAAATATAGGAACCTTGGATAACATCTCTAAATTGCATATCTCTCCCCTAAGTCCCTTCCCAATTATCAAACCCTCCATCTTGGCAGGGAGCAGGGGACCAGGGAGCCTGGACCTCAGTGCTGAGTCAGGAGATGGAGATTAAGGTAAACCAAATTAACTGACTCTTCATAAGGATCCCTGTATTGTCATCTTGTAAGGAGGATGCTTCTTTGCCACCTTATTCCTTTCCCCCTTTCCTTTTCGCCTTTTTCTTTCCATATGTCCCTATATTATTTACTATTTGAATTCACACCCTGTAATTACTCAGCGATATCCCCCTCATGTATTAATATAAAGGATGGCCTAGGCCTGACTAAATTAATCTATTAAATAAAAACATACAATCTCTAATCTGATCTACCCTTGTTCATACCAGGCAAATTCAGTATAGGCAGACTGTATAACTTAAGAATTTGCAGCCTTATTAAATTGCGATTTGGCAAATTGAAAAGGGCTCTATTTAAGCACATAGCATAATTTTTTACAGAAGTTTTTAGTTAGTGAACTTCTATCTAAAAGCAAGGTCTTCACTAACTAAAAACTTCTGTAAAGAAAATATGCTATGTGCTTAAATAGAGCCCTATTCAATTGGCTGAATCGCAATTTAATAAGGCTGTTAATATGGAGTGTGAAAATTAAAGTTAGAAAGTTAATACATAAATCAAGTTGACAATTGTTTTTTGTAAATTCAAATATGAATAACATTTAAAAAAAAGAAGAAAACAAACATTTTGTTCTTGATATAATATTTTTATTTCTTTTTCCTTAAGCAATCAGGGAATTTTATACAAGATTTGTCAAATATATATAATGTATGGCTTAACATGAGATACAAGCTAATAATATTACCAAATTGTCTTCAATATAAATATTGGAAACAAAATATATACAAAGAATTTGACGCAGAGATGAAAATGGTCCTTTTTTAAATGACCACTATAAATTGAGAAAACATCATACAAGAAGTTATGTAAGCCATATGTATATAACCATTTTTTTGAAAATCATTGAAATTTAATTTACTCTGCTTTTGTCATGGGAACGTGTGTAACCTGAGGGAAGGATTATTCTACTGAGGCTTGCTACATTTATTTTCAAATGACTATTTATCGTGGCAGTCTTTCAACAGAAGTGAAACAAGTCTTATCTCAATCCACTGTTCCTTCCATTCCTCTCAAGGGTTTAATCCTGTTAGGATCAAAAGCATAATGTATCCTGCCACTAAAACATAAAAATCAGTTTTTACAGTTACTTAGAAATATATTCTTGAGTTAGAGACCAAGACATTCATTTGGACAGGATCAGATTGTCTCATGAAGGTCTCTGATTTATCGTGTAGTCAAGTTCTTTGCAAAATGTATTTTGCGGTATGAGACATAACGATATTTTCTATCAAGTGCTTTGAAATGTGTTCACATTTACAAATTTCCCGCTGTGAGATATCATCTGTGTGAATCTTCATGTTTGGGTAATTTCCTTACAGAGTGCTCCTTGAACATAGTCTTACGGTTAATGGTTCTATTTGTCTATAACATTTCATGCTGGGTTGCTTTGATTTGATCTGTGAACAAACTGCAACATTTATAGATAAACAGCATCAAAGCTTATACAAAATGTTTCATTTGTGTTTGTAATAATATGAATGAAAAATTTTCACTGTAATGATTCTGTTACTTTATTAGAGAAAATCTTTCATGGTGAAAAAGTTATTGCAGCTTGTTATACTAATCTTATTGTCCAGTGATTTTTTCTTTCCCATTTTTTCCCATTCTTAAATGCTATGCACTGCAAATATATTTTGCATGCACAAAGTTAAACACTTCTGTAACTAGATTATTTGCATCCTCCTCGGTATAAATGTCTTGAGAGGTGTCATATTGCACAGCTGTGACATAAAGCTATGCCTACTACTGGTGTGTCATGCTGCTAGCATTCAGAGAGTGACATGCTATGTGCCCAAGAAACACGAGGCAGTGGTGGTGCAAAGTCCCTCCCCTGTGGTCGAATATAGGCCACAGCTGTGCAAAATGGCACCTCTCATGGGGGTGGTCAGGAAGACAGTGGCAGTCTTGAAGGTAAAAATCAGTTAATTTGGGGGCTTCTAAGTAGAAAGTGAAGTATAAATTATATATAATTTAATTGAGAAAACCATACTTGCAGATTGATAGGGATAAAAGTGTTGATTAAAAAGTGGAGTTAATATTCCCTATTTTCTATGTTTTCTATAGGATCTTTTTATTAAAAAGAGTTTAAGTTTATCCCATTGATTGATAGCTCTTAGAAAATATACAGTGCCTTACAAAAGTATTCACCCCCCTTGGCATTTATCGTGTTTTGTTGCCTCACAACCTAGAATTAACATGGATTGTTTGAGGATTTGCATAATTTTATTTAAAGAGCATGTCCACAACTTTGAAGATGTTTTTTTTTTTATGCGAAGAAAACAACAAATAGGATAAAATAACAGAAAAAGTCAATGTGCATAACTATTCACCCCCTAAAGTCAATACTTTGATAAGCCACTTTTTGCGGCAATCACAGCTCCAAGTCACTTTGGATAAGTCTCTATGAGCTTGCCACATCTTACCACTGGGATTTATGCCCATTCCTCCTTGCAAAACTGCTCAAGTTGGATGGTTTGCATTTGTGAACAGCAATCTTTAAGTATGACCACAGATTTTCTATTGGATTGAGGTCTGGGCTGTGACTAGGCCATTCCAACACATTTATATGTTTCCCCTTAAACCACTCGTGTTGCTTTAGCAGTGTGTTTGGGGTCATTGTCCTGCTGGAAGGTGAACCTCCATCCTAGCCTCAAATCACGCACAGAGTGGTACAGGTTTTGCTCAAGAATATCCCTGTATTTAGCACCATCCATCTTTCCCTCAACTCTGAACAGTTTCCCAGTCCCAGCTGCTGATGATGTTCTTTGGGTGATGTGATGTGTTGGGCAGAAAAGTTCAATTTTAGTCTCATCAGACAAGAGCACCTTCCTCTATACATTTTGTGAGTCTCCCACATGCCTTTTCGCAAACTCAAAATGCGCCATTTAGTTTTTTGCTGAAAGTAATGGCTTTCTTCTGGCCACTCTGCCATAAAGCCCAACTCTATGGAGCATACCGCTTATTGTCGTCCTATGTACAGATACTCCAGTCTCTGTTGTGGAACTCTGTAGCTCCTCCAGGGTTACCTTAGGTCTCTGTGATGCCTCTCTGATTAATGCCCTCCTTGCAAGGTCGATGAGTTTTGGTGGGAGTCCGTCTCTTGGCAGGTTTGCTGTTGCGCCATGTTCTTTCCATTTGGTTATGATAGATTTGATGGTGTCTTGGGGATCATCAAAGATTTGGATTTTTTTTTTATAACCTAACCCTGACTTGTACTTCTCAACAACATTGTCCCTTACTTGTTTGGAGATTTCCTTGGTCTTTATGGCAGTGTTTAGTTAGTGGTGCCTCTTGCTTAGGTGTTGTAGCCTCTCTGGCCTTTCAAAAAAGGTGTGTATATGTAACGACAGATCAAGTGACACTTAGATTGCACACAGGTGGACATCATTTCACTAATTATGTGACATCTGAAGGTAATTGGTTGCACCAGAGCTTTTTATGGGCTTCATAACAGAGGGTAAATACATACGCAAATGCCAACTTTCTGTTTTCTATTTCTAAAAAATAGTTTTATGTATATATTTTTCTCATTTCACTTTGCCAACTTAGACTATTGTGTTCTGATCCATCACATAAGATTCAGATTAACAAAACATTGAACTTAAGGCTGTAATGTAACAAAAGAGGTAAAAAATCAAGGGGGTGAATAATTTTGCAAGACACTGTAGGAAGACAGCTTATGTATTTTTTAACACACTAGTGTGTTACAAAGGGTGTATTAAACACCTTATTCAAGTTGTAGGAAACTAAAAGGTAGTGCCTCTCTGAAGACCTGGAGAGAGACAGAATGGAAGTCCCTGAACACAAGCAAGACACATTTTCTTTACAATGTTTTTATTCTTAAGGCTTGCATGGCCATGTTAGGCCCTTATGTAAATCTTGCTTTGTAAATTGCGACATTGGCAAAAATCGGCTGCAGGAGAATCATTCTGCAAACTTTAGCTCCTCTGCATTACGACATACGTAAACCATGCTTCCATCAGTGGCACTAAAGGGACTGGGTTACGGCACCCACACAAAAATTAGGCAATCAATTAATAGTTACAGATAATCTTGCTGCACCACAGCCATAGCAGCCAATGGAATACGGAGAGCGGATTAGTGACTGACAAGCATACTGTTATGCTCAAGTGGGCCCATTGAACTTTTGGGGGCTGTTCGACTATTGGGTATGGCCTGGATTAACATGGACTGGTGTTGCCCTATTGACATGGGGTGAATAATGGTGTCTGTGGAATGATTGCAGCATATATGACATAAGTATGTAATGCTAAGTATGAGAAACCTCTATCATGTTTAGTATCAAAATTACAGGTTTTCCCCAAGGAATATAATAAAGCATATCGCCGGAATCGTCAGGGAATAGGGTCAGATTTTTGGGGTTACCTGATTTTTTTTCAGCAGAGGGAAGAGATAAAGTCTGGGGGGCTTAAACTAGCCTGGAAGGGAAGGAGATTTGTGAAATTCCCCACTGGCCATTTGGCTCTATAACAAAGGGAACAGAAATCACACTAGTGTGCTACATTACCCAATTGTAACAACAGAAAATCCCCTGCAGAGCTACAGAGAGAATCCAAGGTAAATTCAACACCCCCTTGTAGATTCTCCCCTGTAGGGGGAAGTGAATAGGACCCCTTATCAAGTTCAAAAGGCATGAAGGGAAAAAGATCTGATTAACCCTTCATTGCAGACATCCTGTCTTCAGTAAATGAAGAAGTGGATCACTAGAAAAGCTGACACCATATGATTGACAGGTTGGACAGTTGGGAGCAGGGAGCATGTGGATTGGATAAAGGGGACTGTCACTAAGGGGTGTGACTGAGTGAATTGGTTCTGGGCCCAGCTCAAACAAAATGTTTCACCCCCGATCTGGGGCACCAGGACCCTCCATTATCTAGCTTCACCATTGTCTCTAGATATTTACAGAGTAACATGTAACTTATCTTGTATAAATCAAATGAATAATGATTTAGGGAAACTAGAGTGAAAGGGATGTAACACTAATAAATAAAATAGAAGAGTGATATGACAATTACCTTTAAATATATCAAGGGTTTAAAAAAGTTCAGGAGATGAGTATCTTCCAGAAAAAGAGCGATATAATCATAGTCACAGTAATGGTAGTGGATAAGGGGAACAGCCATCCAGTGGAAATGGAACTAAGCTAAGGAATTCAAGCATCTTTTTGGTAAGCACAAGGCCCTCCAGAGAATTAATTAAGCCACACTTTTAGGTAGATATAATGGGTAGACAAAATTGGCCATGAAATATGTTTTTCCATAAAAAATCTGATATCGGAAGCAAGTAAAAGTTTGATAATAAAAAAACTCCAGTAAACTTACTTCAAAATAACTATGATACTTTCAGAACAGAAAAGCTAACTTTGTCCTAATATATCTTGCAGTAGAAAAAAAAACTCAAAAAAACCCCCATGAAATTCAAATGAATCTCTTTGGTTTTAATTTCCGTTGCAGAAGTCCATCTGATAAGCTAGAACCCATTCATCTTTCAGGCGAGACATGTGATTATCTTGGAAATAAATAATTTCTTTCAAAGTGCAACTCATTCGGAAAGCAAATCCCAACTCAGCAATTAATAATGAATTGGATCTTTTTTGAAGCAGACTGCTGATCGCCTCTAATCTTTTTAAGTTAGGATAAAAGAAGATAGAAGCTAGATTAGGAAGATCAGCATCAATATCTAATTTACATAAATAAAGCAATTTCCAGATTTATGGTAGAATTATATAAGTTATGATGAATATTTTGAAAGAGCCTGACACTTCAAAATAACACACTATGTTGTTTTAGAAAAAAACACAGAACTAAACTGACTTTAAACTGAAGCTTGTTAGTACCATTAAATAAACACTAAACTCCTATTCTCTTTTGAAGAAAAATGTAATATTTTATAAGAAATAAATAAGTTATAATTAAAGTTATTTTGTTAATCTCCATCAGCTCGCCTCTAGTGTGTTGCCATGTTGGCAACTCCTCCCATCTTTCAGAGTAGAACACTGAGTGTTGGGGTAAGCAGCAAACTGTGAATCTCCATATTGCACCTTCTAAAGTAATTAACAAGGCCAGTAGCTTCCTATTGGTGAACAGTTATATTACATCATCTAATGCACTGAGAGAAAACTGTAGTTTCTATTTGGTGAACAAAGTCTTGCCTCCATGAACTAGAACTTGACCAGATTAGTAACTATAGAAAGTTTTAACTCCTATAAACTATTCAAGCACAGAATAATCATATGTGGCAAGTGAAATAGTGTCAATTAGACAGTGTGCTGGTGCTCTCTGTGTTATTATATTAATGAAACCTGGCCATCAAACCTAGTGGGATTAAGCTATTAATCAAAATTAAGGATTCACTGAGCACTTCACATAGGCAAACATCAAGTGCAAAGAAAAATATCTGGGCTACAAAAAACAAGGACAGTGCAAGAATGTACATTTATCAAATCCTGTCTCTAGTTGGAGGATGAGTATTATATGACCCTCCCATTGATTGCATGTAAACACTTAGAGCCTACATAATTGTAAATTAAACATATATGTCATTGTATATGAGTTAATGGCAAGCTTAATGTATGTATAATAAAGAAAAATGAATTGTTCAGCTAATCTTTGTATGCTCTATAAATAATTTAAAAGAGAACTGTAGGCCCATAAACTCAGTACACTATAAAGAGGAACTGCACTTTACAATTGTCAAAATGTTTTTAGCAGAGTTGGTAACATGTTAGCAGTGGAGAAAACAGGAAATTAGAAAAGGCCGCATCGACATGGCCGGAATCCAAATTTATAAACCATGCTTCGGCACGTAGCATTTCCGAGCGCGAACATGATCAATTATCCAAACCCATAGTTATGGGTTTATACAGAGCCAATAGTAAAAGAGTCCATGCGAGTTCTATTATATGTATTAACACATTAATTGCCAGGGTCGATATATATAACACAGAAATTAAAAATGAAAAAAAGTATTTTTTATTGCAGATTTGCAAGCTTGAGAATGTTGTGCTATTAATATTGTTATGGATTAGGATCAGTACAAAATGCATAACTGTATTCGTGCACCTACTTATATATCTTATCTTTGCAGTATTATCGTATAACCAAGTTTTACTAATAAATTCTGAATCATTGGGAGACTCTAAAATGGAGCATTTGTCACTCCCCTGCACACAAGATGTAGGCAGCACAATTTCCGGTCTGTTAAGGATGACAAGTTTTATCACACCCTGAGCACGAGGAGGAGAATGCCATCTTCCCTTTGTCCTAAACTTCTGTCCAATAAGAGGAAGACTCATGCCCCTGTGGGATGACACCTAGAGACTCCTTAATGTTTTTAACCCAATGTCTGATCAAGGTCTCATAAAAGCGGACACCTCAGAAACAATGAATTACCGAATAAACCTGATGTTTTGCTTAATTGTAATTTTTATCTGATTACTAAAAACTATATAAATGATGGTTGACGTAATAAAACTAGAAGAGAGAAAGCTGTATACCAGAACTCTGTGTTGGTGTATTATTTCTCTAAGGTGTGCACACTATATAAATATTGGTAATTTGGCCAGGGACAGATATTTCTGAAAAATACTTGGTAATTTACCAAAACAAATGGTGCTCGAATAGGGACTTGAGGTTTAACCGAACTGCAGCGGACAAGAGGAATTTGGACAGACTTCATGAGAACAGGCGGAGCCTGATCACATCCGGTACACGGTAAGGACATGATTAGTACCTTATCCGTGTAGACCTGTTCTTGGGATTCTGCCTGTTGTCCAGCTCCGCTGTAGGGGAGGTTACAAAAAGTACAGGTGATATTTTGCCTCAAGTCCATTTGAATCCTGTACAAGATATAGTGATATCTGTCGCCTGTGTGTGCCTGTGTGTGTCTGTTGGTAGTGTGGGTTAAACGATTGTGATTTCTTAGATATTGTGGTTCGGGTGACATACACGTGTATGTGTGACTCTCTGGAGACGGATGACTTGTACCCAGAGACGTACATAACCCAGAAGTCACACATACGGGCTTACATATACGTGCCCTGGGGATTGGGATTGCTTTGCATATATTTTCCTGGGAAGGGTCTATGCATGCTGGATAGATGAATATCTCTTGGGGGTCATGATGTCCTAAGCCTTAGTAGCCTTGGTAACCCCAAGAGACGTCTGTCATTTACTACGGGTGATTAAACGTGTGTGTGTGACACATAATTCAGTGGCAGATTGATAGTGTGATAATCACAATGAGCCCCGACGGTGTCGGTTTGTAAGAACATAATAGTGCATAATCCCGAAACACATATCTTTGAATGTAAAGTTTTCTGCAGAAAAGGTTTGATGATTATAATGTTATATGCTATGTCATTGCTGGTTGTGATGCATGTTTTGGTTAGAAATGTAACTTAGAACTTCTCTCCCTGAAGCTAAAAGCTGATTTCTGTGCAGCTGTGTGTGATTCAAGGTCAAAAGACACAGACTGCGAGAAAGGAGAAATCCCTCACTCCCCCTCCCATTTTGTTTAACTCTTTCAAGGACCTATCTTAGTTAAGAGAATTCTTTCTATATCAATGCTTAAGGTCGTATAAACTCCTATAATACATTGAAGAGTTTATACAGTAAGTTTTTCTATAAATGTTTTCATGATGTTGCACGTGAAATAATGTTTGTGTAAAAGTAGGTGTGTCCTGGGAGGAGATTGATTTAAAAAGTAAATAGTTCAAAATATAAATGTGATACGATTATGTCCTGTTGATTTACATGCCTCTGTCCACTACTCTCATTGCTATCCCTTACCAGCAGTTAAGTGGTTACACACTGCAAGGTACATTCCTATAGTTCCAGGAGGGCGGTAACCATGGTCTAAATTTCGAGAAGACGTACGAATTAACCCTTCGTAGCAGTCAAACAAGTCAGACCTTCTCCTTCAGAATCAATCTATCTCTCTCTCTCTCTGTATTACTACCTCGTTAAACCCCTGCTGCTAAATACGTGTTTGCTTCATATAGAAATATGGGGCAGAATCAAGTTAAATTGAGTGAGGGCGTGTTGGCCTGGGATATAGTTAAGAAAAGGGGGGGTGAGGCTGAAGTGAGCCGATGCAACAAGATGTTCAAAGTGTGTGGAATTACCAGTGTCGTAGGAGGGCATTTGAAGGCAGAAGAGTGGCGTAAAATGTGTTGAGAGATAACAAAGGACAGTTACAAGATTGTGGTTTGTTGCCTAGTGCAGAGATGTGGTACAAAGTGGCCAGAGCAATTGCACAGGAAGGGTGGATAGAAAAGGAGATTGAATTGAAAGGAAGAAAAATGTATGTGTATCATGCTCCATGTGAAGTGGTCAGTCCCCCGAATTCACCCGTTGTCCCCTCTACAATACAAGACCCCTGTCACTTTAATGTACCACAACCATTACATACTGCCGAACAAAGACATTCCACCCAACCACAATCAAAAGATGGCGCCCACACACACACGAAGGAGGAGCTGCACTCACCCCCGAATACTGCCCATCATAACGTGATGTCACTCGTCTCATCACCTGTCCAAGGGGCTCCGCCCATTTCTCCTACCGCTCCAGAAACACATCCCACTTGCTTGTATCCAGTATTGACTCCAAACGGGACACTGTATTCCCCATATCCAATATTTCCATCTGTTGAGGCACCAATTGTAACAGAACATCCACCAGCAAGTGCTGGGCCACATAGTGTACATAGTTCACACAGCTCTGCCACAAGCCCGCTGTTCGCCCCCCTCTCCAAGCCCAGAACACCACTGGAAGCACAAGCTCTGCCAATCAATCATCGACAAGATAGTTCAGACGAATCCGATGACGACATAAGGGGAGGAGAGGGGGCGGTAGAGTGGACGAATAGGAACTCCAATTCAAAAGTGAAATCCAAGAGGAGGAACAAGATAAGGGGAAGTCTAATGTACGTTGCATTTACCCCGACACAAGCCACCTCTCTTATAAACACATTGCCAGACCCTGAAAAACAACCTATGCCTTTCTATAGGAAAATGGTACAAATCCAAAAAACATACTCGGCAGCCTGGGAAGATCTTGTTAGCCTGTGTGAAATCAAGGCAGGAGATTCATACTGGCCTATTATGCGGAATGCAATAGATCCTTATGGTACAAATCGTTCAAAGCATGACTTTACATCAGGCATAAAGTTCTGTGATCTGTTAAGATATTGGGCAAAGGATAAATTGGCAGATCAAGCAGTTAATTTACAAGATATCAAACAGGACAAAGACGAGTCAGTAGAAAAGTTTTATGCACAACTCACACAAGTATTTACAGACCTTGGCTTCAGTCCACATAATAAAACACATACTCAGATGTTAAGTACAGCTTTCGTGCTGGGATTACATGAGACAATTCAAAAGGGCCTATTGACATCCAGACCAGAATATAGAGTGTTACCTTTAGACACCTTACTGCTGGTTGCTAAAGGGCTGGAGACAGCGGCGGCTAAACAACCTGTATCATCAGCATCTAAGAAGACGGCTGTACTTATGGTGAATTCTGAGCAATCACCACGGAAAGAAACAAGACAGTATTTTAAATGTGGGAAATCAGGACACCTTAGCAAGAATTGCAAGGCACCCAGGAAGCCGAGACCTAGACAGCAGACAGATGATACTAATGCAGCGCCTGTGCTTCAAGCTACAGCATAGGACAGGGGTGAGCCTGTGTCAGTGTCCCCTATTCTGGCAGTTTCTTCAGGGGATGGCGAGGTAGGACCACAAGCTATTGTGACACTACCAATAGAGGGGACGCCCACAACCTTTCTCATAGACACAGGTGCAGCCAGAAGCGTTTTAAGAAAACAAGATCTGCCCGATATATCTTACCTGTCTGACATTGATGTCGCTTGTGTAGGAGTAGATGGTGTCCCCATCTCCAACCATTTAACCCAACCTATGCAAATAGGCCCATTTCCAGACCTGCTTGCAAGATTTGTAGTATCCTCTACATGCCCTATAAATCTGTTAGGTGCAGATGTGCTTTCCCGACTACAAGCATCTATCTCATTCACCCCAGATGTAACTGTACAAGTGTCTTCACCTCTACAAGTCACTGACATGTCAGCACTCTGCTCACTGCTCATATTACTACACATAGATGCCAATAGCATCTGTAATACAGGGCCAGATGATATCTTGGACAAGATTCCAGCAACACTCTGGTCACAAGGACCAGAAGATATTGGACACCTAAAGGTGCCACCAGTCACAGTAAAACTAAAACCCGGAGCAGAGTTACCACGCAAGCCACAGTATCCTCTGAAGCCAGCACAAATAGATTCGATCTCTCAGCAGATAGAGAGATTAGTGCAGCAAGGGGCGTTGATTCCGTGTACGTCACCTTGCAACACGCCCCTCTTTCCAGTAAAGAAGAAATCCAAAAAGGGAGAACCAGTAAAATATTGTATGGTGCAAGATTTGCAAGCAGTCAATTAAGCAACCATATTAGACACTCCTATAGTGCCTAATCCGAACACTCTCCTTTCTGGAATACCTCCAGCAGCTGCATACTTTACCGTAGTGGATTTAGCAAATGCTTTCTTCAGTATTCCCCTTGATCCTTCTTGCCAGTATCTGTTTGCTTTCACGCATGATCATAATCAATACAAATGGACTGTAATGCCTCAAGGAGCGCAGAATTTGCTCAGCCAGTTTGCCAAAGCTATGAGCCATATCCTTGACTCCTGGCAACAAGCGAATCCTGACATTGTATTGCTGCAGTATGTTGATGATCTCTTGCTGTGTGCAGAAGACCTTCCCACAGCCACAAGGACCTCAGTAAGCTTGCTGAGACACTTGGCAGAACAAGGATACAAAGTATCCAGAGACACATGATATTGTGGCCATCATACAGCAGACACAACCTAAGCACATGACTACAGCCAGACACCTCCGTCTGCAATGTTCCCTCCTTCTACCAGACAATGTTACCTTACAGAGATGTTATGTTCTCAATCCAGCCACTCTCTTACCATTTCCAGAGGGGGGAGATGAGGAAGATGGATACTTTTGGTACAGCCTGATTTTGAACCCAAACTCAGGAATAACCAATCTATATGTAAAAAGACGTCTACTGGAAGGTGGTGGAAACAGCCAGACGCTCACAGATGAGACACAAGACCCTCTATATTGCACGCTGTGGAATAAACAATCTCCAGGCCGAGATTTCCAATATGAAGCAAGACTCACTAAATTGAAACAGGTCACCTTAAAACTAAAGACATTGTACAACAATGCAGCAGGTGATAGTGCATTTATGGTGGAGCTCCCGCAAGAAGCAGAAGTGCTCTACAAGCATTGGGATACAGAAATTCCACATGTTGCAGTATCCAAGTTCGCACCGGATGGATGTAAGACATTGGGAGCTGCATTAAAATGGTGGGAATCTGCAGAGGAAGAGGAGTTGGAAGAGGAAGGAGTGGAAAAGAAAAATCTCCACTGGCAAGCAGACAGCACTCCCAGTATACAAGCCAGAGACCCATATTCAGTCCCAGGACTCACAAATCCACCCCATGACTGCCTTCAGCAAATGGAAATGGAGACCTCACACCTTGCGAATGTAAAAGACCTTGCCCTGACAGACCCAGACATCACTCTGTATGTAGATGGATCAAGGTATGCTGACGAGAATGGAAAATATCACACAGGATACGCTGTGACTACGGAAAAAGATTTGATACGAACCTTCTCACTACCTCCCTCCATGTCAGCACAAGAAGCAGAGTTGATTGCATTGACCAAGGCCTGTGAGATTGCGACAGGAGTCCGAGCTAACATCTATACAGACTCAAGGTATGCTCTGGGAGTGACTCAAGACTTTGGAGTAATCTGGGGAGCTAGAGGATTCATGACAGCTGCAGGCACTCCAGTGAAGCAAGACAAAGCCATCCGTGAACTACTAGATGCTTTAGCACTCCCAAAGGAAGTAGCCATACTGAAAGTAAAGGCACATGGGAAGCTAAATTCAGACGAAGCACGAGGAAACCATCTAGCAGACCAGACGGCTAAGCAAGCAGCAATGACAACACAGGAAATTGAAAGCAGAGAGGTGGATGGAGAAATAAACATTTATACAATGCAGACTCTGCCAACAGATTTAAAATTGCTCAAAGAATTGCAAAAGACGGCAGGTCCAGAAGAAGTGAACAAGTGGAAGGCAAAGGGAGCAGCTTTGAAAGATGGACTATATGTTGACAATCTGAGATTGTGTTTGCCAAGAAGCTTGTACCCAGCAACAGTACAATGGGCACATGGGCCAGCACACCTGTCAAAGGCTCTCATGAATAACTTAAGAAATAAGTATTACATGGCCCCAGGCATCACTACTCTGACAAGCACTTACTGTAAATCATGCAGTATTTGTGCCAAGTGCAACGCAGGCCGCACTGAGAAACCACCACAGAGACATTTGGCAAAATCATTATATCCATTCCAGAGGATACAAATTGATCACATTCAGATGCCAAAGAGTGGCCGGTATGAATATGCATTAGTCATCGTGGACATGTTCTCAGGATGGCCAGAAGCCTACCCAGTTGTAAACATGACAGCAAAAACAACAGTGAAACGCTTCTTAACAGAGGTCATCTGCAGATATGGGGTCCCTGAAGTGATTGAGAGTGACCAGGGACCAGCTTTTACAGCAGTACTGGCCAAAGAAATATGGACAGCCCTAGGAGTGACCCTCTCCTTTCATATGCCTTACCATCCTCAAAGTAGTGGGAAGGTGGAAAGTATGAATGGTACCTTGAAATCTAGGATGTTGAAAATGTAAAAAAAAACTGGTATGCCATGGCCTGAAAGTCTTCCAATAGCCTTGTTCAGTGTCAGGTATACCCCTAGAGGGAAACATGCATTGTCCCCCCATGAAATCTTTTTTGGGTCTGCTCCTAGGCTAGGGTGCTACTTTCCTCAGCAATTGCAACTTACATCTGATGTACTTGTTGACTATGTGATTGCACTGTCCACCGCACTGACTAAAGTCCATGCACAAGTGTTCTCTTCTATTCCAGATTCGGAAGTAATCACTGGTACTCATCAACTACTTCCTGGAGATTTGTGAGGAAAACCCCTTTGGAACCCAGATACGAAAGCCTATTCCAAGTGCTACTGATCACAGCTACATTAGTTAAGCTGGAAGGGAAAGCTACTTGGGTCCACTCATCCCATTGCAAAAAGGTTCCTCCTCCTGATGATCAGGAACCAACACAATGAGTATAATTCAGTGGTTTGTCCTGTCCCTCATGATAATTTCAAATATTGCTCAACAGGTAACCATTACAAAAGGTAAAGATGGTATCACTTTTTGGTATAATTCACTTAATACACATGTTGCCACATACACCTTTGACTTTTGCGACATTGTTTCTTGCCCTTCAATCCCTGAACAATGTGATATATACAAGAGAGATATATACATATGTCTCACTGATGAAACTGTTGGAAGATGCTGTGAAACATGGCAGGCAGTGGGATGGGGCACTGGAACACTTTGGGGATATAGACCTCAAAGTGCCGCAGATAAAAAAGATGACCAAGGTAGATCCCTCCTTGACCGAATGACTCTAATAAAGACTGGTCGATGTCTGAATAGTGGGGTATCTGGTTCTGATATGCAATTGACTCTAACCATACAAAACCCTTGTCCCATGGATGCAGATACATATATACTGAGGACTTGGGCTAGAGGACAAGGTGCTAAATTAATGGGCGAGTTTAAGATAGCAGATCTATATAAGCACCTAGACTTACCTCTGGCATTACAGACATTAAAGCCAGGGCCCCAGATCATTGGAACAATGACTGCTACTGGTGACCCAACATATGAGGACACGTTAGCTACTGAGACCGGATTTTCAGACCTCAATGTATGCTAGGCCTCATTTAGGTACTGTTCCATTGACTATACCTTTGCAAGAAGAGACATGTTTTCTAAAATTGTTCAAAACATATAGTCATACAGATTGTGAACAATGGAGGAAAACGTACCCTGTGATGACTAGTAATCCCCACCCAGGGGGAGGTATAACTGTGTACCCTGGAAATTATACGTGTTACAGGAGAAACGTTTCTCAGGGGTTCAACTTGCAGAAGTTCCCAAGTGGGTTTTGTCACACATATAGAGATGGGTCATCCACACTGCTAGTCAATCAGACCTGATCTTTGGGGGACATATATTGGTTGTGTGGAGATATGAAACTCAGGGTAAGACTGTCAGGAGTATGGCGTGGGGAATGTACCTTGGCTAAAGCCATAGTGCCGTTACACATTGTTCCAACCTATTATGGTGATCTAGGTAGTGTTCCTCAGACACAGTCCAGAAGGAAGAGACATACATCATCATCTGAACCTAGAGAAAGTTTTGATTCCCATGTGTACATATATTCTATTGGAGTCCCAAGGGGGGTGCCCGATGAATTTAAAGCCTGTAACAAAGTAGCAGCAGGATTCGAGTCACTCATACCAATGATTGGTGTAAACAAGAATGTTGCCTGGATCAATTATATTTACTATAACCAGCAACGGTTTGTCAATTACACTAAGGATGCCTTAAAAGGCATTGCAGAACAATTAGAGGCTACATCACACATGGCCTTCCAGAACCGAATGGCATTAGACATGATCCTTGCAGAAAAAGGTGGAGTATGTAAAATGCTTCCTGACACTAGCACATGTTGTACATACATTCCTGATAATACAGGTCCAAATGGTAAGATCACACTGGCAATCCAGAAATTGGCTAATCTTGGTCAAGAATTAAAAGAAAATTCTGGCACTATAGACTATTGGGAATCATGGTTTGGTTGGATGAATGGTTGGCAGAAAGTGTTATTGCAAATAGGGATGGCTATCTTTATTGTCATAATCTTGTTAGCCTTCCTCTTATGTTGCATTATCCCCTGTATACGCAACTACCTTCAGAAAACTGTGGACAAGGCTTCTCCCACCTTTATCCACCAAGATTTAGACATAGATCTGTATGGACAGAATGATGATTGTAAGACATCCCATCTTCTGATGCAGACTGTAACTGGCTCTAAGGAGAGTGTTCTGTGAGCTGGGCTACACTATATCTGAGTACTATGGTCCCTCTCCAAGCTTAGCTACACTATTAGATATTAGAGGCTTGTTAGATCTTCCCCATGCCACATAGGTCATAGGGTAGGTGTGACGTCAGGTCATGGCAAGCCCGATCAAACGAAGATATGTACCTATGACTTACACACATGCAATGCTTTCAACATCCGGAAATAGAAGACACAAAGAATAGTGCTCTGGAAGGACCATAGTTGAGACATATATCTATTATAACAAGATATTTAGTTTTAGACACCCGATATAAGAATAGGGTGTTATACTTATAATCAGTAAGTTTTACTAATAGCTGTGAGTGTGACGAATATATTATGTCATTTTAGGGGGGACTGTTATGGATTAGGATCAGTACAAAATGCATAACTGTATTCGTGCACCTACTTATATATCTTATCTTTGCAGTATTATCGTATAACCAAGTTTTACTAATAAATGCTGAATCATTGGGAGACTCTAAAATGGAGGATTTGTCACTCCCCTGCATACAAGATGTAGGCAGCACAATTTCCGGTCTGTTAAGGATGATGAGTCTTATCACACCCTGAGCACGAGGAGGAGAACGCCATCTTCCCTTTGTCCTAAACTTCTGCCCAATAAGAGGAAGACTCATCCCCCTGTGGGATGACACCTAGAGACTCCTTAATGTTTTTAACCCAATGTCTGATCAAGGTCTCATAAAAGCGGACACCTCAGAACCAATGAATTACCGAATAAACCTGCAGCCTTATTAAATTGCGATTCTGCAAATTTAAAAGGGCTCTATTTAAGCACATAGCATATTTTTTTTACAGCAGTTTTTATTTAGTGAAGTCCTTGCTTTTGGATAGAAGTTCACTAACTAAAAACTTCTGTAAAAAAAAATATGCTATGTGCTTAAATAGAGCCCTTTTAAATTTGCTGAATAGCAATTTAATAAGGCTGCTGATGTTTTGCTTAATTATAACTTTTATCTGATTACTAAAAACTATATAAATGATGGCTGACGTAATAAAACTAGAAGAGAGAAAGCTGTATACCAGAACTCTGTGTTGGTGTATTATTTCTCTAAGGTGTGCACACTATATAAATATTGGTAATTTGGCCAGGGACAGATATTTCTGAAAAATACTTTGTTATTTACCAAAACAATATTAATACCTTTCATCGCTTCCCCTTTTCCTAATTTAAAATACAGTAGTGTGTTTATATCTGCTTTTACAGTGCTATGAACAAGAGTTAACCCGCCTTAAGGGTCCTCTCTAGTAACCATAGAATTTTTGGCTACATTTGCCATTTACGGGTGTGAAAACAATTGCAGGCTTGAGAATTGTAGCAATTTAATAGCGATTTATGATTGTAACATTTACAGGCTTGAAAGATCAAAGGTTTAGCTGCGTTAAGAATTACCATTTCGGCAACAGCAGGTATTTTCATCCTGTAACCAGCAGATCGTTTGCGGGTAGCTAAAAGAGGCCAACTTAAAAGCTGTAACTTTTGCGGGCTTCAGGAACTACAAATAAGATAATTTAATAGGGCCCTAAGTGGAGTAAAATGTGATATCTTTAATAGCTAGCTAAGAGGGTAAATAGTGCAAATTTTTGGTATCTCATAATCTCTTGCCAGATGATGGGATTATGAGATCCCAAAAGTTTTCACTAGTATCCATCTAAATTAGCCATTAAAGGTGCCACATTTTACTCCAATTTGTAAAATGTTTTTAGAAAGCAAAACCAAAAAAATAAATATATAATGCACTACATGTATTCCATTACTGACCCTTAATTGCTTTAGTTTAAACATAGTTAGTCATTTTGCCAGTACTGTCAATAGTGCAATGGGAATCTATCAGACTACAACCCATTACTTCATTCAGTAAATTTTAAGTAAAAAATGTAAATGAATTTGAACAAATGGATTGTATTTAAGATGCTGAGAAACCATAAAATCTGGCAGGTTTGTTCAGGTCATTGTACACATTGGACTGTATTGTAAAGGGGTGAAGCAACAGTGAACAAGAACATCTTTTAATTGCATTAGGTCTTGGTATATTTTTATAATTAATCCTATCCCTTTCTTATGGCTTTATGTAAAATAAATGCAAAATGTATCTCTATGGCCAGAATGTATCTCAAGCATAACATATTTATTCATAAGACCAGAAGGCTTAGCAGTTCTTTGCATTTGTCATACATTTTACAATTATATTGGTTGCAGTTTAATATTAAAACAGTTTAGTTTCTACATCCAAGCCTGTGTAGGTCCACTAAAACAATGGCAAAATATAACTAAAACATATATTTTGCACTATAAAGTTAATTTATTTACTTCTTTATGGATGGTACCTCAAATGTCATGAACGACACTGATACCATCTCAAGAACATCCATGAAACACTGTCAACCATACTGACTCCTCATTGACACAATAACTAGTGAATACCTTGCTAATATATTTTGGACAAAGTTAGCATGGACAGTGTGACAGGATGAGTTAGGATGCTCCTAAAACATGCTCCATTCCATTTCATATGATGGCTATATACAACAAAAGCTTAGATGACAAATAGAAGTATAAATGTATATTAGAGTTCAGCTATAAACCAACTATTTGTTGTAATCATATAAGGGCAATTCAAATGAGGAATGTATTGCATCTTAAACTACATCATCACTGTAATATTACATCATTAGAAGACAGGTTAACAGACTGAAGAACTGCTGATAAGCAAAGGGCCTTAGAAACCGGGCACTAATTACCACCGCACAGGCGATGCAATGCACCGGGGCCCTTCTGGTGGCTGTGCTGTCTAAATTGATAAATATGTTTTTCCATTTAATTTAATTTAATTTTACTGCAATACCTAACCAGTGCCCCCCTGAGCTGCCTTGACACCTCTAAGCTGCACCCCCACTCCCCCCGCAACATACACAATGAACTGGCCCATGTGCGCTTTTAATGAAAAACTGCCTGCTTTGGGGTTGTGCAGACATGTAGTACGTTTGATGTTGAAAATTATGTTAATAGGTTTTTGTGTGGTATTCGAGATAAGGTGGGTATCTGGGCATGTACTTAAGTGTCCTACGAAGGGCAGTGGTAAGTGAATGTCTAAAAATAAGTTGATAAAAACTTATTTCCTGCTCAAATTTTTCAGAAACACAGTATATGCACTGCAATCTGGGAAAACTGGGCGGGACATGCAAATGAGGCCACACAATGCACCATCACTCTGTCAATCCAAACCATTTTAAACATGGCTCCTTTAATGCATATGCTTGCTGTATTTCACAGTTTTAGACACAGCAACGGATGGATATTTCACAAACCAGGTCACTTAACCACATACAGTACTGTTTCACGGTTACTGCCGATCCTCAGTATGGTGTGAGTGCCTGGTTTGTGTGTTGATTGTTGTAAAGAGTATTTCTATACAGCAATTATTTCACATATGGTGGGCTAAGAGTGATAGAAGCCCTCCACCGTACAAAGTACAGTAGTACAAATAAGGAATAGTGCATTAGTGGTTCCACTTGAATGTCTAAAAATAAGTTGATAAAAACTTATTTCCTGCTCAAATTTTTCAGAAACACAGTATATGCACTGCAATCTGGGAAAACTCGGCGGGACATGCAAATGAGGCCACACAATGCACCATCACTCTGTCAATCCAAACCATTTTAAACATGGCTCCTTTAATGCATATGCTTACTGTATTTCACAGTTTTAGACACAGCAACGGATGGATTTTTCACAAACCAGGTCACTTAACCACATACAGTACTGTTTCACGGTTGCTGCCGATCCTCAGTATGGTGTGAGTGCCTGGTTTGTGTGTTGATTGTTGTAAAGAGTATTTCTATACAGCAATTATTTCACATATGGTGGGCTAAGAGTGATAGAAGCCCTCCACCGTACAAAGTACAGTAGTACAAATAAGGAATAGTGCATTAGTGGTTCCACTTGAATGTCTAAAAATAAGTTGATAAAAACTTATTTCCTGCTCAAATTTTTCAGAAACACAGTATATGCACTGCAATCTGGGAAAACTGGGCGGGACATGCAAATGAGGCCATATATATATATATATATATACACACACACCGTATATAATCGAGTATAAGCCGAGGCACCTATTTTACCACAAAATACTGGGAACAATGAGTGACTCGAGTATAAGCCGAGGGTGGGAAATGTGCTGCCCCCTGTGTCCCTTTTGTGCCCTCTGTGTCCCCCTCTTGTGTGCCCTTTTCTTGTGTCCCCCTCTGCCTCCCCTGTGTCTCCTCCCCCCTCTCCCTTCCCTGTGTCTCTTCCCACCCTCCCTTATCACCCTCCTCAACCCCCTCCTCATTCTCAACCTCTCTCCTCAACCCCCTCCTCGACCCCCCTCCTCATCCTCCCTCCTCATCCTCAACCCCCTCCTCATCCTCAACCCCCCTCCTCAACCTCAACCCCCCATCCTCAACCCCCTCCTCAACCCCCCTCCTCATCCTCAACCCCCTCCTCAACCTCAACCCGCCTCCTCATCCTCAACCTCCCTCCTCAACCCCCTCCTCATCCTCAACCTCCTCATCCTCAACCTCCCTCCTCATCCTCAACCTCCCTCCTCAACCCCCCTCCTCATCCTCAACCCTCCTCCTCATCCTCAACCCCCCTCCTCATCCTCAACCCCCTCTCCTCAACCTCCCTCCTCAACCTCAACCCCCCTATCCTCAACCCCCCTCCTCATCCTCAACCCCCTCCTCAACCTCAACCCCCTTCCTCATCCTCAACCCCCTCCTCATCCTCAACCACCTTCTCAACCTCCCTCCTCAACCTCAACCCCATCCTCATCCTCCACCCCCCCATCCTCCACCCCCTCCTCAACCTCCCTCCTCAACCTCAACCTACCACCTAAACCTCAACCCCCCTCCTCAACCTCCCTCCTCATCCTCCACCCCTCATCCTCCACCCCCCATCCTCAACCCCCTCCTCAACCTCCCTCCTCAACCTCAACCCCCCTCCTCAACCCCCCTCCTCATTCTAAACCACCCCTCCTCATTCTAAACCCCCCTCCTCATTCTAAACCCCCCCCTCCAAATACCTCCCCCTCTCCCTTTCCCCTCACTTACCTCCATGTGCAGCTTCTGCTCCGGCCTCCGCTCCTTCCGGCGTCTTGACCCGGCCAATGCTAAAGACGTGGCACGCATGTGACATCACATCATTAGCATATACCGGGTGCCGACGTCCACTCATCCGCTCAATCCCCTCTCCCGCCCCTCATCGTCTGCCTCTCCTCTCCTTCCTCTCCCCCTCATCCTCTCCCTCTCCCTCTCCTCTCCTCCCCCTCCCCTCATCCTCTCCCTCCCCTCTCCCTCCCCTCATCCTCTCCCTCTCCCCCCCTCATCCTCTCCCTCCCCTTTCCCTCCCCTCCTCCTCTCCCTCTCCTCTCCCTCCCCCTCCCCTCTCCCTCGCCTCATCCTCCTTCCTCCCTCCCTCCCTCCCCTCCCTCATACTCCCTCCTCCCGTTCCCCCTCTCCAGGGGGAGGAGAGGAGAGGGAGAGGATGAGGGGAGGAGAGGAGAGGGAGAGGATGAGGGGAGGGGGAGAAGAGGGAGAGGAAAGGGAGAAGCACCGGTGCCCTCCATTAACTAACTATGCCACCACTTACAAATGTTATTTTGAGAAAAACACTATAAACAAAGGACTGACTGGAGGCAAGAGCCACAGCATAGTTGTGAGGTGAGCACTCATGCACACCTGGTAGTCAGAAACGTCCACAGAGTATTGTTTACCAGAAGATCTGAAGGGTTCATGTGATTCTGTCCTCCAGAACAATGGTAACACATCTATAATAAAGCCTTGTTCTGCCAGCACTATAAAGCATGTCAGTTCTGTTGACCTATAAGCAGTCTTTTGGGGTTGGAGCCTGATAGCAGCCGTGAGATTGAAGGCAAGAAACAGCAATGAGGCAAACAGGGTGATCCAAATTAGTCTTGTACTCAGAAAGTGAAGTTCTACTAAAAAGTAAGAGGACAAGAAGAAGGAGATATCACAATCTAGTGTAGCTTTCTTAAAGAGATCAAATAATAGTAATGTTATAGAGAAAACAACCTGCATATGCACTTTAAAAGGAGCTTGCTAGGTTGCCATAAATACATTGGAATGACCCTTTTCTATTACATCCTATCTATTTTTGTTGACATGACCACCATCCAAAAGGTAACTTGGGTGCTGTCAACAACATATTTTAATTTTCTAGAAGACAAAATTGACTATGACCAATGCTTTAATTATTTTTCAGAGACAAAGTCAAACATAAAAATGTGTTGTTTTTTTTTTGTGAATAGAGAATGTTACTTTAGTGTCATTTTTACAATGTGTAAGGTATAATATAATTGCAAAAGCAATGCCATTTATAAAACAGCTCAACATAGTACTGGATATATAGTGCTTCTTGCCTTAATCAACCTAAAAACGAAACAACATCTCAAATAAAGTAAAATGATCATTTGATTTAATGATTGTTGGATTATGGGGTTTCAGTCTGTGTTCTTCAATTTTAGTTAAACTGCTTTTTTCATTAGTAAATAGAATAAAAACAAAGAAAACTAAATTATTAAATTCCTCAAGCTCTTTCAGGGCATCTATAGATTCTGCTCCAACGTCAGTAAGGTTATTGCATACAGTATATAAAGGTGCCATATTGTCTATTATTCTGACACTGTATTTCATAGAACAAAGAGGCCGAAATACAAATTCGTACTCAACAAATAAAAATGATCTATTTTCACTCTATAATACTTTTTATAACTGATTTCAGTCTGTGTATCCTTTCAATGGCTCTAGTTAGTTTATTATAGGCTTCAGTTTTAGAAATGAGAGATAATTTAAACTAATGACAAAATGACTTGTCCTAGAAATGCTTCAAGCTGAGTAACTACTCTGTGCATAATAAGTCCAAATGAAAGATATTATGACTTGCAATTTAAATTAAACAGATTAACTCAGTATCACTGGAATTTACATATTTGCTAGACTATCTTTAAGACTCTAGTTATGAAATATTATGTAGCAATAATGTCTTTACTTCAACTTATATCTTAATTTTTGGTCTAGTAAAACTTATCATTTTATAATTTTAGGAAGTCAATTATTTTTAATATTCCATCTACATCCAGTACAGGCATTTTTTAATACTAAGTAAAAGGAAACTCTGCAGTAGAAATTATGGTCGTTTTTTAGGACGTTTTCAAGGGCAGAACTTTAAAAGATATGCAAGAAAAAGTCAAAATTATTCATTTACAAGTTACAGAAATAATAAGATTACAAAAAAACTCCACGTTTGTGAATTATGAAACAAACTAATAACATTAACCGCTATCTAAGCCATGAACATTTTTTTGAAAGAATCTTACATTTAGTATAATTCTGCTTCTGCCATGGGTGTTACAGTCTTGGGCCAAGATTTGATGGATCATAATAAGACGTAGCATTTGATTTTTCAACCATAAAATAACAGTAGACTCTCTAGCACCGACAGTGATTGCCATATTCCGAATAAGTTTCTGGTTGCTTGAAAGTCACTATAAAAATGGGCCTAACACTATACCCCCTAGAAAACCATATACAATGAGCCTGATTCAATTCAAAGCCTGCATTTCACGGGATCCAGGCCGTATGTCTGCGTGCGTGCTCCTTTCCGTCTCTGATTGCAGGGCTATTCAATTGAGCAAGCGTGCAATTTACAGGCTGAGGCCTCAAGCCCGTAAACCCTGGTTCCACATGTAAAGCTTCAGAGTATCTGATCCGATGATGAGTGCCAAAATCAAGCAAGGCTGTAATTTGCAATCCCATCACAGCTCAATTAACCAATAGGAAGCGGAGAACGGCATAAAAGACTGTGAAAAACGTAAGTCATTGTGCCGTAGCTGAGAAAGTCAACACACAGCTCTAGGCGTTGGTGGGTTTTTGACAGAGATATATATAAAGAGAGATAGACTGAGAAAGAGATAGTGAGTGCTAGAGAGAGAGATGGAGGGTTCTAGAGAGAGCGAATGAGAGCTCTAGATAGAAAGAGAATGTTAGAGAGAGATATAGAGAGTGTTAGAGAGATAGAGAGTGCTAGACAGACAGAGAGAGATAGTGAGTGTGCTAGAGAGAGAAATAGAAAGTGTTAGAGAGAGATAGATAGAGAGAGAGAGAGAGAAGCACCAGAGGAGGAGGAGAGTGAGGAGAGGAGAAAAATGAGGAGAGAGAGAGAGGGAAACACCGGAGGAGGAGAATAGGAAAGTGAGGAGAGATAGAGGTATGGAGAGAGGGAAAGGAGTAAACAGGTCAGGGAGGGGAGGTACATGTGTAGGAGAGCAGGGGGGGCATGTGCCCCCGGATGTAGGAGCAGAGGTCAGGGGCCTGATGCCAGGGGGGAGATAGTGGGGATGAGGGGCAGGCCCAAGGGAGAGAATGGGGAGGCCAGGAATCCCAGGCACAGTTTGAAGGGCAAGAGGTCGTGTCAAAGCAGAGGGCCCACAATTATAGCCCAGAGGAGACAAAAACCCTCATCAGGGAAGTCCAAGCCCACAGTGGCATCGTCCATGGTGGGAGGGATGAGGCCTGCCCATAAGACATGTGCCTGGAATGATGTTACTGCAGCTGTTGTGTCACTAGGGGTTGCAAACAGGGATTTCAAGTCTGTTAAACATTGATATGATGACTGCCGGATGAAGGTCAAGAAGAAGATGGCAGTAGAGGCCACAATAGACTGTGAAACTGGTGGTTGTCACCCACTTAACATCACCTACATTGGATGGGTGTGTACTATTAAGGAGTCATTGGAGCCAGCAGCTTTAGTGGACCTTCCAGGACAGCTGGTCAATGGCTTTCAGGCAACCCTGCAATGTGAGTATCATATACACCATCACACCCTCTTATGCACACACATGAACCCCACACACATAAATAACTGACATAAAATAGCACTGTAAGATCTCTGGTTACGACTACAGATATATGGGGCAGCAATAGCCATGTACATCCAGGAAGAATAACTATTATATCAATGAAATGTCTGTCTAATACCTGCAGTTCAAATGGATTCTGAATAGCAGTTGCCAGTGCAGTTTGTGTTAGTGTTGTGTGCTGCTTGTTCTAAGTTCATGTAAAATAAAACAGTTTAAATATCAATTGCAATTGTGTATTTGTTGTTATCTTCCCCATGTTACACTGCACTGTTTAAAGCTGTGTCACTTAACGCTCCTACTGCTTGGAAGCTTTCCCCAGCGTTAAACGAGGTATAGCTGTAGATCCACATTGATTTTACATCCAAAAGAGAGTACATGTATTGGTGTGTACACTGCAGCATATGTGAATACAGACTCTGAAGGACTGCATGTGTGTGTCATGTACTAGCCTAACCTGGACCATGCCTCATAAGAATGTTAACACCGATTGCTGAGAATTGGTCACAGATTGGTCAGTCTCACACACTGCACAGCAGATTCGGATGAGCATGTGTCCTAATGAACTGCAGATGGCACACCACATCATATATATATATATATATATATATATATATATATATATATATTGATATGAGCCATGATCCACAATGCTCATGATACAGCTCAATGTTTATCTGCAGGAAATAATCACCACAACCAATTACAAGTGATCATGATATCAGGGATATGGAAACACACAGCAAGCAATTCAGCAGCAAGATCGTTGTGGGTAACACCCCCTGGGCCCTCACAGGCATGACAGGCACGTTCCCAGCCCTTTCAAACTACTAAAATGTCATTGAGCCAGAAACCACCCTCAGGGATGTCGGGGGCCTGGGGACCACTCTCAACAGGCCCACTACTGCTACCTGGTAACATGCAATTGATGCGTTGGCTGGACCCCAATCCTTTTCCTCTCCTGACACGGGCAAGAACAGATGATGTCCCAACAGATGATGCCATAACAGTGGTTGTCCCAGCAGTTGTTGTCCCAGCAGTTGTTGCCCCAACAGACCTGGTCAACACCATCCCTATGGGCAACACCATCTCCATTGGTAACACCATCTCTATTGGCAACAACATCTCCACTGGCAACAGGATCCCAACGGGCGACACCATTTCCAATGACAACACCATCGCCAATGGCAATACCATTTATAAGTGACAACATCATTGCCCATTGCCAATAGCAACAACATCACAACAGGCAACACCTCTGTCATCAACAGTCCGACTTTGTCTGGAGACAGAACTCACAGCCCCACACAAGGCACCTTGAACGACATCTTTCAGCAATTCTGCATGGCTGATGAGCACAACAATGTATCAGTGCAACTGCTGATAACTCAGCTTCAAAGGCAGAATGATTTTGGTACCAAGCAGGTCGAAAGCATCAGAGCAATATACAGTATGGTGAGGTGAGGAGGCATAATCTTCGGATGGAGAGGTATGAGCAAATGGCTCATAGCGACAGACAAGCCCAGACACATCACTTGGCACAGCTAGTGCAGTTGGTGGAAGACAACATCAACACTTTCCAGCCTTTGGTTCCACAGGCTCCACCCCCACCGCAACCAGAGCTTGTGATGTCCTCATCTCACCCCTTACCACCAACACCAGCTGCTACACAGCCACCCCAGTTTGATGTACGCCTCAATCCAACACCTCCTGGCTTTGGTAGAGGGAGAAAGAGCAATGGCATGGAAGGTGTGGGCCCAGTGCTCAGAAAGAGAAAGTAGGTGAGAATGTCCCCTAGGTCAGTGGTTGTCAAACCTCTATTCAAGACCCACCACACAGACCATGATTTAGGTGAAACACTGTGTGAATACAAATGGGAAGCAATTCAAGGCTCCCATACCTGTTGAATACTCATTGCCTCACTTTTAGTTACCGAGTTTCACTTAAATCATGGCTTCTCTGATGGCTCCTGAGGAGAGAATTGTGAACCACTGCCCTAAGTCCTCCTCATCCACACTCCACAATGAATATTATTTTGTATTAATGTTGACATACTATTGGCTGGCTACAGAATGTGTACACGTAACGTTATGTTAAATATTTCTGCAATTGATGTTCAATGTGGCTTGCCGTTGAGATGAGGTGTTGCAGTCAATCCAAATAGTGTTCTGATTGATATCTTGTTTTTGTCTCTGTAGGTCTTAATAGGCTAATCTCACGACCACGAAGGCATGTGCCTGAACCTCCTCTTTCTGTGTCACAGATTCTGCAAATTAATTTCTGATTATTTATTATTATCTGAAAACTCACTGTGTGTGGAATAGATCTGTGTGATATTATCCATGTTTATTTTAATCTGTTTAATTGAGCAGATATAGACAAGTTGTAATTGCTATGCACATGACTGGTTTCTTCTATTACATGGAGTGATTTTTGATGATCCTTTTTTTCACCAGATTCCGGTTGCAGTGGTGTAATGACTACATGTGTCCCTGGTAGGTGCTATGCATCTCGCTTATTCTAGACTGTGATATAACCCCCTTTAGGTATCCCCTTTTTCCCAAACATGACCTCTTACACTCATGGGACCTGCCCACACCACACCCATGATATTAATGCACAGTCTTGTCCATTTCTGATTGTTCTCTTTTTATGAAATAAAGCTTTGTTATACCGTTCTAACCATGTCACATTCCTATATCAGTAAATTAATGAGCCCTAGTTACTGTGCAATAGATTAATACATATAATCAAAATAATACTGATCTAATAATATATGGTTAAAGCAGATGAGAAGTCTAATTTGTGAGTCTGTGGAGTATCAATATTCCCTTAAAGAGCTGATAAGAATATGAAAGGTAATAATGTGAATTGAATGATACACTTGATGTGATTTGATCAAATGATAATCAGTATACATCTTGGCACCTAGCCACCAGCAGTGGTGTGGGACTTTCCTGGATGGGCCTAGCTGGGTTATCCTGACGGAGGTGAGTTGGCTGTTACTCCATGTGCCTCTGCATAGCTTCCATGTGTTTTTGTCACCCTTCATGATGGGTTAGAGTAGATTAGTGTGGTGTATGTTCTCCTGGTCCCCTTCTGGATTGCTAAGTGGTGGTGGTGATGGGGCTTGTGTACCTCAATGAAGCTGTAAGCTATACCATGTAGGGTCACTGTAGGTGTCATAGCAGAGAGGTCAGACAAATCACAGTCCTCTAGAGAAGGAACTGGCAACCCACTCCAGTATCTTTGGCATGCAAACCTTGTGGATACACACAGACAGAGACATAAGTAAATGTGCTGTAGTCCATAGAGTCACAGAGGATCGGACACAACAGAGGGACTAAATAACCAAATGTGAAATGTTCCCCTGGTACTTGATATATGCCACGTGGTGGTGTAATTTGGCCACTATTTGTTTTGCCAATGTAGATGTGATGAGTGAGTTGTATATAATATGATCTTTGTATTTTTAGGGTCCACTTTAGAGCCTCTGTGAGTGAGAAAGGGTTAATATGGCAGACATTTCCATGTATTTGTGTTTCAATTTAATGAGGTAGTGTGTCTTTAATTGTTCTCAGTATTTTGCAGCATGGCTTTTCATATTGGCATATGCATGACCATTACAACATATGAGGAAAATACAGTGCCTTGCAAAAGTATTTACCCCCCTTGGCATTTCTCGTGTTGTCTCACAACCTGGAATTACCATGGATTGTTTAAGGATTTGCATCATTTTTTTTAAAGAACAAGCCTACAACTTTGAAAATGTTTTTGTGGGGGTTTTTTTATGCGAAGCCAACAACAAATAGGATAAAAAAACAAAAAAGTTAATGTGCGTAACTACTCACCCCCCTAAAGTCAATACTTTGTAGAGCCACCTTTTGCACAATCATAGCTCTAAGTCATTTTGGATAAGTCTCTATGAGCTTGCCACATCTTACCACTGGTATTTTTGCCCATTCCTCCTTGCAAAACTGCTCCAGCTTCTTCAATTTGGATGGTTTGCGCTTGTGAACAGTAATCTTTAAGTTTGACCACATATTTTCTATTGGATTGAGGTCTGGGCTTTAATTAGGCCATTCCAACACATTTACATGTTTCCCCTTAAACCACTCAAGTGTTGCTTTAGCAGTGTGTTTGGGGTCATTGTCGTTCTGGAAGGTGAACCTCCGTCCCAGCCTCAAATCATGCACAGAGTGGTACAGGTTTTGCTCAAGAATATCCCTGTATTTAGCACCATCCATCTTTCCCTTTGACCAGTTCCCAGTCCAGGCTTCTGAAAAATATCCCCACAGCATGGGGATGGTGTTCTTTGGGTGATGTGATGTGTTGGGTTTGCGTTAGACATAGCATTTTCTTTGATGGCCGAAAAGTTCAATTTTAGTCTCATCAGACCAGAGCACCTCCCTCCATAAATGTAGGGAGTCTCTCACATGACATTTTTGCTGAAAGTAATGGCTTTCTTCTCGCCACTCTGCCATAAAGCCAAACTCTATGGAGCGTAGCGCTTATTGTCGTCCTATGTACAGACACTCCAGTCTGTGCTGTGGAACTCTGCAGCACCTCCAGGGCTACCTTAGGTCTCTGTGCTGCCTTTCTGATTAATGCCCTTCTTGCCGTGAGTTTTGGTGGGCAGCCGTCTCTTGGCAGGTTTGCTGTTGTGCCATGTTCTTTCCATTTGGTTATGATAGATTTAATGGTGCTCTTGGGGATCATCAAAGATTCAGATTTTTTTTTTATAACCTAATCCTGACTTGTGCTTCTCAACAACATTGTCCCTTACTTGTTTGGAGAGTTCCTTGGTCTTCATGGCAGTGTTTGATTAGTGGTGCCTCTTGCTTAGGTGTTGTAGCCTGTGGGGCCTTTCAAAAAAGTTGTGTATATCATGTGACACTTAGATTGCACACAGGTGG
Source organism: Discoglossus pictus (assembly GCA_027410445.1). Taxonomy (NCBI): domain Eukaryota; kingdom Metazoa; phylum Chordata; class Amphibia; order Anura; family Alytidae; genus Discoglossus; species Discoglossus pictus. Next base: position 74,542,177 of record CM050172.1, read on the forward strand.
ACATCATTTAACTAATTATGTGTCTAATGAAGGTAATTGGTTGCACCAGAGCTTTTTATGGGCTTCATAACAAAGGGGGTGAATACATACGCACATGCCAATTTTCTGTTTTCTATTTCTAAAAAAATTGTTTCATATATATATATATATTTCTCGTTTCCCTTCACCAACTTAGACTATTGTATTCTGATCCATCACATACAATTCAGATTAACAAAACATTGAACTTAAGGCTGTAATGTAACAAAATAGGTAAAAAGTCAAGGCGGTAACTACTTTTGCAAGGCACTGTATATATATTTTTTCAATATTTGATAGTAGGGCGTTGTTTTGCAAGTAATTGTAATGCCTTCCATTGCTTTCCCCATATTTGAAAGTGCATTAGGGTCTTTATAATGTAACTAGCGACTTGCCCGTCAAAAAATGACGGTCAATAAAATTTAAATGTTGTGAAATTTGTTTGCATCTCCAAATGAGTCAGCTACATTTGTCCCTTTTTTTTTCTAAAAATAAAAACACATAATTATTTTTAACTTTTTATTTTTTTAACTTTCAACTTATATTTCCCAAACATTAAACTTTGTAACATGCAACTTGTATATGAAACATTTGTGCAACATTTTGTTACCAATACTAACACTTTTCAATACATATTTATCACTGAGTAACTGCAGATTATATTAACTTAGAGTAATTAAATTGTTTTAACAATAACATACTTTTTCTCATTTGTAACATATTTGTTAAACTGTTGTTAAACTAAATTAGCATTGAATCCAGAGGAAGGCAAACAATAAAAAACCCCTATTGAAACTTGTCCAATTGTATCAAAGAGGGAAAAAAATTAATTCCTTCCTGACCCCATTAACTGGCGATCGGATTTCTCCCTGAATCAATACTTTGTCTTTAAATAATACATTTTAAATTCTTACTAAATACTTAAACTTTATAGTAACAATACATATTTGACTATACAACATATATATTTACCCAACTTTTGTAAACATTCCAAAAACACATATTTAACATTTTAAATTGTAACTTCAAACAATAAAATTTAACTTTTGTAAATTATGGAAAAATCAGTGAATTGTTTTTGTGGGGCCAATCATGTAAATATAAAACTTTGAACCCATTCCAATCTGTTTCAGGATATTTTACTGTTGTTTTTTTTTTTCATTTAGTCCATTCTGCAAATATCAGATATATTTTCATAATTGAAATAGTGGTCCCCTGTTTAAAGAGTCCCAGAGTACTTTAATTTAGTACTGGAAGTCAAACCACTGTTCTCTATCTTTTTTTGTCCATTCTTTAGATGTTTTACTTGAAATATTGTTTTTGTGCAATCATATTGAGTCCCATAAAATGTTGGCAGTAAAATGAAACCATTGTCCACTATCTTTCCAACACCTCATAGTAGACAATGTTTTTGGTGTAAACACATCCATCGTCCAATAAATGACCTTGAGTTTCGTTTTCTTCAACATGCACTTTAATTTCTTTTGGATTAGTGCACCTTGAAAAAGCCACATAGAGTTGTCCATGTGCAAAAACTGGTTCCTTTAAAAAAATCCCAACTGACTTAAAAGTTTGTCCTTGGGATTTATTAATGGTCATAGCAAATGCCATGATAACTGGAAATTGTCTCCGTTGAAGGACAAAGGGCAAACCACTCTCACTTGGAGCTAAATCAATTCTTGGTATAAAAACTCGTTCACCTTTATGGGTCCCAGTTATAATTTCTGCATGTATAAAATGATCTTTTAACTCATGCACAATTAATCGGGTCCCATTACAAAGTCCTTTTTTTGGATTCATATTTCGCAATAACATAACAATTGCACCTTTTTTCAATTGTAAAATATGTGGGGGCATTCCAGATGGTGTTAACGAATTAATAAATTCGATATTAAAATTCGATTCACTGTCTTTATCATCTGACAGAATCGAATCTGCACTGTAATAATTCTTTTGTGGTGCATTGATGTATTTTAAAATTTCGTTATTTACATTCAAGGCATCGATATTTTTTGATGTTAATATTACTTTGTTTGCAATGTCTGTGTAATCCTCATTATTAAGAGTGTTTAGGAATATGGCTGATATGAGTGATTCATTGCAAACCATTTCTGATGGAATTTCAATGGTATCATTTGGTAAATGCTGTATTTCTGGATGTTTTCCATCTCCGATTTTAATGAGCCAGTCATTGAATTCCTTTTGGCCTTCAGATCTCATATTTAATTCTAATTTGAGATGTGTAAATATTTGCCACAGTTTACTGGTCTTGATACATGTTTCAATGATCTCTGTTCTATTTCCGTGTGGCACAACAGGTAATGTTTGCCTAAAATCACCTCCTAACAGCATCACCTTTCCACCAAATGGCAACTTATTATCCATCACTTCTTTTAAGAATCTGTCAATACATTGCAGTGCATGACATGACATCATTGTTGCCTCGTCTATGATAATTAGTTTAGTTAGTTTGAATTTTTTTGCTTGTATGGAATTGAGTCGAATATCTGAGACTGATGTTTCCAAAATGGGAACTGGCAGCTTAAATCCACTATGCACAGTTCTACCACCATCTAACAAAAGTGCAGCAATTCCAGTTGTTGCAAATGGCAAAGCTATCTGATCCTGTGATCGAATATAACTCATCAAACAATTGTACAGATAAGTTTTTCCTGATCCACCTGGTCCGTCTAGATAGAAATACCGGTCTTTGACCATTTCATCATCTGTAGCATTTGTGATGGCATGAAATGCTTCTAACTGTAAATTATTTAAAGTTGCCAGTTTTTCTTGGGTTTTTTGTTTTTGAAGCTCAGTGTCATAATCATCAAAATTGATGTCATCTATAAGTCCTGGATCTGGTAAATTAAAACTTGCACAATTTAATCCATGAGCCAACAATATTTCTTGGATTTCCAACAATGTTTTTAACAGAGCTATTGGTTCTCTGTAACGTTTCAAGAAATCTTCTGACATGTTTAATTTAAATGTTTCCCACAAAGTGAAAGCATCAGGTACATTGCAAAATATACAAATGAATGCAAATTGTTGTCTCATTTGCTTAGGCATTTGACATAGTGCTGCTTCTTCCAGACACCTCTCCCATTCTGTATCATCAGCTATGAAATTTTGATGTCTTGCAGCTAATAGGAATGTCTCATAAACTATGTCATTCACTGTACGTAAATGCTCAAAACTCTGTGTACCGGGAACATGTAACAGAAGTAATCTTAAGCTGAAACGTTCAATGTCCCTTGGACTGACGGTATAAATTCGTGGTATGATTTTATGGGTATCTCTTTTTCGTAGTCGCCATAGACCATTTACAAATACATAGTGATATGGTATCTCTATGTATAAAAATTGTCTGGCATGCGTATCCTGACAGTTTAATTTAAACCACGCAGTAAGCGTAGTATCTCTGTCTTCACTTTGATATAATGCAGTTCTTTCATTTCCTTCAGTAAAGCAAACCATCTGACTTTGAGGCAAATGTACAGCTAAACGATAGATAGCATGTGATCGATCATGCATCTCAAATTTCAAAAGGCGCCACATTGCTTCCGGAGCACTCACATACCGAGCATCTAAATAATTTGAAAGTTCATCATGTAAAATTGGATTTTCGTTTTCATTTCCAGCACCTTGTACAACAACAGTAGCTGCATCATATCCTTTGTATATATATTTATACACATACTTAATTGATTTAATCGAAGTGCAAGCTTCCACATTGATGTGTGCATTGTACTTCATGAGCAAATGTGGATTGTATGGAACGACAAATCTATTATCAACCTTTTGGCCCCGGATAATAGCTGTTTGTCCTTGTGTTCTTTTATACAAAGGATATCCATCACAATTTGCATAAGTTTGCATTTGAAATTGTTTTGGAAATTCTTTAGTACATTTTTTATTTTCCATACATGGTGAATTCGGATTCATCTCTCCACATGGGCCATGAATCATTCTATGTGTAACAATCTCCCAAAGTTTTGTATATATTTCTTGGTCTGGCAATTGTGCCGAAATTACTGAATCCACTCTCTCTGCAGTTTTTAACTTGTCTTTTTCCTGCAGTATTAAAAGTATGTGAGCATGTGGCAATCCTCTTTTTTGAAATTCAATGGTGTAAACAAAAGCCACACATTGTCCAAATAAATGTGCTTTAGTGATGTCATGAATTAATGAATTGAGTTTGATTTTAAATACTCTTGCCACTAAATCTGGTCGGTCAGAAGTAGTTTGTGCCAAATTCAAATTCTCCTTTATCTCTGGCCATTGTGGATTACAGGTGAATGTAATAAATAAATCTGGTTTTCCAAATTTAGTAACAATAGCCATGGCATCATTATACCTTTCTCGCATATTGCGAGGAGATCCTTGGAAAGAGGATGGCAAAATAATTGCTCTTCCAGCTGGAATGTCTCTGTTGGCAGCTAAATCTGCCACATAATCCATTAATCCACAATACTGTTCTACTCGTAATTTATTTTGTTGATATTTAATAAAATTTAGATTATTGGCTTCAACTTGTAAATATGAATCAATAATCCATTGTTGAGTGAGTTTTCCTCCATGTAAAATTGGATTAAAACAATCACGGATAGCAGTTTGTGCCACTTTATATTCCAGCATGGAAATATTAGATCGAATACGAAGTTTAGTATTGGGATAACTTTCCAATTTTAATTTTGGTTCCCATCCTGGTTCCCCATTTGGAAAGAAAATGGGATATGTCATTGGATCTAAATTACAGCTTAATATATTGATATTAATAAATGGTTGTTCTTCATTGCGTGGATATATTCTAATATCCCGCTGAAAAGGTGGTTCACCATCTTCATTTTTAAACACCATGGCAACCTCATTTACAGTAGGTAAATTATATCTTCTCTGATCAGTGTTGCGATCTCTTTTTAACACCATATTGACTCTTGGTGTAGGCAATTGATGTCTTTGAGCATGTTCCTGTTGTTCTTTTTCAAGCTGTGCTAATTGTTTGTATGCTTGACTATATGGGTTTTTTTTCATAATTTTATCCAGCTGTTCAAAGACTATGCGCAAACACTGTCTATTTTCTGGAAGTGTCATTCTTTGTTCCACAGCTTCCATCGTATCTAAGACATATAACTGTGCAAATTTCCTTTGCTGTCCTTCTTGTGGGTGTAAATGTGAAGTTCTGTGGTATATTTGACCTTGAACTCTGAAACAATAAGGACCATGTCCTGGTACATTTTCTGCTAATGTTGCACCCATTGAAGCAAATGAAATTGCACTGTTATAAGACCTTATGTTTTGTTTAAAATTATTATAATTTGGAAATGTTGGATCACTCATAATGCATTCTAAATAATATGGAAATGGGTGTCTTACTGGAAGTTTGACCTTTCCTTTCTGACAGCAACTAATGAAATTTCCGTCATAAGGTCTTTCCTTTATAAAATGATAGGCCCCACAAAACTGACAAACCACATTAAGTAATCCACAATAATGAGTATCTACTTCTACTGCAGTAGTAAACACATTATCATGCATTTCTTCAACATAAATATCAGACCCACATTCTATATGTACATTTTTTTCTTGTGTGTCTACATTCAAGTCATTCTGCAAAATAGAATCATTGCACAATGGTTCAGAGAGATGTTTTTCTTTACTTTTACGTTTCTTGGAAGCCCCAACACACTCACTTGCGGCTTTCTTACTCATCTTTCTTTTATTTAAAAGTCTCTGTCGATCTTCTTCTCGCAAGCGTTGTGAAGTCTCCGGTGTCTGAGCATCTCTCCACCTTTGCTTCCTTTCCCTTGCCATTTTTCTTTTGCGTTCAACTTTGTCTTCTCCATTGTCCGCCATGTTAATCTGTAATTGTAAATAGAAATGCAATTATTGTTTATTCTTTGTTTTGTCTACATTTTTTTTTCCTTTTTGTACTGTTCGATGAAAGTAGATAAATAAACTAATAAAACATTTTCAATTGTTGCACTTTAGACTGAAAGAAATGAAACCATTTTTTAAAGTATTTTATTGACATATATGAAATCGGAAATAGCTGCACATATCTATCTTTATATTATTAATCCTTCAATGACATTCCTTCTTGATTGAATTCACAGCATACCATCAATTTATTTTTTTTGCAAGTGTTGTAAGCTTCTTATTTTCTTTAAATATTATTATTAATTAGTATTGTCTTTTCATGATTTTTCATTTTTTGAGTAAATATCATACATTAAATGACTCAATAAGTACTCTCTATTTTCCACAAATTTAAATTTACACCAAATATATAATAATAGCCTTCTTGTATGCATCACTACAAAATTAAATGTTATACCTGTGAGGATGATGTTGATGTTGTTCCAAGGCTGCAAACGTCACGCTGTCTGTTTATTCCCTTGCAGATCTGAATAAACTGTAAAATCAAATAGATAATATTTGTAAACTTTTGCTTCATCAATATCATTAAATGAACATATATTCGGCTACATTAAAAACCTCATAATTTAATTTCTGTACCTGTCCAAATGATCCTTATGCTGTTCAATGTGTTGAAACGTCACTATCTCTGGTCATTCACGTAGATTTCCCTGCAATTATACAAAATAGTAATTGATGTATAATATGTTACTTAATCAATGAGGCTTAACATAACTATTTTTGCATACATTAAAAACCTGAAAAAAAATATATCAATAAATCAGCATGAACACACATATGTAAGCATAGATTCTAAACTCAATCTTACTGTTATTTTTTCAATAGGAATCAATGAATATATCTTAATCTTAAATTAATGTCTGACTAAATATAACCTCAACACATCAGCATGTAGGCTTTTTTTTTTACTGTTATTTTAAAATGAGTATGTTACAAATGACTTCTTAAAAAAATGTACATTACTAATGAACTAATAATCAATTAATGTTCATTAATATTCAACTAATGTGTGACTCAATCTAACATTAACATCTAAGCATGAGTATATCGGCTTTATTTTTTATTTTTGGTTTATTTTATACAAAATATTGCACATTCTTAACCTTTGTTCAAATTAATGATTATTAATGATAGATTATGAAAGTTAATTACAATTCTTACCCACAGGTAATCACGACATAACACAAAATAGTTCTTAAATTAATGTACATTAATAATTAATGAATTAATGTGTTCCTAATTAATTAATGTACATTATGAATGTTATTAACAATTGTTTCACACAGGTAATCATGACATATAACTAAATAATTGTAAAATTAATGTACATTAATAATTAATTACTAAAAATTTTTTTATTGATCTTCTTAATTTTGATATTAATAATTAATTATTAATTAATAATGTACATTATAAATGTTATTAACAATTCTTTCACACAGGTAAGCACAATATTATTTTTCTATTAATTACTACCAATTTATTAATTAATAATTATAAATAGGCACACTAATATTTTTCTATGACTTAAATTTCTTCTCTATTATTTATTAATTAAGTACCAATTTATTAATTACTAATTATAAATAATAGGCACAATATTATTTTTATATTAATTAACTTTATTATCTATTATTTATTAAGTAATTATCAATTTATTAATTAATAATTAGAAATAATACATTTACCTTTTTTAATATAACAATGCTGAAGCAGTATACTGAAGAGCTAACAACCTATTGCGATTTCCCCGCATCCGAAAACATCCAGTCAGACTGTCATCACCTGAGGAGAAAGTGTCAGTCCTGTGTGAAATGTGCCCTATATATAGGCTTTGTGACCAATGTTTTAGGCGGGAAATCCGCAGTTGCGCGAGCCAAATGCGTTGTTTTCGGCGGGAAATTCTATGTGGCGCGAGCCAAAGGCGGGAAATCTGTGTTAATGCGTAAATCGGTAATCTCGTTTTCGTAAAATATACTCGTTACTGTCTTTTTACTCATTGTGCGGTTAATCCGCATCCTTTATCTCGTTGTTTTTCTAACACATACGTCTGTGGCGGTGTTTTACGCAGTTCGTAGTAGTATAGCCTCGTTTTCATTTTTTTTGTCGGCCATTTTTTTCTCGCTTAGCCGATTTTCAATCTTTTTAACTCGGCTAAATCGATCTAAATTGCAGTTCCAACTCACTTCCAGACCTCCTGCCTGGTTCCCCATGCTGTAAGTGACCTTTATTTATTTTTTTTGTGTGTATTTAGTGGGTTTTTTTTGTGTTTTTCTTCCGCCGCTTATCTCGTAATTTTTTTCACCTCGTATTTTTTTTTCTAATTGCTACGATGTAACGGCTCGCCTCGCTACGCGAGGCTCGCCTGCAATGAGCGCCTGCGGCGCTCATTGCCAAAGTGCTACGATGTAACGATGCTACGATATAACGTCTCGCCTCGCTACGCGAGGCTCGCCTGCAATGAGCGCCTGCGGCGCTCATTGCCAAAGTGCTACGATTTAACGGCTCGCCTCGCTGTGCGAGGCTCGCCGGGCGATGAGCGCCTGCGGCGCTCATCGCAAAGTCATACGCACTACGCAACAGAGCGGTTTAACGGCTCGCCTCGCTGCGCGAGGCTCGCCGGGCGATGAGCGCCTGCGGCGCTCATCGCAAAGTCGTACGCACTGCGCAACGCAAAGTCATACGCACTACGCAACAGAGCGGTTTAACGGCTCGCCTCGCTGCGCGAGGCTCGCCGGGCGATGAGCGCCTGTGGCGCTCATCGCAAAGTCGTACGCACTGCGCAACGCAGCGTGACGACGTCTCGCAGTTAGACAATTATAATATGTGATTTGCAGTGTTACAGACTAGTCTGTAAACCCTTTTTGGAACCCATAAGCTTTGGGCCGACAGTTGCCGACTGAGGGTGCGGTCTTGAGTGATTTTTGCAATTGAATAGCGATTTGCGATTTTAGCGATCGCAAGTCTTGCGGCCGTAAAAGGTCAAAGGCTTCCAGAGGCTGTAAGTTCCGGTTTTAACAACTGCAAAGTTTTCAAGCCCATAACCTGTAACCCGTTCGGAGCATTCAAATTAACTTACGGCCTCACTTATGGGCTACAGTAACTTAAGATTGCTTAATGAGGCTCAATGTATTTAAATGCTATTAATAGTTAAATACATTTATTAAAAACAAAAAACAAAAAAACAGACCGAAACAAAATTCCTTTTAAAAAAAAGCATTTTTGTTACATTACATGCAGTACATCAGATTGGCACTTTCAGGCAGAGGCTTCCAATGGGTTCCTACAGGGTCAGGATCCACTTGATCCACATCCAGTGTCACTTCCAGGCTGCTCCTTTTGACAGTTAATTGGAGTTTTGGTCGCACAGGGTAATTTCCAGTTGCTTCAGATTTTGGTTGTGTTGGGTCATTTGCCGGTTTGTTCAGAGTTCTGGATAATTGGAAGTTTACTGTACATGGATTGTGATTATAGTTTGCACAGACTGTTGTTTTCCATAATGCTATATACACACTTGCTACTAGCAAGGGATATTTGAACTAGTAAGGGAAGTTCATGTTATATTCTGTTGAAATCTTGTTGTGATTAAATATTTGATTTTCAGGTAACATCACATATATAGTTGTTGTAATTGCGAATTTGTCGGTCACGCTATGTTAAAAATTACAGGCTTGCACATGCGCAATAGCGTGACCGGCAAACTCGCTGATCCGACAACTATGCGCTGCAGACTGCGCATTCGCAATGAACGGTGTGAGCCATGAATTGTGCTTGCGGTGCGACGGGAGAGAGTGAGGGGGAAAGAAGACAGAAGGAAAGGAGAGGGTGAGGGGGAAAGAAGACACAAGGGAGGAAAAGAAGGGGAAAGGAGACACAAAAGGAGGGAGAGGAGGGGGAAAGGAGAGACAGGGGAGGGAGAGGAAGGGAAAAGTAGACACAGGGGAGGGAGATTGGGAGTCACAGGGGAGGGAGAGGGGGGAAAGGAAACACAGGGGAGGGAGAGGGGGGAGACACAGGGGAGGGAGAGTGAGGGAAAGGAGACACAGGGGAAGGAGAGGGGGAAAGGGAGAGGGGAAAAGAGGCACAAGAGAGGGGGAAGGAAACACAGGGAAGGGAGGGGGAGACACAGGGGAGGGAGATTGGAGAGACAAAGGGTAGGGAGAGGAGTGGAAGAGACACAGGGGAAGGGGGGAAGAGACACAGGGGAGGGATAGGGTGAAAGAGACAGAAGGATTGAGAGACGCAATTTATCATACTGTATTCTGCCGTCTTTTTTGATGGGCAAGTCGCTAGTCAATTTATAATAACTATAGTAAAATGTATTGTGTGTAAATATAGGTACAGTATTACTGAGTATTGTATTTGTAATTCAAAGCCAAAGCCCAATGAGTAGATTTTAGTTTAAAACATAGTCAATACTGTAGTGATACATTTAATGTACATGACTGAAAAATATATATGGCTGTAGCAATTGTATATATTGTATATATTAGCCTAACCCAATTCCTATATCATCCTCTTTACAATGTGTAATATTTACATTAACAAGGTATGGTTCCCTCTCTGGTATGATTACTACGTTTGAACAAAAGTAATCTCCTTGAGACATTCTTCAATTGTGAATATATTCACCAATGTGCTTAATTGATCATGTTCACGCTCTCAAAAGATACTGTACATACAATTGAATGGTTTACGGTTTCGGCTTTCGGCCTCTAAGTTGTAGGCTTGTTCAATTGGATCACTCCATAGTTGTAGCAAATTTCAAACCGCAGACATACGGCCTGTATAACGTAAGCTGCGGACTTGCAATTGAAATAGGCCCAAGCGCAGAGAGATCTTATACTACCTCCTGATTATTGAAGCACTTGCCTAAAGACATATCTTTTAATTCACTTCAACACCTTTGTAACTTCTGTAAAGGGAAGATGACAAGTGCTGGTATACTTTTGGGCTTCTCAAAGTGGGGATACTTTCTATATTGATGGCACCTGATGTTATATATCTGTTAAGGAATTCATATTAAAAACACATAAAGAATACTACTTAAAAGGGACGTCAAAAAAATTATATACTTTGTAACTCTTGCTTACACTAGTGCTTCCTCCTTGCTGCCTCCATAGCCTCAAGGTCATTTAAGTTTTTTGGCAAGACACATCTGTGAAGACTTTATTGTCATGATATCATATATCTGTCTAACACATCTCAAAATGATAGCCTAGCCACAACATGTATTTTCCTCAGCACAAGAGAAGGAATAGACGATTGTTTCAGTCTCTCAATGTTGATCCTTAGGCAAAGAGAGTAAAGGATTCATGTAAGGAGGAAAACCTGAAAGATTATTTTCATACAAATCAAATAATACAAAAGGCAGATTCCTGAGAATAGATAAATAAATCTGGTGGTTGCCAAATAGGATATGGGCCCAGAAAAGATTAATGACCAACCAAAACTGAACTGGAAAGGTGAGAGTTGAATCTCATTTTACTTGGTTGTTGGGTTGGGATCATATATACTGCGGTCATCTACAGGAGATGAATGTTGTGGCCCACTGGAGAAGGAACTGTCATGAATACCAAGTGGAATCAGCATGACCATGGACATAAAGATGTTACGTCCATGAGGTCACAAAGAGTCAGAAATGACTAAACGATGCAAAAAAAAAAAAAAAAAAGAAAAAAAAAAAAAAAAAAATATATATATATATATATATATATATATATATATCCAGCTGTTTCTTCTGTCTCCTATGTCTCATCTCTTTATCTGCCTTCTGACTCTCTCTCCGGTTCTTTCTTTCTCTATCCTTTTCTCTCTTCTCTCTAACTTGTTTTCCTTGTCTCTCACTATCTCACATTTCTTTCTTTATTTGCTTCCTTTCCTGATCATAGCAATTAAGTGTAGTTTACTTCCCTAAACATCAATAACATGCTTTCAGAACTATTTGCTTGTTAAAGCTTTCTGTAAAGGTCATGCACAGTCTCTGCCTGATCTTACTAAGCATTGACAAGATAAAAAAATACTGCCAAAGGAACTAGCATCAGAAAGTAAACAGCGTATCATTTTCACAAATCTGTAAAGAAGAAAAAGTACATCTACTAATTTTTTCTATAATACCATCACATATAGTTGTGAGCATGCGAGTTGTCGCAAACGCTTGTGGGCTCGCGCCTTCGGCGCTCCATGCCAGCAAATGCGACCCTCGCAAACTTTACGTCGCAATGCAAACAACACGACACACCAATTACGACCCTCGCAAACTTTACCTCGCAACGCAAACAACATACGACACACGTTAACACACATTATAACCTCGCAACACTCGGACGCAACTCGCGAACATTACAAAATTCAAAACACAATAAATACACATAGCACATACATAAAAGACGTACCTAAAGCAACAGGGAGAACCCAGGACCTCAAAAAAACAATTTACACATTGATTTCACTCAAAATAAAAGAGTTTACACAATAAAAAATTTGCTAAGCGACAGAAAAAATGGCCGCCGAACAAAATGAAAACGAGGCTACACACGCAAACACCATACGAGACACGTTAGCACACATTACGACCTCGCAAAAATCGGACGCAACACGCGAACATAAAAACATTTAAAACACAATACACACAACACACACATAAAAAGCTTACCTACAGCAAGAGGAACCATCCAGGACCTCAAAAAAGCAACTTACATCTTCATTTAAATCAAAATAAAAGAGTTTAGATACTAATGAAATCGCTAAGCGAGAGAAAAAATGGCCGCCAAACAAAAAGAAAACGAGGCTACTGCACTCTAAACACGGAAAACACCACAACACACTCGCAAAACACCACAAGAAACTCGCAAAACACCACAAAAGACCTACGGATAATCCGCAAAGACGCATTACCACACATTACCCGCCATTTTACGCCAATGCGGAAGTACACCACTACGCTAATGGTTTCGTCTCGTGTACGCACAGTATTACACTGCACACGTTCAGCACGCTTACACAGCAGCTCCACACCACTAATGCTGCAGCAACATCAAAACTCATTGACAGCTCTTCAACACAATGCTTCAAAATAGGTAAAGTATATTCATTTATTAATGTATTATATATTTCATTATTACACACCAAACAGCATTAGCTACCTTACAATTTCATTGCCGTCATTTTTTGACGCGCAATTCGCTAGTCTAATATAATATTGAAGTACCATTGGAAAAATGCCCCATCTTAAACCTAATGCGATCACCGTTAAATAGAGTATAATGCATTACTCAAGGCAACAGTATCCAATTTTGCCTTTTTAAACATTGTCCTAATTAGAGCATGATTTGGTTTATTTTATTTATTTATTTACTTATTTATTTATTTAGCTGTGTTATTAAGAACAACAAATGCAAAATATATTCATTACTTGTGATATTCATCAACTTCACTGCAGGGCTACTTAATTCAGCACAATTTGGTCTGCATCACAGTAAAGATCTCTAAAAGCATGTTGAAATACTTTTAGAATTTTTGAGTAATTAAATCCTTTCTGTGTTTACATGTGTCACTGACTGCCCCCAGCCCGACCACTGTTACAACTCTGTGTAGTGAGCAAAAGAAAAAAAGAGAGTTAGCCCTTACCAAATCCATTTGAGCAGAGCATGGAATGGTGGAATCACTTAAACAGGTCAGTTATGGCATACCTTTTTTGTGCAGTCCTGAGTACAAGTAAAAAACTGCTATCAATCATTGTCTTCACCGAGAGGCTTTGCTCTCTATTTTATCCTGCGTCAGGCAGTAGGCAGGAGAGACTTTGTTAAGTAAACAGACTAAAAACTTTATATTTTTTAGATGCTTTTAGTGTTATAAAAAAATAGACTTTAACATACCATTTTGTGCTCCTTCACAACACTTCCAGTGAGGTAAATGTCCCTTTAAATTTGACCTAATCCAGTCTCTCATTTAGCATGAAGGCTAGTACTTTTACAGGTAATTATTTGTTACTAGCGAATTGCCCGTCAAAAAATGACGGCAATGAAATTGTAAGGTAGCTAATGCTGTTCAGTGTGTAATAATGAAATATATAATACATGAATAAATGAATATACTTTACGTATTTTGAAGCATTGTGTTGAAGAGCTGACAATCTGTTTTCATGTTTTCGTTTTGTTCGGCGGCCATTTTTTCTCTCGCTTCAAATTTTTTTTAGTCTCTAAACTGTTTTATTTGGAGTAAAATCGAGGTGTAAGTTGTATTTTTGAGGTGCTGGGTGCTCCCTCTTGGTGTAGGTAAGTTTTTTATGTATGCGGTGTGTGTATGTATTGTGTTTTAAATTTTGTAATGTTTGCGAGTTGCGTCCGAGTGTTGCGAGTCCGTAATGTGTGTGAACGTGTGTCGTATGTTGTTTGCGAGTGTCGTAATGTGTGTGTCGTACTGTTTGGGTTGCGACGTGAAGTTTGCGCTCCATGCCAGCAACTGAGACCCTCGGGCAGGGCCGCAGCTCGCTACGCGAGCCCGCAGCGTTAGCAACAACTCGTACGCTCACAACTATATATGTGATTGTAGGTTTCTATTTCTTTTTCTGTGCTATGTTCAGCTGTTTTATCAGCAGTTGTATTCTTGTAAACTAACAAGATTTCCATTAATACTCTGAAATTACACTTTTTCATTGCTGCACATAAAACCTTTGTCTACATTAAAGCTTTCTTTCACCAATGCATGCAGATCAGCTTCCACTGTACCATAATTGCATCTTTATAGGTAATACTAGTCGTTTGCCCATCATAAATTATATTCCCCCTCCCCTGTATCTCTTACCCCTCTCTCTCTCCTGTGTCTCATCCCTCCCCTCTCCCTCCCCTATCTCTTTCCCCCTTTCCCTCCTCTGTGACTTTCCTCCCCCTCTCCCTCCCCTACGTCTCTTCCCCCCCCCACTTCCTCCCCTGTGTCTCTTCCCGATCTATCCCTCTCCTGTGTCTAATCCCCCCTCTCCATCCCCTGTGTCTCTTCCCCCCACTCTCTCCCCTGTATCTCTTCCCCCTCCCCTGTGTTTCTTTCTCCCATGTCTCTTCCCCTCTCCCATATGTCTCCCCCTGTGTCTTTTTCCCCCTCCCCTGTGTCTATCCTCCCACTTCCCTGTGTCTCTCTCCCCCTCCCTCCCCTGTGTCTCTTCCCCCCTCCCTGTGTCTCTTTGCCCCCCTGTGTCTCTTTCCCCATATCTCTTTTCCCCACTCCTGTTTATCTCCTCCTCATATGTCTCTTCCCCTCCCTGTGTCTCTTTCACCCTCCTCCTCCCTCCCCTGTGTATCCCCCTCTTGTATCTCTACCCCTCCCCTGTGTCTCTTTCCCCCCTCCTTCTCCCTCCCCTGTGACTTTCCCCCCGCCCCTGATCCTCCCCCCCTCCCTCCCCTGTGTCTTTCCCCCCTGCCCTGTGTCTCTTTGTCCCACTCTTCCCTCCCCTGTGTCTTTCCCCCTCCCCTGTGTTTCTTCTCCCCCCTCCTACCCCCTCCTAAAGCCACTCATGATGCGTTACACACTTACGACAACTATATTAGTTATAGTAAATACCATATTATTTTATAAATTTCTAAATATGTTTCCCTTTATCAAGTGTAGTTCTTCAGAAGAGTATATTTTAAACAATAAGGTGTGATAACTTATTAGGAGAATTACCTACCTGAGCACAGTTTGTTAAATTAGATTTACTGAGCCAAAGCTAAGCTCCAATTAAAAATACAAAAATTCCACCCATGCATGCCTGTTTATGTGCTACTAGGACCCAAATTGAAAGCCACTGCACTAGAACATTACATGAGGAAAGGGTTATGATGACTAGGATTGCATTGCAAGAAACAATTTTTAATAGCGCTTGGCATTCAAGTAATTCACAGGAACCTCAAAGAGAGGGAAGAAATTTGCAAAACAAAAACCTAGTGTGAAAACATTTTATTCATTTCACACATATAAAGCAAAGGGATTGTCACAAACTGCTTCTTCAAGGGGGCTTGATATAAACCTAGTTCAAACCTACCCAAGCAGAATCTATGGCACACAAGATGGTTTCTCAAGAGGGCAAGGCCCAAAGCTAAAGGCAGAGAATACTGCATACAGGTTACTAGTGGCTCATGGCAAGGCCACACCCCAAGTCAGGATACAATACACAGAAATCCTGCTGGATCAAAGGCCAAAGTAGGTTAGCTGTCTGAGAGCCTGTCTCCAGTCCCAGCATTTGACAGCATTTGGCAAATAGACACATCTGCCTTTTCTCTGTTCCCAAGCCACAATCTGGATCCCCATGTACAATGTCCCAAAGTGCCTCTTTCAGCCCCAATGAAAAACAGGGCCCCCAATGAGATATCCCAACAGGTCCCACCAAATAAGCATATTGCTCTTCCACATACTAATTCTTCCAGCCATTCTAACTTGTGACCTGGCCATAGTGGAAGGAACGCCATCCATATATTTAGAATGCCCATTTCTCTACAGTCCTTTCCAGTCACCATAACATTCTCTGTTTCTCTTTTACTGGGGATAAGCATTTCCCCTCCACAGGAGCTGAAACAGGGCCATTGCTTACCTTTCTCCACTTCTCCTGTACCACCTGTATGATATGTATCCAGAGTTCCCTCTGCTGATCCTTGGTCGGACCTACAAATGGATTGTCACCATCTGCTTCTTCAAGAGGGCTTGATATGAGCCTAGTTCAAACCTACCCCAGCAGAATCATGTAGTTCTTGCTCTATGTGGCACAAAATATGGCTTCTCAAGAGGACAAGGCCCAAAGATACAGGCAGAGAATACTGCATACATGTTACTAGGGCCCATGGCAAGTACCCAAGTCAAGATACAACACATAGAAATAGTCTCAGACTGTGGATATGTGAAAACTATCTGAACCTTTATTGAATCATGGAACCAACATATTTATACCCTCCAATACCACACCCTTGTGTGCATTTGTGTATGTGTGTGATGAAACACGTCTGCCTTGTAGCCTTGGTTAATATAAAAACTCTGGAGATCAAATTCAACAGATATCTATAGCTGAATAGTGAAACAGCCTTAATGTTAATTGTTTTAAGTGTTAAAAGTGTTTGCTTAAGACTACTTGAAGTACATGCATCTGTCTTAGCTACTGTTTATCAAGGGTGAGGGTGCAATGATTTGCAGCTAACCTCTGTGCAGAGCATTTTTTATAATTTTTTGTAACTTTTTCTATAACACATTTTTCCTTTTATAATATACTAGAATATTGTCCATCAAAAAATGACAGCAATGAAATTGTAAGTGAGCTAATGCTGTTTGGTGTATCATAATCAAATAAATAATACATTAATAAATGAATATACTTTACCTATTTTTAAGCATTGTGTTGAAGAGCTGGCAATCTGTTTTGATGTTGCTGCAGCATTAGTGGTTTGGAGCTGCTGTGTAAGCGTGATGAATGTGAGTAGTGTAATAGTGTGCGTGCGCGAGACAAATCCGTTAGCGTAGCTGTGTACTTCCGCCTTGTATAAGTTATTGTTCTAAAATGGCGGCTAATGTGTACTATGCGGCTGTGGCGGAATATCCGTAGCTGTTTTGTGGTGTTTTGCGTGTTTCTGGTGGTGTTTTGCGTGTTTAGAGTCCTGTAGCCTCGTTTTTGTTTTGTTCATCAGCCATTTTTCTCTCGCTTAGAGAATTTTTTAGTGTCTAAACTCTTTTATTTTGAGTTAAATTGAGGTGTAATTTCATTTTTTGAGGTCCTGGATGCTCCCTCTTCCTGTAGGTAAGCTTTTTTATGTATGTGTTGTGTGTATTTATTGTGTTTTTCATTTTTTCATGTCCGCGGGTTGCGGCCGATTTTTGCGATGTCGTAATTGGTCGTAAGGTGTCTCGTAGGTGTTTTGCGTGTTTAGAGTCCTGTAGCCTCGTTTTCGTTTTGTTCATCAGTCATTTTTTCTCTCGCTTAGAGAATTTTTTAGTGTCTAAACTCTTTTATTTTTAGTTAAATTGAGGTGTAACTTTTTTTTTTGAGGTCCTGGATGCTCCCTCTTGCTGTAGGTAAGCTTTTTTATGTATGTGTTGTGTGTATTTATTGTGTTTTTCATTTTTTCATGTCCGCGGGTTGCGGACGATTTTTGCGATGTCGTAATTGGTCATAACGTGTCTCGTAGGTGTTTTGGGTGTTTAGAGTCCTGTAGCGTCGTTTTCGCTTTGTTCGGCGGACATTTTTTCTCTCGCTTAGAGAATTTTCTAGTGTCTAAACTCTTTTATTTTGAGTTAAATGAAGGTGTAACTTGTTTTTTTTGAGGTCCTGGATGCTCCCTCTTGCTGTAGGTTTTTATGTATGTGTTGTGTGTATTTATTGTGTTTTTCATTTTTTCATGTCCGCGGGTTGCGGGCGATTTTTGTGAGGTCGTAGTCGGTCGTAACGTGTCTCGTACTTTTTTGCGAGGGCGCAGTTGCTGGCCAGGAGCACCTTCGGCTACACGAGCCCGCAAGCGTTAGCAACATCTTGCATGCTCACAACTATATATGTGATAATAAATAGTATACATAATAACCATGTACAGGCAACAGATAACATATAACACACACAATAATACATAATCACAATGTAACAATGTCATGCTCCCTTGACCATATTCATAATTACTGGCAATATGAGTCCTTAAAAAATTAAATCATGACAGGGATGAACTCACATGTATCAATGTTATCGAAATATGAACTATATTAATCACAAGTATATAGCTACTTGCCATTCGAGTCCTATCAGAACGAATGTCTATCCTGTATTTACCTTGGTGGAATTATGTAAAGTATGACAGTATGGTCTGGACTCTTGTATGCTCAAATCCTGTCTGTTACATGGTCCTTGACACATACATCACATCACAGATGCTCACCATAGATACATTGATACTTACATTACACCATGCTTCCTGCATGCCTACAAAGATGTTGGTTTTTTACTGTTACCTGAAAACTCCATCACACCGTCCTTCTCTTGTAGTACTGCCTGAGTGAGTCTAAAACATGCACACAAACACTCTCATTGGGCCAGGCCTATCTCGTTCACGCAGCATGTTCACTGTATCCCAGGTCGCAGGCTTCTTTCTGCGACAGATCAACTCAAAAAGCCAGATATAATTCCCTGCATGAAAGAAACAGCAGATACACAGAAAGTTTCAAGTTCAAAACTTTCTCTAGTTCTCAAGTTTAAAAATGCTGAAAGCTAAAACGTGCCTTTCCTTAGTGAATGTACACAATGCCATAAAGAATTACCCATTCTCAGTTCTGTGGAATTCTCTACCAGAGGTGGTGGTGATAGCAGATTCGATAGATAACTTTAAAAGGGGACTGGATTTATTTCTAATTAAAAAGGGAATTCAGGGTTATCCTGGATAATTAGAGAGAGAGTATTGATCCAGGGAGAAATCCAATTGCCAGTTCCTGGGGTTAGGAAGGAATTACTTTTTTTCCCCTTTAAGATTATTGCCTAAGTTTCACTTGGGTTTTTTTTCCTCTGGATTAATTAATAATTTAAAAATAAAAATAAAAATAAATAATTAAATAATTGATTAATAATGAATTAACAACTCATGTATTAATAATTAATCCGCATATTGAACCAGAGGAGATCTTAAAAGGTTGAACTTGATGGACTGAAAGTCTTTTTTCAACCTTAATTACTATGCAATTATGTAACTATGTATCTATTTACTTTATTTTATTAAGAAGTAATTATAAGCACCATTTTTTTTTTCCTGAGATCAAACAAATACTAACTGCTTGGGTTTCCCTCTGTAGATCATGAAGACACAGAATATGTAGTATTTGCTATGCAGTGTCTCATATTATTATTATTATTATTATTATTATTATTATTATTATTATTATTATTATTTCTTTGTAAGGAGCAAAAATATTCCAAAGCGCTATACATTGGTTACAATCAAGACAAAAACAGTAGCAATATTAATGCATTGCAAAGGATAGAGGGCCCTGTCTTTGAGCTTAGAATAAAGTGACCAAAGTGCTTTCCCCAAAGCTACATGCAAGATTGAAAACTTTAACACTTACAATTTATTAGCCAATCAGTGACTATCTCTCTGCTCAGAGATGGTTATTACCTTGTGCTGCAGTGGAAATCACTGTTTAAAGGAGCATTTACCTCACTATAAGTGCTCTTCATGGTGTGAAAAAGCACAAGATTCTATGTTAAAATGATCTATTGTTTTTTTTAATACACTTATAACAGCTAAAAAATCTGCCGACACCGAGCGGTGAAGGATCCTGAGCACAAAGATTTATAGTTTTTTCCTGAACTTCAGGAATGCAGCAGAAACTTTTATCCCCCAACTGTACTCTTTAGCTGATTCCAGCAGTTCTTTATCTTCACAGATAACTTTTAGGACGGGTTATGCTCTTCATGGAGCTGTTGCTGCACGTCTGTTTTGGGGGCACTGCCCGTGACTTTTTTAAACAGACTCTTCATCTATGACTTTTTTCTGTAAAAAATAATATGTATTTAAAAAATTATAAAATTATTTCAACATGTTTTTAGGAAACCTTTACAGTCATGTGCTCCAAGTTGTGATTAAATAACTGTCCCTTCAAACTTCTAAGATGTCAATTACAATTTTCTCTACACAGTTGGAATGTGGCCTCTAAAACTGCCAGTGTTTTCAACATGACTGTCTATCTCTACCTCTCTTCTATATTTCTTCTTTCCCTTGTTCATTAGCATAAAAGAATGCAACATACATCATATATCTATTTCAGTATATAACAAGATTTATTTTTCCATAACATGCTAGACACAGCTTGGCTTTCCCATCCAGCAATGCACTGGTAAAGGCTACTTAAATCAGCTCTGCTATAATTAGCACCGTCTTGTGTGTCCCCGGCCAGATGCTGATAGACTTTTAATACACTGCAGTCTTCTTATTTATATGCAAGAAACACGCTCAGTGTTTGAGTTTTGTAATTATGCGGTTTAGCTATGATTTGGTATTTTGTTGTCACGATACCAAGTAAAGCAATAACAGTGTATTTAATTGAGCTTCATTCTGAGATCTGCTAGAAAAATATTTACTGCTGGGACTCTTCGAGACATTAAGTCCCATATAATTTCTTCTACTTTGAAAGCAGTTATGGCTGAGTGTGTGGATTTGTTAGTTGAATTAATTGCCAATCAATATAGACTGAATGTGGTGTTTGTGCCTGCTTGTTTTGATGCCTTTTAGCCTAATCACATGGATTTAATCAATATGGCCGCCAATAGCCACTGATGCACTGCTGTCTACATTGTTGCTGCTGGCTGCAACATTGATTCAAGTCCCCGTGCATGGGCTGTAGGGCATTAAAGATGCATCAACAACTACTTCACACTTAGCTATGTACAATCTCAAGCTACAGGTGGTCAAAATGATCATAGAGTTGAACCGTTTGATTGTAAAATTTTGGGGAAAGTATATGCAGTCTTATTTTTCTTTTTCCTTTTCTTAAACCTTTAGTTTCCAAAGACAGTACAATAAAAGAACAATGTAAACAACAACACAAGGACGACTTTGATTAAAATGACAAGTATTGAACATATAATCTATCACATATAATAGATGTTGTAATTGCGAGTTGTCATCACACAATGTTAAATGATACGGGCTTGCGCATGCGCAATGAACGCCTGCAGCGCTCATTGCGGGCCTCATTGCAGTGTGCGAGGCATGCAAGAGTTTAACATTTAAAAATGACCAAAGCTGCATTGAGCGCTGGAGGCTTCATTGCTGTGTTTCAGAGAACTACAAATCGGCTAAGCGAGGAAAAAAATGGTGGCTGAAAAAACCTAAAAGTTCTCAAAAAGGATCAAAACGAGGCTGCAACCAGTAATACTTAGCCGATCAATGCAAGGCATGCAAGACTTTGAAAATACAACCAACGGCACTCATCGCGAACCGCGCAAAACTTTAGCAGAGACACAGAGGACAAACACACAGGGGAGGGAGAGAGTGGAAAGAAACACAGGCCAGGGAGGGGGGAGGGAGTGAGGGGGAAACAGACATATGGACCAGAGAGTGGGGAGAGGTTAGCAATGAGCGCTAAAGGCACTCAACACGAGGCACGAAAGTGGCGGGTTGCGCAACGTCTGCCATGACATCTCATTGCAGGGCTCGCGATGAGCACCTTTGGCTCGCGATGAGCACCTTGGTAACCTCTCCCCCTCTCTGGTCCCTGTGTCTGTTTCCCCACCTCTCCCTTACATGTGTCTGTTTCCCCCTCTCTCCCTCCTCCTTCCCTGGCCTTAGTTTCTTGTTTTTTATGTCTTGTTGGGGCTTATATGGTCCTGATTGGTGTAATGTGGGTTTTTAAGGTCCGCTTTGGGCCTATGTGGTGCCGTTTGGTGTAATGTGTGTTTTTAAGGTCCGGTTGGGGCCTATATGATCCTGATTGGTGTAATGTGGGTTTTTACGGTTCCGTTTGGGCCTATATGGTCCTGTTGGTGTAATGTGGGTTTTTAAGGTCCGGTTGGGGTCTATATGGTTCCGCTTGATGTAATATGGGTTTTTATGGTCCAGTTGGGGACTATATAGTCCCGCTTGGTATTTTAAGGTTTTAAAGGTACGGTTGGGGCCTATCTAGTCCCACTTGGTATTTTAAGGTTTTAAATGTCCACTTGGGGCCTATATAGTCTATTTAGTGTAATGTTGGTTTTTAAGGTCTGGTTTGTGCCTATATGGTCACGCTTTGTGTAATGTGGGTTTTTAAGGTTCGGTTGGGGCCTATATGGTCCCGCTTGGTATTTTAAGGTTTTAAAGGTATGGTTGGGGCACATATTGGTGTAATGTGTGTTTTTAAAATCCGGTTGGGGCCTATATGGTACAGCTCGGTGTAATGTGGGTTTTTAAGGTTCGGTTTGGGTCTATATAGTCCCGCTTGGTATTTTATGTTTTTTTTTTTTAGGTACGGTTTAGGCCTATATAGTCCTGATTGGTGTAATGTGGGTTTTTAAGGTCTGGTTGTAGCCAATATAGTCCCACTTTGTAAAATATGTTTTTTTTAGGTATGGTTGGGGCCTAGCTAGTCTCGCTTGGTTTCATAAGTGTTTTTAAGTACGGTTGGGGTCTTGTACTCTCTGATTTGTTTGCTTGTTTTATGTCAAACCCAGGTCCAAAATCTCTGTGGCTGCAGACTATTTTGGACTACTACACTTGAAGACACCCCGAGAAGGAGAGTCAACTGTTGGTGAGTGTTATTACATTCATGCAAAAATGTTATTATTTGGCTGAATCCAAAGATTCTAGAAATTTTAAACAGTATTAAAAAATGAGTATGGGCCGGGCAAGTATAAGGTCATTGGGTGTGGCATATAAAGGTCAATATGACAACAGGGGTGGAGTTTAAAAACGGGTGGGGTCTGTGTAAGGGGAGGAGCCAAGTCTTGCTCTGTCACCCCTCCAACTTGTAAGTTCACCAACCACCACTTACTCCCACCCTACTCTGTCAAACACTTTTTCATCGTCTAATGACAGGAGCAGGGAGGGAGCACCAGAATTCTTCACTACTGATATCAAGTCAATTAATTTTCTAACATTATCAGGCCCTTGTTTGATGGAAATAAATCCAGCTTGATCTATTTAACCCAATTTATCTATTAAGTCTTTCAGTCTCAAGGAAATAATCTTGGCGTATAGTTTTAAGTCCGAGTTCAAGCTTTTATGTCTTTTTTAGAGATCAAAATTATATTAGCACAGAGTATTTCTTTAGGGATAATTCCATTATTTTTTAAATTTGTTAAATACTTATTTAAGAACTGAACTCAAAATAGAGTAAAATATCTTATAGAATGTATTGGTATATCCATCAGGGCCGGGAGTAGTAAATGGTTTTAGGTTCTTAATCGCATTATTAATTTCTGTTTTATCAAATGGTTTATTAAGTTTTTTGAGGTCAGAGTCAAAAATTCCAGGAATTTTGTAACTATCGAGAAAAGGTTGAATTTTCTGCGATGTTAGTAAGTTTTTGATTTATGTAATTTATCTTTTTTAGTCTTTTTCATTTTGGAGATAGTTATACTATTAGGATTTAATTTATTATTTTTTTCAAGATTATATAATTTTACCATTAGTTCTTTTAATGAAGCGCCTCTTTGCTTAATTACTTGAAATGTTGTTTTAAATTAGTAGACCCCTATAGCCTTATTAAATTGCCATTCGGTAAATTTAATAGGGCTCTATATAAGCACACAGCATATTTTTTTTACTGAAGTTTTTATTTAGTGAACTTCTATCCAAAAGCAAGGTCTTTACTAACTAAAAACTTTTGTAAAAAGAATATGCTGTGTGCTTAAATAGAGCCCTTTTAAATGTACTGAATTGCAATTTAATAAGGCTGCTAGTGTATACTTTTAGAGTTAACCATAATGTACTGTTGGAGGAAGCCGTTTTGGTGTTTAAATTCAGAAATTGTATTATTTCCTCTTTCAAATACATAATTCTTATATTATCATCCAACAGGAAATCCTCTAGTTTCCAAGGAGGTCTACCCTCCATACCTTTATTTAATTTGACAATTATTGAAATATGCGCATGATCGGAAAATAGGATGTTACCTATTTCTACTTTGTCCACTTTATTTATACATATCTTAAAAATCCCCAAAAGATCTATCCTCAAATAGCGATTATGAACAGTTGAATAATCGGAATTATCCCTTTGATTAGGGTGAGTAATCCTCCAGGCATTGTACAGATCAGTATATCTTATTGCTTTACTAAATTGTTCAGAGTTCTGATACATAAGATAAGTGTTCTTAATTAATTTTTGAGATCTACATCTGGGTCTACAACCAAGTTGTAGTCACCAGCAATGATTGTCATACCTTGACCAAATTTGTTAATTTTATTAAACATTCTTTTAATAAAGAACAGTTGTTTTTCATTGGTGGAAAATAAGTACAACAGTGTAGTTCTTGGATCATTAATTTCCCCAGTCCATAAAAGGAATCTTCCCTTTCGGTCAATTTCCACTAAAGTTTCTTTCACCTTTAGTTTTCTACTAAAAGTAAAGAAACCCCCCTAGAGTTCTTCTTATATGTAGAATTGTAACTATACTCTAAGGCCCTCATTCAATTGCAATTTGGCCAATTGAATAGTGCTCTAAATAAGCACATAACATATTTTTTTTTTAAACGTTTTTATTTAGTGAAAATCTTGCTTTTGGATAGATGTTTACTAACTAAAAACTTCTTTAAAAAAATATGTTATGTGCTTATTTAGACCCTTATTCAATTGGCCAAATTGCAATTGAATGAGGGCCTAAGAGATTAGTATTGAATATTGTCATTCGTGTTTTATCCCATTGGGTCTCCTGCAGCAGGATCACGTCCGCTTTTTCTTGTCAAATTAGCTTCAATAATAAACTTCTTTTAATTGGGGAATTTACAGCCTTATTATATTGTGATTTGGCCAATTGAATAGGACTCTATTTAAGCACATAGCATGTTTTTTACAGAAGTTTTTAGTTAGTGAACTTCTATCCAAAAGCAAGGTCTTTGCTAACTAAAAACTTCTGTAAAAAAATATTCTATGTGCTTATATAGAGCCCTATTCAATTGGCCGAATCACAATTTAATAAGGCTGTTAGTGTTCAGACTAAAGAGTTTAATCAACATTATCACATTTAAAGTGAGATTCCCTTAACATTAATGGCATCATTTCCAGCAGCATTTTAAGCACCTCCTAGTTAGTCAAGATCTTGTAATCAGGAGTTTTAAGCACATACATACACACAATCATACTTCCAAACAGTCTTGTCATTACTTTAGTTAGCATACAAATACAAGGCTAAAGCCGATGTTTAGAAATGTTGGGCCTCCTCGGTAGGGGAAGTAATTATAGGAGCTCCACTTTCTTTAGATGATGATATATAGATCTTCGTAATAAAATTCTTATTTGGTGAAATGTTACCTCAGATGAAAGTTGACCCTATATAATTATAACTTGCCAAAAAGTACAATTCACAAAATAATGCACACAACAGTTGTGATAAACATACCTATCAAACAATCCAAAATAAATTAACAATCATTACCATCTGATTGGCTAAAACCATCTCCACGGTGTGGGTATGATATATATATATATATATATATATATATATATATATATATATATATATATATATATATATACATAGGCCAAATGAACTTAAGATACTAAGGATTATATTTGAAGAAAGGAACAAAAAATATACTGTATATACTCGAGTATAAGCCGAGTTTTTCAGCCCTTTTTTTAAGGCAAAAAAGGGCCCCCTCGGCTTATACTCGAGTAACTCTCTACCCCCCCCCCCCCCGTGTCTCTCTAACCCCCCCGTGTCTCTCTAACCCCCCTGTGTCTCTCTAACCCCCCCGTGTCTCTCTAACCCACCCCGTGTGTCTCTTTACCCCTTGTGTCTCTTTCCCTCCCCCCTCCTCAACCTAAACCCCCTCAACCCCCCTCCTCCACCTAAACCCCCCTAAATACCTCCCCCCTCTCCCCTCACTTACCTGCTTGTGATCCGGCCTCCGCTCATTGACCCGGCACCGGCGCACATGTGACGTCACATGCGCGCCGGGTCAAGGAGCGGAGGCCGGTGCACAAGCAGGTAAGTGAGGGGAGAGGGGAGAGGTATTTAGGGGGGTTTAGGTGGAGGAGGGAGGTTGAGGAGGGGGGTTGGGGTTGAGGGGGATTGAGGGGGGAGGTTGAGGGGGGTTGAGGTTGAGGAGGTGGGTTGGGGTTGAGGGGGGTTGAGGTTGAGGAGGGGGGTTGAGGAGGGAGGTTGAGGATGGGGGGTTGAGGATGAGGATGGGGGTTGGGGAGGGGGTTGAGGATGGGGGGTTGAGGAGGAAGGTTGAGGAGGGGGTTGAGGAGGGAGGTTGAGGAGGGGGGTTGAGGAGGGAGGTTGAGGATGAGGAGGGAGGATGAGGAGGGTGGTTGAGGATGAGGAGGCAGGATGAGGAGGAGGGGTTGAGGAGGGGGATTGAGTATGGTGGGTTGAGGAGAGAGGATGAGGATGGGGGTGTTGAGGAGGGAGGTTGAGGAGGGGGGTTGGGGTTGAGGGGGGGTTGAGGTTGAGGAGGGTTGAGGTTGAGGAGGGTTGAGGTTGAGGAGGGGGTTGAGGATGAAGATGGGGGTTGAGGAGGGAGGATGAGGATGGGGGGCTTGAGGAGGGGGTTGAGGATGGGGGGGTGAGGAGGGAGGTTGAGGAAGGGGTTGAGGATGGGGGGTTGAGGTTAAGGAGGGGGGTTGAGGATGGGGGGTTGAGGAGAGAGGATGAGGATGGGGGATTGAGGAGGGGGGTTAAGGATGGTGGTTGAGGAGGGAGGATGAGGAGGGAGGTTGAGGAGCGGGTTGAGGATGAGGAGGGAGGTTGAGGAGGGGGTTGAGGATGAGCAGGGAGGTTGAGGATGAGGAGGGAGGTTGAGGATGAGGGAGGTTGAGGATGATGAGGGAGGTTAAGGATGAGGAGGGAGGTTGAGGAGTGGGGTTGAGGATGGTGATAAGGGAGAGGGGAAGAGACCCAGGGAAGGGAGGGGGGAGAGACACAGGGAAGGGAGAGGGGGGAAGAGACACAGGGAAGGGAGAGGGGAGAAGAGACACAGGGAAGAAAGAGGGGAGAAGAGACACAGGGAAGGGAAAGGGGAGAATAAGGCACAAGAGGGACACATGGGGCAGCACATTTCCCACCCTCGGCTTATACTCAAGTCACTCATTTTACCCAGTATTTTGTGGTAAAATGGGTGCCTCGGCTCATACTCGGGTCGGCTTATACTCGAGTATATACGGTATCTCCTTTAACTATATCTAGAAGAAGAGAATTTGTGACCATCACACAAGTTCTGCGCAAGGAGGGATACAGTTACAGATGGATTCCCCAAAGGAGTTTAGCAATTCTGAAAGATGCTAATTGGCATAAAGTCAGCTCTATAAAACAAGAAATGGATCTTCTAAAGACATGGAATATTACAACAGAAGAGTCTTCAGAAGATTCTCCATCTTTAACTTTGAAATCACAAGAATGGCAACAAAAACAATAAGAGAAAGGCTTTGTGAATTATGGTCTAATTTGCCATGAAACTGTCTGGAAACTAAAACAGATTGATGCAACATGAATGAATATATTAAGGGGTATATGCTAATGACCCAGTATATGCTAATGACGCTGCGCGCATGTGACGTTAAATACGCGCCGGCGCTGGGTCAAAGAGGGATGGCTGGAGCATAAGCAGGTAAGTGACGGTAGAGGGGGATGTATTCCGGGGGGGTTTAGGTGGAGGAGGGTGGTTTATGCTGAGGAGGGGGGAGGGAAAGAGACACGGGGGGAGGGAAAGAGACACAGGGGGTAGAGAGAAGGATCCAACATGGATAACATTTTATATATAAACGGGCCTAAATTCTCATCTGAAATCTGGTAAGGAATATCTCTTAATCTAAGATTCCATTGTCTAGACCTATCTTCAAGGTTAGCAATTTGGGCATTTACTTCAGATGGTTTACTTTCTAGCTTAGTTGTGTGCAAAAGTAAAACATTATGGTCTTTAACCAATTTGTCAAATTCAGTTTCAAGGTCTGATGCTCTCCTATTCACTTCCTTAATTGCTTTCACATTTTCTAAAATCTGAATTTTTATTTCACACAGAAAACTATTTTGAAACTCATGTAACAGTTCTTTCATTTTAGAAGTAGTAAGCCTATCTTCTAAGGGTTCTTCTAAATCATTGTTGAATGAAGTTTTGGAAAGCATGGTTAGATTAGAGTCCATAGATTTATTACTTCCACCGATTCTACTAATGATGTTTCTTGGTCTTGTTCTTTATTTTTGGATGGACCAGCGTTAGCCAGATTTTGCGCCTTATCGTTCTTTTTACCATTTATTCTAGTTTTACCAGTCATATTCCTTTTAGACTTAGACATGTTCAATGCAAATGTACCAAATATTACTTTTACTTACAAAGGCAATTATATTTACATAATACACAATTTATATTACAAAAACAGAGAGCTCCAGATATTCAGTTCACCTTCTTCTTGGAAAGATGTGTGCTGAAGTTCCAATATACAACAATCCTCATCCAGACAATTCCCCTTTCCTCAAACCTTTCTGAGGCAAATTAAATCCTTATTATGAATGGAAATAACATCCTATGTAAGTTCACAGACAGTTACTGCAGTCCTATTTTCGGAATAGGTTAAACTTGTGTTGCTCCGTTTACTTATTCTCTTTACCAGAATCACTGTATTAGTTAGCAAGCTGCTTATTCCACTTGCCTCTATGCAACAATTAAATAATTATATGGGCTAATAACCAATTTACTCTGCTGCAAAAGGAACAGCTCCTACCGGTGCCAGTTCATAGTAAACACTTAGGGCCTCATTCAAATGCAGTTTGGCAAATTGAATAGGGCTCTATATAAGCACAGAGCATATTTTGTTTACAGAAGTTTTTAGTTAGTGAGGACCTTGCTTTTGGATAGAAGTTCACCAACTAATATCATCTGTAAACAAAATATGCTCTGTGCTTATATAGAGCCCTATTCGATTGGCCAAATCGCAACTGAATGAGGCCCTGAGAGAGAGTAGCTGGGATTAGTTACCATGAACAGCAGGTCATTTTCAAATGCCACACACTTTTATTTACCAAATTTTCCTCTTATACTGGTGATGCTAACATTGGTGTTCAGATGTCTAATAAGGGGTTCCATTGTTAACATATATATTATTGGTGAAAGGGGACACTCTTGTCTTGTTCCATTGGATATAAATAAAGCCTTAGACAAGTGTCCCTTTAAGTTTACCTGGGCAGACTGATTAGTGTAACAAGTCATATTATTATTAATATTATTATTATCTTTTCATGTAGCATGCCAAAATAATCTGTAGCGCTGAACAAAGGTTAAGTACAAGGCAAAACACTAATGTATACATTGCAAAGAGTGGAGAGCCCTGTCTTTGTGTTAATAATCAAATGTGCATAGAGCAGGGGTGGGCAAGAGGGGCTACATACATGCCTGGATTTGATGACATCCCTGCTGAGCACAGCCCTCCAGGACCAAACTTGCCCACCTCTGGTGAAGAGCATTCTCTGAAGCACCTTACAATATTGAAAACTTGTAAACTTACATTCTAATGTTTGGGTGTAGTACGGGAGCATGAAAGATGTGTTGTGCATTATAAGGCTGGAGGTGAACATATGTGATTTTAGTGAGATTTTGAAGGTTTTGAAGCCTGAGGGTAGTTTAGTGGAGCGAGGCAAGGAGTTCCAGAGAATATGAGCCCACAAGAAAAGTCCTGAAGGCTGGAGTAAAAGGAGGCGATAAGAGAGGATAAGAGAAGAAGGTCGTTAGCAGAACAAAGAGGGAGGGTGGTGGAGTATTTTGAGATGAGATATAAGGGGTGTAGAGTTGTTGAGCTTTGTAAGCTAGAGTCATGGTTATACATTTTATTCTGGAGGTTTCAGGAAGCCAGTGGAGTTATTGACAGAGAGGTGCTGCAGACACTGAGCGTTGAGCATGGTAGATGAGTCTAGCAGAGGCGTTGATTATTGATTGGAGCGGAGACAGATGGGTGATGGGGAGGCCATTAAGGAGAGAGTTGCAGTAGTCAAGGCGGGAGTGAATGTATTAGGATTTTCGTTGTGTCTTGTGTAAGGTAGTGACATATTTTTAAGTTGTTTTTTAGATGGAAGAGACAAGATTTAGTTAATTATTGTTTATGAGAAATGTACAAGATGGCAGGGTCCAATAGAGCAGGCTTGTGATTTGGGAGATGACATTGTCGACAGTGAATCAGAGGAATAGAAGCTGTAGTAGATGGTGGGAAGATTAGGAGCTCAGTCTTTGACATGTTGAGTGTGAGTTGATGGGCAGACATCCAGGATGACATGCTTGAGAGGTAGTTGGAAACTTGTGCTAGAAGAGAGAAGGATAGATCTTGTGCTGAGAGTTAGATTTGAGTGTCATCTACATAGAGATGATTCTGCAACCGAAATAATTGTATTAGGGTACGAAGTGGAGGATGTAAAGATGGAGAATAGGAGGGGGTCTAGAAAGGGAGAGGAGTGAAGGGGAGGGAGAGGGATGGGGGAGAGACATGGGGGAGGGAGTGGGGGAGAGACATGGGGGAGGGAGAGGGGGAAAGAGACACATTGGAGAGGGGGGTGGAGAAACACATGTAATATTATACCATCATTTATGAGGAGTAAATGACTAGTTTCTATATAATGATTACAATTCTGGGTTCGATTTTTTTTTAATAGGGGGCTAAAGAACAAATAATTTGGGCATTTTACTCTTTTCATGAAAACCTTCAATGCTCTATTTGACTTGCATGATTGAACTGTTATATTTAAACCAAATATTATGTGTGAACGCAGAAATTGTTGTATCATTAAAAATAATCTGCACAACTGTGTAGTTTTTTATTTGATTTGGTAATTAGATACACCAAAGAGTATCACAAGTGCAAAAGCAGACCAGTGAAGACGGTAATATCAATTTTATACAGGGAAAATTGCCATTGTGGCCTCAATGAAGCACTCCACTACCCATGAAATCCTAGCTAAATCTGTGCAGAGAAACTAGCTTTAATTCAACAAAGGGATTGTCTTGGAACTCTGAACTTAACTGACCATTTCCCTTATAGAACTTTAACATGAATCTGTCTAATTGGACTCTTCTTTATCTAAATATGAAATACATAATAATGTGAAATAGGTTGCTACATTATCTATATAAAGGACTTATTTGATTGTGCCCCAAGCATTACATTACTATAACACTACATACATTCTGTAGGTTTAGCACACTAAAAAAAAAAGTGTTACATTTTATACAGAACCTGTCAAAAACATGCACTGCTTCATTAACTCTTACAATTTACAAGATAGCTTTATGGTTGTTTATTTTCCAGCCAAAGAAAATCCCCAGATGTTCCTTCAGTCTATGAGAACATTCTGTCATGCAGGAACATACTTGCTTACAAGAAAGTTGATCTAGGATGTAATCTCATTTTATTTTCAATAGACTGAAGCAAAATTAATTATTCATAAAGATATTTCCTTAAACTAGTTGTAGTCTTACTTTTCAATTCCCTTAATGCAGTAAGGATCTGCACTGGCAAGTTATCAATTATTTAATGGAAAAAAAATTATGTTTGTTTTACATTCGATAAATTCCTGAGGGGCAGCAATAAACCTGCTTATAAATTCCTTGTTAGCTTTGTTTTTCCACACAGCAGAGATTCAAACACAGAAGAACAAAGCTGGCACATCTAATTTGTATGGAACTTTTTTAACAAGAACTATTAATGTATTCAGTTTGATCCCACAACTACACAAGTATAGCACATCTGCAAGCATTCCCTTAGTACAAATAAAGAAATATAAAAACAGCCTACTTAAAAACATTGTTGTCGCCCACGCTGACAAAATCATTTTTTTTTCCTTTGCTGGCAAATAAGTGGATAAATGAGGCTGCGAAAATAAATTGGATATATAACTTAAAAATGTGGTTGGAAATATTTTTTTAAATAAAAAAGGCATACTGGACTATGATAACATACCTGGGACCATATTGAATTTTAAGCCCGTTGCGGCAATGGCACACACGTAAGGCTTGCAGGCTTGAAATTCTGCTGTCTTACAGAGCTATTACATTTAACCATGCCGCGAGCTATGGGCCGTGGACGTAAGCCAGTAAACCCTTTCCGTGCACGCAAGCTGTTAAGACACTGGCCAAGATGCAATCAGCCTTTACTATCCAATTGTGGTATAACATAGTGCGACACAGGCCTCTCAGCCAATAGAAAGCAGGGAACCACAATTAACGCTGCAGGAAGAGGTTTTAAAGGAAAAGCGTAAATCCTTGACTGTGTTGTTGCTGAGCAAGTGTTTGATATTTTAACCTCTAATATATATTAACCCTTAATTTACAACACACATACTTACTGATATGACATAATTCACATGCATAGATTAATATGTACACAGCACTTCTACATCCCCCCACACCCCCACATACCTGCACCTCCCCCCAATACAATAACTATACTACACATAATACCACATACATATCCAAGTATATATTATATTTATTTATTCTTATTTTTATTTCCTAAATCATAGAAGGGTAGAGGAGGGGAGGAGGAAAGTGAGGAGAGAGAGGAGAGTAAAGGGAGCACCGGAGGGGGAGAGTGAGGAGAGGAGGAGAGTGAGGAGAGCTAGAGGTATGGAGAGAGGGAGAACCATGTCAGGGAGGTAATGTGGAGGAGACCACCAGGGGGATAGATGTGCCCCTAGATATAGGCACACAAGGAGTAGGGGCAGATGGTCAGGGGCCTGATTCCAGCGGGGGAGGTAGTGGGGATGAGCCCCAGGAAGAGTACAGGGAGGCCAGGAACCCCAGGCACAGATGGGAGGGCAAGAGACTGTGGCAAAGTACAGGGCCTCCAATTATAGCCCAGAGGAGATGGAAGCCAGAAGGAAGAGGTCTAGTCAAATAGCTTCAGCAGTTGCAGCATTAGGGATTGCAAATAGGGACGTAAAGTCTGTCAAACACAGATGACGGTAGCTGGCTGAAGGTGAAGAGGAAGATGGCAGAGGAGGCAAGAGCTGCATGTAAAACAGGTGGTGGGCCACCAGCCAATATCACTTATTGTAGATGGGAGCAGACCCTAATAGAGTGGATTGAGCCAGCAGCAGTAGCGGGCCTACCAGGAAAGGTGGACACGTGTGTACCAAGAACCATGCAAAGTAAGTATTGTATCACACCATACACATTGGAGGGGGGGATGGGTGGACAAATACCCCGCAGATATCATGATTTTATTATGTACAGTATCTTGCAAAAGTGAGTACACCCCTCACATTTTTGTAAATATTTTAATATATCTTTTCATGTGTACACATTGAAGAAATGACACTCTAGTACAATGTAAAGTAGTAAGTGTTCAGCCTGTATAACAGTGTACATTTGCTGTACCCTCAAAATAACTCAACACACAACCATTGGCAACAAAAGTGAGTACACCCCTAAGTGGAAATGTCCAAATTGGGCCCAAAGTGTCAATATTTTGAGTGGCCACCATTATTCTCCAGCACTGCCGTAACCCTCATGGGCATGGAGTTCACCAGAGCTTCACATGTTGCCACTGGAGTCCTCTTCCACTCCTCCGTAATGACATCACAGAGCTGGTGGTTGTTAGACACATTGCACTCCCCCACCTTCTGTTTGAGGATGCCCCACGGATGCAAAATAGGGTTTAGGTCTGGTGACATGCTTGGCCACCTTTACCTTCAGCTTCTTTAGCAAGGAAATGGAATGAGAGCTACTCTTCGTGGATGATGCTGCCCTCGTTTCCAATACGGCGACAGCTTTGCAGCAAATTACATCCTGTGAGGCAGGTGTGAGCCTTTTCTTTTTTACTGAGTTTCAACCGCATTTAGAGATGCCCTTTAACTGTGGTTAGCAAACTGGGTGAAGCAGAAACAAGCTTTCTTTAGGTTACCTTTTTCTAGGCCCCTCTCAATGTGGAGCAAGCAGTGCTGTCCCTAGAGAAGCCTGCTTGGTCATTCAGGGTGCTGCCAAATGATGCCGTCATCTCCTGGGTCAGCATCAGGTAACCCATACACCTGAACTGCCTGCATGCAGGATTGAGACTGCGGCTTTCAGTGACATCTTCCACCTGCCATTTTGCCCATTTTCCATCGCTGCAGGGCTTTAAAATGTTGATTGTTCTAGGTGTAGACGTGCCCCCTTGGGCCTGCACAAGGACATTTTTAGGTGAGATGCAGTGTGCGCACTACTGGTCCCACCCTTTACACTCAGGGTTCATCTGTCATGGTCTAGCAAGCTTGGATGGTGACAGTAAGGTCCTCGAGTCGTAGGTGTTATATTGGAGTGTACTTCTACAGGACTAACAAGCTCCAGGTTTCAAATCAGAGTTTTCCTTCTCCTAGGCTGGCTGCCAACCAAGGCTTATGAGTCCAGCCTACCAATCTGGTTAAACCAGACATTCACTTGCGCCATAACGTAGCAAGCTCTGTGAAAATGGGGGGCACCAAAGAGAAGGTGTTGCTATGGACACAGTAATGTAAGATAGGCCATATGCAATGACCTCCTGATTGGAAAACCAGCCAGTGGTCACACGGCAATCACTACACCAGAAATGGAGAGGCAATGTATTGCGCATACACTTTCCCTGGTCGAGAGGGCCATGCGGCCCAGGTCACCCACCCCATACTGTATGTATTGTAAAACTTTTTCTCTGGCTGGAGTATACAATAAGCTGTATCCCACTAGAATTATTCTGGCTCTTACACCCCTAGCCACACGCATTGATAACTGACAAAAGCACTGTAAGCCCTATGGTTATGACTAAAGATATATGGGGCATCAATAACAATATAAATCCTGGTAGCAAACATATCCTTTTCATAATTTGTATCAATAAAATGTCTGGCCATTACCGGCATTTAAAACTTATTTGGAGTACGATTTCCTATTAGATCAAGATTGATTTGACATTCAAAAGAGAGTACATGTTTGGGTGTGCGCACTGTGGCATACAGTCTCTGTAGGACTGCATGTGCGTGTTGTATACTGTGCTAACCTGGACTATGTCTCAACTGCATATTAACAACCATTGCTGGGAACATGTCACAGTTTGGTCAGTCTCACACACTGCACAGCAGATCCGGCAGAGCATGTGTCTGATGTACATGCAGATGGCACATTGCACCTGCATATTCATATGAGCCATGATCCACAATGCTCATTATGCAGGCCGTGGTTCATCTGTCTAACACAAGCACCACAGTCAATCCAATGTCAAGGATATGAAAACACATAGCTGTCAATTGTATAGGGAAAGCAACTCAAATATATTTTTTACTTCCATTTCAGTACCAAGGAGGACAAGGCCGACCACAGAGATATAGGTGGAGGATCCACTGGAGGTGGGAGTGGTTGACGAAGAAGGCCAGGACATTCCTGAGGGCCTGGGACCATCCACACAAGCAGGAGCGGGAATCACCGCCTGGGCCCTCAACAGCATTATCCAGCCATGTACAGCTCTTCTAGCCACTTTGACTGGCCATATCCTGTCCCCAGCCATCATCCCAGCTGCCACTTGCTACAACAACATTGCAGCCATGGCAGGCCACAACCACTCTCACACAATGGGGTCCCCCAACATGGCCTCCCACACAATGGGGTCCCCAACATGGCCTCCCACACAATGGGCTCCCCCAACATGGCCCAACACCCAGTCCTCCTGCCGACACCTTAGGCACTCCTGCTGACATCTTAGGCCCTGCTGCTGTCACCTCCAGCCCTGCTGCTGACACCTTAGGCAATGCTGCCATCATCTCTGGCCCTGCTGCCTCGGGTACTGCTGCTGTTAACTTGGGCCCTGCTGCCAACACCTCGGACCCTGCTGCCGTCACCTTGGGCACTGCTGTCAACACCTCCAGCCCCGCTGCAGTCACCTCCAGCCCCACTGCCGTCACCTCCGGCCCCGCTGCCATCACCTCCGGCCACAATGCCATCACCTCCAGCCCCAATGCTTTCACCTCCGGCCCCAATGCCGTCAACATCGGCCACAATGCAGTCAACTCCACCACCCCTGACATTGAGGGAAATCATGGTCCATTTCACCAGGGAGGACCTGGCACACATGAAACAAAAGATTGAGAGGCTCTGTTTGCTCAGAAGACCATGTCAACTCACACACAACCTCCTGGCAAGCACCAGATCTCTCCATTCTGAGGTGATGAGGTATAACCAAAGGATTGAGCAATATGAGGAACGGGAGATTTGGGACAGACAGCAAATTATCCAATTAGCCGAATGCCAGCTCATACCTCTCCAGCATTTGGTTGAGCAACTGCAAACCGAGACTTCTATCTTATCATTAGACCTCACCAACATGTCAACCTGATCTACAGCCACGCAACATTGTGGCACCCCAAGCTCCTACACCACCAAGACGTGGAAGAGTGAGACAGGGCGTGGGCACGGAAGGTGGGGGCCCAGTCCTGTGTAAGATGAGGTCTTAAGACTATCCACGAAGATCTCCTCTTGATAACTCCTCACTGAATACTGATTGTACAGATGTTGACATATTATTGGCTGGCTACAGAGTGTGTACATTTCTGATTATGTTTAACATTTCAACAATTGATGTTCAATGTGGATTGACCTTGAGATGAGGTATTGTATTTAATCAGAATATTGTAATGATTGATATCTTGTTCTTGTCTCTGCAGGTGTTAATGGCCAAATCTCACGGCCATGTAGGCATGTTCTTCATCTTCGAGCAGTACAATATTATCATGTGAGTGAATACTCAACCCAGTTCCCCACAGGCATTTGATCAGTGTCATTCACCACTGCAGATGGATCTAAAATGCAATATATGACTACATACAGTATCTCTTCACTAATGAACATGAATCAATTATAATGATTAGTGTCCCGGCTTTTGAGTTGAACAGTCCCATAGGAGCTGTTAATCCAAACTAGTAGTTATACATGCGTTTTTGTTGCATTTTATCCCGATAATAGTATGAAAGCGGATTAATGTATGTCATGTCATCCACAAACTAAATGGTTTATTTCCTTGGTTTGACATCAGGATCAATGTGTTCAGGGGTAATGTGAACAGTCTAATCTTTCTGGCCTGGGTACCACTTATATACCAGTGAGATGTGATTTCAGCATGGCACAACTATTCCATGTAGATAATGATAGTACTCTTTGCTGAAAGGTAGTGTTCACAGTGAAGCATGCTTGTTGTAATACATATCCTCAACATATTCTGGGAACGCTGATTGAACAGGACTGAATCAATATGGTTATCACTGCTCGTAGATGACGTTCATGTTAGTTATAGTTATTGTAGTGTCCAGAGCAAAAACAATGTACTATAATAATAGCTTATTTTTGTTCTAACACCTCCTCTTTATATTTTCCAGATTCCTATCTACTACTGTATTTTGTAATCAGCAGTAATGTATGAAAACAGACTGTGGAATTGATTAGTATCACATGATCTATGTTGTCTAACATCTGTTTAATATAGAAGATGGAGACCATATGTTTGCTGTATACCCATTAATGGTTATTTCTATGAAATGGAGTGTTATATGATGTTCCTATGTCACACCAGATTATGGTTACTGTGCTGTCCTGACCACATGTGAGCCTAGTAGATGCTATGCTTTATCCATATGATGTTGTCTAACAGTTAATCCTTTAGGTGTCCTTTGGTTGCCCACAGCCTCTTGCCCTTCCGCTATCCACCCACACTACACCTATGATATTAATGCACAGTCTTGTCCATTGCTGATTGTGCTCTGTATATGAAATAAAGCTTTGTTATACAGTTCTCACTGTGTCAGTGGGATTTCAATGGTTCTGGTATCACATTCCTATATTTGTAAACTAATGAGCCCTAGTTACTATGCAATAGATTACTACATATAATTCTACTACTACTAATAATAATAATAAGATCATAAGATAATATATATAATATATAATAAAAAGGGTTATTACACATGACAGGTTCAATGTGTGATAGTGTGGAGTATCAACATACCCCTGAAGGCCTGATTGGAACATGACAGGTGATATTGTGAATTGATTAATAGCAAAACACTTAATGGTAGGTCATCAAATGATAATGGGTATACATCTTGGCACATGGCCACAAGCAATGGTGTGAGACTTTCCAGGATG
Organism: Discoglossus pictus; assembly: GCA_027410445.1. Classification (NCBI taxonomy): domain Eukaryota; kingdom Metazoa; phylum Chordata; class Amphibia; order Anura; family Alytidae; genus Discoglossus; species Discoglossus pictus. The sequence goes on from CM050172.1 coordinate 74,580,886, forward strand.
TCAGTAGAGGTGAGTTGGCTGTTGCTCCACGGGCCTCTGCACAGCCTCCATGTATGTTTGCGGCCCTTCCTGATGGGTTGGAGTAGATTAGTGTGGTGTATTTTCCCCGGTTCTCCTTCTGCCTTACTGACTTGTGGAGGGTCTTCTATGTACTTCAATGAAGCTGTGAGCGATACCATGTAGGGCCAGTGTAGGTGGGCAAGTGATAGCAGAGAGGTAAGACAAATCACAATCCACTAAAGAAGGAAGTAGCAACCCACTCCAGTATCTTTGGCATGCAAACCTTGTAGAACAGCACTGGCAGAAAGCTAGCTGCATGTGCTGCAATCCATAGGGCCACATAGTGTGTAGGACTGACTAAAAAATAATAAAATGTTCCCCTGGTACTTGATATATGTCATGTGGCGGTGTTATTTGGCCACTATTTTTTCCCCAATATAGATGTGATGAGCGAGCGGTATATGCAATCATACATATATTCCCTGCTCCACATTAGAGCCTTTGTGAGTGAGGAAGAGTTAATATGGTATGAGTTTCATGTGTTTGTGTTGCTATTTAATCAGGTAGTGTGTCTTTAGTTGCTTTGTGCATGTTGCAGCATGGCTTTTTATATTGCCATATGCATGACCATTCCAACATCTGATGAAATAAAATATTTTATAAATGCCTATTTTTTATTTGGGGATTATTGTGCAAATAATTGTAATGCCTTTCCATGCTTTCCTCTGTGGTGTGTTTATAGTGTCTTTTACAAAAAAATTGTCTGTAAACCCTTTGCGGGTACTATTTGGAGGCCGTAATATTTTTGCCTCCTTTTGAGGGTTACGGGCTTGAACGCCAGTGCGTCTTTGGATAATCGTAGCAATTTAATAGCGATTTTCGAACGTAACAGTTACGGATTGACAGATCAAAGTTTTTGAGGCAACTGAGTTCAGATTTCGACAGCCCGTGGGGTAGCGTTAAGAGGCAAATTTAATAGCGATAAGTCTTGCCGGCTCAGTTACGCTCTACGGCTTTACGTTGGGGGAATTTAATAGGGCTGATAGTCCCCTATTCAATTGAGTAATTGTTAGTTACTGGAGCCTGTAATGTAGCCCGTAAACTAATTTGCTACTGGTGTCTTTTAGGGATTTTCAACCTGTAACCCGCAAATCATTTGCGGGTTACAGGTTGAAAATCCCTGTCGTATTTAAAATCGTAACTCTGACCCAGCTAAGCCATTGATCTTTCAAGCCCGTAAATGTTACAATCGCAAATTGGTATTCAATTGCTACAATTCCTCAAGCCCACAATTGTTTTCACACCCCGAAATGCAAATGTAGAAGAAAATCCTATGAGTACCAGGTAGGACTCTCAAGGGGATCAAACACCTGATCGGACCACTGTAAATGCAAATAAAAAAATTAATACTGCACTTTAAAAGATGGGGAAAGCAATGAAAGACAGAATTAATTGCACAACAGCCACAAGCTTGCAAAACAGACCATTCAAATTTACATACTAATTTAGGTTGAAATAAAAAGACTTTTAGTACATCAAATTTAACTTATCTATAAGAAGGCAAACTGAAAACCTTTGTTGCCAACCCTATTTTAAAGCTATCTATTGTGGCTGCATTCACAACCTAATTTGCTAGTGAGATCCATAAATTGATAGCCCTTACTGTCAAGGACGCTTTTCTTTTTTAAGAGTGAAACCTCTTTTCTTCTAATCTCAAGGAATTACTTCTTGTCCACTGGATTCTTAGCAAGAAAAGTTCACTTAACAAAGCCTTTTACTGACAATGGATTTATTTGTATAAGATAATCATATCACCTTGTAAGCTCCTTCTTTTATAGAGAAAGTAAGTATGATTTAGTTTGCCTCTCTTCATAACTCAATCACTATATTTCCATAATTAATGGAGTTTCTGTGCTCAGAATCATGTTTAGCTCTACAATGTCCTTTTATTGAAGTGGTGCCCAAAAACTGTATGCTATATTTTAAATGAGGTTCTACCAGGGATTTATGTAGTGGCAGGATTACACTTGCGTCCCTTGTTTCTAAGCAACTTTTGTTGTTGTTTAGTCATTCAATTGTGTCTGACTCTCCGTGACCCTAATGACCACAGCACACAAGGCACATCTATCATTAGGCCTGTGGTTGTGCTTATCCATAAGGTTTTCCCAGCAAAGATACTGGAGTGGGTTGCCAGTTTCTTCTCCAGTGGACCATGATTTGTCTGACCACGCTACAAGGACCTGCCCATCTTCAAAGAGCCTACATTGTATATAGCTCACAACTTCATTGAAGTACACAAGCCTCTTCACAAAAACAATTAGTGATCCAGAAAGGGAGGTTCCTTAATAGCTTGGGCTAAATAACAATCCATGGGTGAATGCAAAAGCTGCTCTCCTTAGCTGGTATTCTGGTCTGATTTACTCAGTTTATTTCTGAGTAGCTAAAATTATTATAACTTGAACATGCTTTGTTGCTATTGTTTTTCCTTAGTTCCACTTATATTTGGTGGTTTATAGACTGTCTCTACCAATATTTTGTGTAGGGACTTCCAATATGTATTTCTACCCATAAGGCCCTATATGATTACTAGAAGAACAAATATCTTCCCTGACTATAAGCTTTACATTTAGCTTAACATGCAGACAAACTGTCCTACTCTTCTACCATTACTATTATCTTTCCTAAATATGCCGTAACCCTCCAAATTATTTGCCCCTTCATGGAAATCATTTCAGTAATGCCTATTAAATCATATGTCTCAAAAACTAAGGTCTAACTGATTTTTCTTTCACAATAAATATATCTCATTTTATTCAGGATTTTGTCAGTATATTCCACCTATCCAGTTATTAACTGGATAATCTCTCAAACCCTTTCATCAAATTCTATTGTATGATCATTTTATTCTTTCATTTAAAAGTTATGTTTTAGGTTGTCACACCTTTACTTAAATCAGTGAGTTTTACTTACTTAGGCCCTCATTCAATTGCGATTTGGCCAATTCAATAGTGCTCTAAATAAGCACATAACATATTTTTTTTAAACAAGTTTTTAGTTAGTTAAAACCTTGTTTTTGGATAGATGTTTACTAACTAAAAACTTCTTAAAAAAATATGTTATGTGCTTATTTAGACTCCTATACAATTGGCCAAATTGCAATTGAATGAGGGCCTTAGAGCACTAATATTAGTTCCTTTTGTTGATCTTTGTACATTATATTTGAATATTGTGATTTTTTCATTCAAATAAGTTAATCTACAGAATCGTCTCTTAATTAATTTATAGGTTACCTTTTTGTCCATTTTATTTGAATTACCCATTTTTTAAACTCCCATGCCTATACTATAACTGCAATCCCCCTTTGTAAACTCCACTCTAATAGTATTACTGCATAAACAATAGAACTGCTTGCCTGTCACAACACATTTTTTTAACCCAAAAAATGTATTGCAGCGAGAGTGGGACTTCCCTGACTTCCAAAACCAACAATCCTTCTACGCCCAAACGTGTATGTAAAGATCTGAGGGCTTTCCTTCAACCACAGACTATTTGTTTTCCCCAGTTATTGTAACTGTCAACTAAGCTGTCCTTATCATGAAATCCAGGACACTTTGACCCTGATGGTTATTAGCCACATAGCCAGTTGAATCAAAGGGGTATTATAATGACCATAAGGACATTGTCAAATACTTTACCACTTGTTGGTTTGTTATGTGTGATGTTTTCCTCAAGCTCTGGTTGTATTCCCTGGATCCCTAAGGCCCCTTTCCAGGTAGTTTAAGCCTAGAGGGCTCTGGGTCCAATTTCCATTTTTAGAGCTATTTTTTTGTGTGTAGAGTGTTTGTTTAGGGTGCAACTATTGCATTAAGCTAATAAAAATATTCTCCTACTCAGGTCATACCCAAATCCCCCCCCCCCCCCCACCCAGACACTCAGGCTCGAGCAGTTACACTACCTATCAACCCCTACTTTGCTCAGATCCCTCAGATCACTCAGAGGTGGCTGATAGCTGGTGGCTGTGGACCATTCGGCACTTAGGTGGGAAGCCAGGGAGGCTGGATTAGGTCCTTGGAGTCAGACCTGGCCCACATGGGGTATTTCAAAGGAAACAGAAGGTGTAAAACTTGTGTTTGTCTAATGAAGTGGCCCACTGCTGATTGGTGCAGGGCTGGAAAATTTAAATGTACCACGCTTTTATTGATTGGGAAAAATCTATAAAAATTGAAAAGTTATGCCTTGTTTGGGACATGTATTGTATGGTGTGTTTCTGTTAGAGGGAAGACTATTATTATTTTTACTGGGCTATAATCACTTTGTATCCTGAATCTCTAAAGCTATCCTGAGAAGGGGATTGAAGAACCAGATTGGATTTGCATCCTGAACTGATGCTGCTATCCTAGAGGAAGGGGATAGATAAACCAGATGAGATCTGCCAGTAGGATTGGTCTCCCTGGCCTTTTCAAGCCCACTAAAGGGCTGATCGTACCCGTCATGCTGATCCTGTAATCCTTGGTCCCTGGTGCTTCTGCTGGCGATCCTGATATCATCGCCGGATATCAAGATGCCCTTTCCCTAACAATCCTGAGGGAGAATTCCTGAAGCTGAAGGCAGGAGTTTTGGAGGGAAAAGCAGACCCCCTCTCAATATTATTCCTCCCACTGATTAAGTTGGTATTTGTCTGCACAGATGCTAATCCAGAACAAGATTACTACACAACAGTTACAGCAAAAGCCAAAAATCTTCACGTTTGTGAAGTATATAAAAACTAAAAACATCAGCATCCAATTAACCCAAAAAACATTTTTAGAGAAAAGCTTAAAACTAGCAAATTCTATGGTGTCATTGGCACCTCAATCTTGGACTTTTAGTTGGCCTGGAGTCTGAGGGTAAATCTACTCGATGTTCTCTTCTATTTAGTCCTATTGTTGGAAACAAAAGCAAATATCTGCAACTGTTAAATCAAAATTGAATGTAAAAGTTAAAAAGTAAACACTCTATTAATTTATTTTAAGCTTTCTAAATATTTTAGCTGTTATTAATTCAAGTTCTTTATAAGAGAATCCTGAAATTATGACACTTTGGTAGTCCGTTAAAAGGGATTTTACATGCACCTAAAACATCCATAAAAATCTATTTTGGTGACTTGCAATGCCTATCATATCATAGCTCTCATTTAGTGGCAACTTTTTAAATCTTTTCAAACAAGTGGATTTACCTTACAAGTAAAGGCTGATAAACTGCAGAGTGCACTAATTGTGCCCAGGTGAGAGGGGTGTGGTTTGACTGTTAAACTTGTATAAAAGGTTTGTGAGCTGGTTTGGGGCCTGTTTACAAGTGGATTTACCTTACAAGTAAAGGCTGATAAACTGCAGAGTGCACTAATTGTGCCAAGGTGAGAGGGGTGTGGTTTGACTGTTAAACTTGTATAAAAGGTTTGTGAGCTGGTTTTGGGCCTGTTTACAAGTGGATTTACCTTACAAGTAAAGGCTGATAAACTGCAGAGTGCACTAATTGTGCCCAGGTGAGAGGGGTGTGGCTTGACTGTTAAACTAGTGAAAAAGGTTTGTGAGCTGGTTTGGGGCCTGTTTACAAGTGGATTTACATTACAAGTAAAGGCTGATAAATTGCAGAGTGCACTAATTGTGCCCAGGTGAGAAGGCAGAAGTTAATATAAACAGTCAGTCCAGTGGCAACCTTATTCAGTGTACATCCTGTCATATGTATGCAATACTGGAACAGATGATCCAGGGTCCATACCTCTGTGAGAGGTGTGAGCATGTTGCCTCTCTGGAAGCTCAAATTGGAGATCTGGAGAGGAGAATTGCAGCACTTAGTAATATTGCTCCACTGGAAAGGGGTTGGTGCTCACTGAGCACAGTTTAGCTGGGCCTAGCATGGAGGGTGGAGCTGGGGTTAGTGAGGATGTCCAGGAAGGCAGCTGGGTTACAGTTACAAGGGGAAGCAGGGGGAACAGGAGGAGGCAGGCCAGTTCTGATTTGTCAAACACCAACAGATTTGCCGGATTGAGTGAAACTGTTGGGGATGTCCATTCAGTAATGGCAATGCCGGATAGAGCTGTTCCATCTAACAGCCAGGCGAACAGCTCTGCTGGAGGAGAGGGAGGGCAGAATAGGCAGAACAACAGACAGGTTTTGGTTGTAGGGGACTCTATTATTAGGAAGGTAGACAGGGTGATTTGTCACCCAGATCCCAGCAATCGAACAGCGAACAGTTTGCTGTCTCCCGGGTGCTCGGGTTCGTTATGTTGTGGATCGGGTAGACAAATTATTGGGAGGGGCTGGAAATGAACTGGCGGTCTTGGTACATATTGGTACCAATGACAAAGTTAGTGGAAGATGGAGTGTCCTAAAGAATGATTTTAGAGAACTAGGTAATAAGCTGAAGGCAAGGACCTCCAAGGTAGTATTTTCTGAGATACTACCAGTGCCACGTGCTAGCCCAGGGAGGCAGAAGGAGATTAAGGAGGTTAATGCATGGCTAAAGATGTGGTGCACTAAGGAGGGGTTTGGCTTTTTAGAGCACTGGGCTGACTTCTCACTTCGGTACAATCTCTACAGTAGGGATGGATTGCACCTTAATGATGAGGGAGCTTTTGTACTAGGGGATAGGATGGTAGAAAGGCTGGAGGAGTTTTTAAACTAGTAGGTGGGGGGGAGGGACTAGATATAAGTAATGGGGTAGAAAGTATAGAGGGTATAAGGGATGAATTAACAGCTCATAGGGGAGGAGATGGGGGAGGGGTAGTATAGTCAATAGGGAGGTAGTACAAAGTAATTCAAGTACAGTGGCAGGCACTTCAGAACTACAGACTCATAGCATAAGGTGTATGCTTGCTAATGCCAGAAGCTTGCCAGGCAAAATGGGAGAGTTACAATTATTAGCAATTAATGAAAAATGGCATTTAACAGGCATTACCGAAACATGGTGGGATGAATCTCATGACTGGACTGTTAATCTGGATGGTTATAACCTATTTAGGAAAGATAGAGGCAATGGTAAACGAGGAGGAGGGATTTGTCTGTATGTTAAGCCTGAATTTAAGGGTATTGTGAGAGAAGATATTTATGGTGGACCTAGTGATAAAGTTTAATGTTTGTGGGTAGAGTTAAATAGCGGAGTAGCAAATTCCAAAATAATATTAGTAGGAGTATGCTATAAACCCCCAAATATAGCTGAAAGTGAGGAAATACAATTATTGTTACAGATTGGAAATGCAGCTAAGCACGGGCAGGTTCTAATAATGGGAGATTTTAATTACCCTGAAATAAACTGGATAAATGAGACCAGCAGTCCAGCTAAGGGGAGCAGGTTCTTGAGTACACTCAGGGATCATTATCTGGCCCAGGTTATACAGGAGCCACTAGAAATTAAGCTATCTTAGATTTACTCATCACAAATAATATTGATATAATATCAAATGTTGAAATAGGGCAACCTTTGGGAAACAGTGATCACAACACAGTCTCATCTGAGATTGAATTAAAAAAACAACATTTTAAGGGGCCAACAAAAACTCTTAATTTTAAAAGGGCAGCAATACAAAGTATAGACTGAGACAGAGAACTGATAGGTTAAAACACTGAACATAAATGGACAACATTTAAATCCTTACTAAATATACATACACATCGGCATATACCGTGTGGGAATAAAAGAAAAAGGAGTAAATCACAACCCATGTGGCTTAACAATGATTTAAAGATCAAGATACAGAGTAAAAAACAGGCATTTAAATTATACAAACAAGAGGGGACAGAGACTGCTTTACGGGAATATAAGGAAATCAACAAGGCTTGCAAAAGCGCGATTAGACTGGCTAAAATAGAAAATGAAAAATGTATTGCAAAAAAGAGTAAGACTAACCCTAAAATATTTTTTAAGTATATTATTGGGAAGAAGGCGAGGAAGGAAGCTATAGGAACATTAGAATGTGAAACAGGCTGTCTGAAAATTAGTGACCAGGAAAAGGCAGATGAGCTAAATAGGTTATTTTCTTCGGTATACACAGGGGAGTTGCAAGTGGTTGGGACACTACAACATAATGGGGCTACACTACCTTTGCCAAATAATTGGTTAACACAGAAAGTAATCCAAAAGAGGTTGGAAAAAATAAATGTTAATAAAGCCCCGGGTCCTAATGGAATACATCCAAGGGTACTAAGGGAACTGGGTTCTGTAATAGCCAAACCATTATATTTAATTTTTCAAGATTCACTTAACACAGGGTCTCTACCAGATGACTGGAGAAAAGCTGATGTGATACCTGTATTTAAAACGGGAGCAAGAGCAAATCCGGGGAATTATAGACCAGTGAGCCTCACTTCTGTAGTGGGGAAGCTTTTAGAAGGGTTAATAAGGGATAATATACAAGAATATGTCTATTTGAACAGGATTATAAGTAGGAGTCAACATGGATTTATGAAGAATTAGTTAATGTCAAACAAATCTAATTAGTTTCTATGAGGAGGTTAGTAGGAACCTGGATCAAGGCAACTCAGTGGATTTAGTCTTTTTGGATTTTGCAAAGGCTTTTAATACAGTGCCACATGGGAGACTATTGGGCAAACTAAGGGATACAGGAATTGCAGTAAATATCTGCTCATGGATTGAGAGCTGGCTAAAAGACAGGAAGCAAAGGGCTGTTGTAAATGGAACATACTCCAATTGGACTAAAATGGTAAGTGGGGTTCCTCAGGGTTCAGTATTAGGTCCTCTCCTTTTTAACATATTTATTAATGACTTAGAGGTAGGATTGGAGTGTGGGGTCTCCATTTTCGCTGATGACACAAAGTTGTGCAAGGTAATTAAATCAGATAATGATGTGCTTTCCCTCCAAGGGGATTTACATAAAATTGAGGAATGGGCATCTAAATGGCAGATGAGATTTAATACGAATAAATGTAAGGGTATGCATCTGGGAAGAAAAAATAGCCATGCAATTTATAATTTTAATGGAGCAAATCTAGGTGTATCAGACATTGAAAGGGATTTGGGAGTGCTTGTGGACAACCACCTAGGTAACAGTGCTCAAAGCCAAGCAGCAGCTGCAAAGGCAAATAAAATATTAGCATGTATTAAGAAGGGTATAGAAGCCAGGGAAGCAAATATAATTCTGCCACTATACAAATCTCTAGTACGCCCTTATTTGGAATATGGAGTACAATTTTGGGCACCACTTCATAAAAAGGACATTTTAGAGCTGGAAAAGGTACAGAGAAGGACAACAAAACTAATAAGGGGAATGGAGGGGCTAAGTTATGAAGAAAGACTAACCAACTAAGAGGAGATATGATTACCTTATATAAATACATCCAGGGTCAGTATAAAGATAAGAGGACATCCCTTGAGGTTAGAAGTAAAAAGATTCCACCTCAAAGAAAGAAGAGGGTTCTTCACAGTAAGGGTGGTTAATCTGTGGAATTCTCTACCAGAGTAGGTGGTGACAGCGGATTCGATAGATAACTTTAAAAGGGGACTAGATTTATTTCTAATTAAAAAGGGAATTCAGGGTTATCATGGATAATTAGAGAGACAGTATTGATCCAAATTTTTTACATTTCCCTTTGAGACAATTGGCTAAGTCTCGCTTGTGTTTTTTTTTTTTTTTTTTTCTATTTTCCTTCCTCTGGACTAATAAATAATAAAAAAATAAAAATAAACATTAAATAATTGATTAAGAATTAATTAACAACTAATGAATTAATAGTTAATCCTCATATTGCAGATCAGAGGAGATCTTAAAAGGTTGAACTTGATGGACTGAAAGTCTTTTTTCAACCTTAAATACTATATGTAACTATGTAACTGAATTTGAAATAGATGTACAACCTGTCTCTAATGGGGGAAAGGGCAGTGAGTAGATCTTAACATAAAGTGAAATCAATCCCCAAAAATCTCTGATACCCAGTGTGTTTTAGTTATAGATGCAGCTTTAACAATAACAATAAAGGATGTGTAAAATGTTTCATCTTTTTCACCCCACATTGTCAAACTTGTCATATTGCAACTGTGAGTTTGACTTTAGCTACATTATAATGTAATGTGAAATGACTAAATGTGTACTTTCCAAATATAAATGATATTCCTTGTATGACTTACATACATTGTAAGACAGGTAAGGCATTACTTGATCATGCATGAATTATTTCTTTCTCTATGACAGACAGAGCAATAAATTAGTGCATGAGACAGGCACTGGGATGATTAATGCTTGCTCATAGCAGAACAAACAACAGTTGTTATGGAATACATTTCACTATTAACTGTGTGTCACTGTGAAACATGAGTGGCTTGGAGCATGTTTTTATACCTACTATGGATAGAAGATGCAAATCATATTGTCACCAAGCCATAGAAATGCCACACATTATATCCTTTTTACCTGTCATAACAGTATGGATTATACACTATTTGTTGATGAAAGATATGGAAATTGTAAGATATCATATTGGAAGAGCACATCATAGATTTTTCATTGATTTTTTTTCTTTTTAGACTATTTAATTAGTATACTCCATTTTATAAGTACCCCCCCAATAGTGCAATTTATTACATGTGATCTTGACTTAAAATGTTAATGTTTTCATAATCACATTGGCTATGCACTCACATCATTTACATGCCAACCTTTGTGTAGTCGAAGAGTTTTGACATACTGAAAATCCACTATACAAACATATATACGTATTGGCTGTCAGATTAAAATGCAGTTTAGAAATAAGGATTTTTAACAAAAGGCCAATCATATGAATGGCTGGATTATCCATTAGATAAACTAGGCAGCTGCATAGGGGTGCTTCCTTTAGAGGAGTGACCATTTTTAGCTTCAAAACCCCTAAAAATACTTTTTGGGGGCTTAAAAAAATAAATACTGCGGTTCACAGACTGCCACTAGAGTGTAGAGTGCTCACTGTTTCCTCCCTCCTTCATCCCATGTGTTTCATGTTGAGTGTAGAGAAAGGGCAGAAGTGCACCAGTTAAATAGAGGCAGCATAAGTACGTTTATATAATGTTTTTTTCACTAAAATATTTTTTTTTGTAAGGAAATTTTGGTAGAAAGGACCTCAATAGTATTATTCTGAGAGACAGGTTATTTACTTAGTATAGGTATTCGGTCTGATTGGCTATTGATATGATTATAGATATTTCTGGCTTAATCACATCCTATGTGGCTTAACAATGACTTAAAGATCATGATGAGGAAAAAGAAACATGCATTTAAATTATACAAGAAGGGGGGAACAGAGGCAGCTTTATGTGACTATAAGGAAATCAACAAGTCTTGCAAAAGGGCTATTAGACTGGCTAAAATAGAAAATGAGAAGTCAGTTGCAATGGAAAGTAAGACTAACCCTAAAATATTTTTTAAATATATTAATGGGAAGAAGGCCAGGAAGGAATCGATAGGAACATTACAATGTGACACAGGCCATCTGATAATTAGTGACCAGGAAAAGGCAGATGAGCTAAATAGGTTATTTTCTTCGGTATACACAAAGGAGGTACCAGTGGTTGGGACACGGCAACATAATGGGGCTACAATACCTTTACTAAATAATTGGTTAACGCAGGAAGTAATACAAAAGAGGTTGGAGAAAATAAATGTTAATAAAGCCCCGTGTCCTGATGGAATACATCCAAGGGTACTGAGGGAGCTGGGTTCTGTGATAGCCAAACCATTATATCTAATCTTTCAAGACTCACTCACTACAGGGTCTCTACCGGATGACTGGAGAAAAGCAGAGGTGATACCTATATTTAAGAAGGGATCTAGAGCAAATCCGGGGAATTATAGACCAGTGAGCCTCACTTCTGTAGTTGGGAAGCTTTTAGAACGGTTAATAAGGGACAGAATACAAGAATATGTCTATTTGAACAGGATCATAGGTAGCAGTCAACACGGATTTATGAAGGATAGGTCGTGTCAGACCAATCTAATTTGTTTTTATGAGAAGGTTAGTAGGAACTTGGATCAGGGCAACTCAGTGAATGTAGTCTTTTTAGATGTTTTAAAGGCATTTGATACAGTGCCACATGGAAGACTAGTGAGCAAACTAAGGGATACAGGAATTGCAGTAAATATCTGCTCATGGATCGAGAGCTGGCTAAAAGACAGAAAGCAAAGGGTTGTTGTGAATGGAACATACTGTGAGGAATTGACTCTGCTGGTTTTGAACCCTGGTCCCCAGGCTGCTATACCTCTTCCCTACCACTGCGCCAGCTTACCTTTGTGAATTCCATTGAGACCTTATAAGCTTGACTCTGCTAGCAATGGTATCAGTACCTAAGTCTCTTCAGCTGTGTCTGGTCCTTGGCCTATATAAGGCACTTCCTGTCTATTGATCCTTGCCAGATTATTGTGTGGTTTCTGATCACTTCAATAAAGCTTGTTCCTGTTTCACCTACAAATTGCTGAACTGGATTATTGCTGACCTTTGGCTGCTGGTCTCCACAACCTTGTGATTCCATATCATTACAGAATAATCTGGCCCTTTCATGGAGACCGCCGGGTCAGATTCTGCATTGGCCCAGCAGGTTGCTTTATTTGCAAGAACTTTGCAGACCCAGGCACAGACCATTCAAGTGCTGCAGGACCAGGTAGCTGAACTGCAGGCCCAACAGGTTGCTTTTACTGCAAGAAATGTGCAGACCCAGGCACAGACCATTCAAGTGCTGCAGGACCAGATAGCTGAACTGCAAAATAAATTCAGTCAATGCACAGTGAGTATACCAGCTACAGGGCACGAGATGTTACACCTGCACAAGATGCCCGCTTGCCCCTACCAGAAAAGTTTGGAGGAGATCGAAAAAATTTTAGGGGTTTCCTAAATCAATGCTGTTTGCACTTCATGATGTTACCTCAAAGATTTCCATCTGAAAGAGAGAAGGTGGGATTTATTTTTTCCTTATTCAAAGATGAAGCCCTGGCTTGGGGCTCCCCTCTTCTGGAACAGGACAGTCCAGTCTTGGGTAAAATAAATGACTTTCTTGAGGCCATGTGCCTAGTTTTTGATGACCAAAATCGATGTGCTACAAGGGAGGCTACAAAATCGATTTGCATCAAGGGAGGCGCTCGGTGGCTGAATATGCTGCTGAATTCAGACAGTGGGTTGCTGATACTACCTGGAACCAATCAGCCCAAAGGTTCCACTTCAGAAAAGGTCTCTCAGAAGCTATAAAAGATGAGCTAGCTCGTGTTGATCTTCCTGCTGACTTTAATGCATTTGTGCGTTTGGCTATCCGTATTGATCGGAGACTTTCTGAAAGAAGATTGGAAAGACAGGGCTCTTTTAGACCAAGTACTACTCCAATTTCCTATTCAAGAACTTCTACTCCGATCCCACAAACACCTACAGACTCTGAGCCAGAGGCTATGCAGGTAAATCTAATAAGAGGGCCATTATCCAACGAAGAAAAACAGTGGCGAAGCACTCACAATTTATGCCTGTATTGTGGTAGTGCAGGGCACTATGCCATCAATTGCCCTAGCAAATCCAAAAGAACAATAGCTATGGCAGCTGAGGGTGCACAGATTCAACACCAATCCCAGATTTCAGATCAACTGAATTCCGTCACACAACCCTTGTTTTCTCTGGCTCATGGTGAAGAGGGTATGTTTACTCAACATCCTCATTTTGTGGTGCCTATCACTTTGCAATGTGGTGATCGTAAAATTTCAACTACAGCTATGATAGATTCTGGAGCAGGCGGAAACTTTATGGACATTAAATTTGCAGCAGGAAATAGAATTCAGTCTATCCCTAATTCTTCACCTGTGTTAATGGAGAGAGTTGACGGTTCGCTACTTACGTCAGGCCCGGTTACATATGAGACTGTGCCCTTAATGTTGACTGTGGAAGTGAATCACCACGAGGCTATCTCTTTCCACCTAATTTCCTCAACACAGTTTCCAGTGATTTTGGGGGTACCTTGGCTTGCTCTGCATAACCCACAGATTGATTGAAAGATCAGAACTTTGTCCTTTCCTTCAGAACACTGCTTAATGAATTGTCAACCCTCTAAGGTAACACCTGTTGCCACAACAATTAATGAAATGGTTGCTACAAACTTGACTAAGCTTCCTCTACAATATCTGGATTTTGCAGATGTCTGTGATAAGAAGAATGCTGATCAGCTTCCACCACACAGGCCTTATGATTGCCCAATAGAGCTGTTGCCTGGGGCTGCTATCCCATTTGGCCGTATATATTCCTTTTCTGAGCCTGAATTGAAAGCTCTTCGTGAATACCTACAAGAAAATTTTGCCAAAGGCTTTATTCGACCATCTACTTCTCCAGCAGGAGCTCCTATTTTCTTTGTAGAAAAGAAAGATGGCAGCCTACGGCCATGCGTTGATTACAGGGACATTAATAACATCACTGTTAAAAACCGCTACCCCTTGCCTCTGATTCCTGAACTTTTGGAGAGACTTCGCTCAGCTAAAATATTTACGAAGCTTGATCTTCGGGGGGCATATAATCTGGTTCGCATAAGACCCAATGATGAATGGAAAACAGCTTTCAGAACCAGCTACGGGCATTACGAATATCTAGTAATGCCTTTTGGGCTGTGTAATGCCCCTGCAACTTTCCAGCATCTTATCAATGATGTACTACGAGATCTCCTGGATCAGTTTGTTGTGGCATATTTGGATGATATCCTAATATTCTCTGATAATCTTGAAAACCACAGAAAACAGGTCCGTATAGTTCTAGAGCGCCTTCGTACCCACCGCCTATACATTAAACTAGAAAAATGTGAGTTTGAACAAACAGAAATTCAATTCCTGGGGTATGTAATAACTCCCAAAGGTTTAAGTATGGACACAAGTAAAATTTAAAGCTGTGCTGGACTGGCCCATTCCCAAGAATGAAAAAGATGTTCAGAGATTTGTGGGGTTTGACAATTTTTACAGGCGTTTCATTAAGAATTTCTCTGCCGTTATTACACCGATCACTGAACTCACACGTAAGGGGACTCCTTTTCATTGCTCCGATAAGGCGGATACCGCATTTTCCCGATTGAAGACTCTGTTTACCTCTGCCCCTGTCCTGGTACATCCTCAGCCATAATTACCATTTATTGTGGAAGTTGATGCTTCTGATTCAGCTGTTGGTGCTATACTGTCTCAAAGGACTGGACCTAAGATGCTGTTATATCCGTGTGCCTTCTATTCCCGCCAGATGGTGCCAGCAGAAAGAAACTATGACATAGGGAATAAAGAACTATTGGCTATAAAAGCTGCCTTCACCGAATGGAGACATCTCTTGGAGGGAGCTACCCATCCAATTACTGTCCTTACAGATCACAAAAATCTGGAATGTATTCGATCAGCTAAGAGACTGTCAGCCAGACAAGCACGCTGGTCCCTATTCTTCTCAAGGTTTAATTTTTTGGTTACATACCGTCCTGGCTCCAAGAATGGTAAGGCGGATGCCTTGTCTAGAATAGCTGACCCCCTCCATACTACCGTAACCAAGACCACCATCTTGCCAGAGGATATATTTATAGGAGTTACATTTCCTTCTGATCTGATGTCTCGCATTAAAAAGGGCTACGCTGAAGACCCAGTTCTTCGTGATCCTCCTCGAGACCTCCATATGACGATGCTTAATGGGTTTTGGATTTTTCAACAACGTCTGTTTGCTCCGGAGTCAGTGCGACTGGACCTTTTACGTCTCTACCATGACTCAAAACCAGCAGGTCATCCAGGAATCCGAAAGACACAAGAGCTACTTGCCCGATCCTTTTGGTGGCCGAAGTATCATGAGGATGTTAAGAAGTATGTGTCCTCTTGTGATGTGTGTGCCAGACATAAGACTCCTCGCTCATCCCCTGTTGGCTTGCTTCAGCCTCTTCCGATTCCTCATCGTCCCTGGGGATCTATATCCATGGACTTTATTGTGGAACTACCTCCCTCTAAGGAACACACTACCATTGTTGTTGTTGTGGACAGGTTAACTAAGATGGGTCATTTCATACCAGATCGTGGTCTCCCTTCAGCTAAACAGACGGCTGACCTGGTTATTCGGGAAATATTTCGCTTGCATGGAGTGCCTGACGAAGTAGTTTCTGACAGGGGAGTGCAGTTTACGTCTCGTTTTTGGAAACATTTTTGTTCTAATTTAGGTATTAATGTAAATCTGTCATCAGCTTTTCATCCGCAAAGTAATGGACAGACTGAGCGAACCAACCAGACTTTGGAGCAATATTTGCGGTGCTATATTAGTTACCTGCAGGATGACTGGCTGGATTTTCTACCCACGGCGGAGTTTGCCTATAACAATGCCCAACACTGCTCCACTTCTTTGAGCCCATTTTTTGCCAACTATGGTTACCATCCGACCTTTCTAGTCAGTCTCCCAATTACTACTTCCATTCCTGCTGTCACTGACCGGCTAACGGCCTTACGTGATTCCCACGCACTGTTGAAAGAGACTCTTTTGGAGGCTCAGGAATGTTACAAAAGAGCTGCTGATAGGCATAGAAAGGAGGCCCCAGTCTATCACGTTGGTGACAAGGTGTGGCTGTCAACAAGGAATCTCAAGCTTCGGATTCCTTCTCATAAATTGGGTCAAAGGTTCATGGGACCTTTTGAGATCATTGCTCAGATCAATGCTGTCACTTTCCGTTTACAACTCCCGAATTCCATGAAAATACATCCAGTGTTTCACGTTGCACTGCTTAAACCTTTTCATGAAAACACTTTCCCTGGCCGAGCCCTGCCTGCCCCACCTCCAGTCCTCGTGGATGGTGAGGATGAGTACGAAGTGGACACATTTCTTGACTCCAGGATCTTTCGTGGCAAGCTTCAGTATCTGGTTCGCTGGAAAGGCTATGGTGAGGAGGAGAGTTCGTGGGAACCAGTGGACAATATTCACGCTCCTGATCTCCTTCGGTCTTTTCATGTGCAGTACCCTGCTAAACCAGGTAATAGGGCATCCAGAGGCTGCACCTATAGAGGCGGGGGTAATGTGAGGAATTGACTCTGCTGGGTTTTGATCCCTGGTCCCCAGGCTGCTATACCTCTTCCCTACCACTGCGCCAGCTTACCTTTGTGAATTCCATTGAGACCTTATAAGCTTGACTCTGCTTGCAATGGTATCAGTACCTAAGTCTCTTCAGCTGTGTCTGGTCAGGTGTCTGGTCCTTGGCCTATATAAGGCACTTCCTGTCTATTGATCCTTGCCAGATTATTGTGTGGTTTCTGATCACTTCAATAAAGCTTGTTCCTGTTTCACCTACAAATTGCTGAACTGGATTATTGCTGACCTTTGGCTGCTGGTCTCCACAACCTTGTGATTCCATATCATTACACATACTCCGATTGGTCTAATGTGATAAGTGGGGTTCCTCAAGGTTCAGTATTAGGTCCTCTCCTTTTTAACATATTTATTAATGACATTGAAGTAGGACTTGAATGTAGTGTCTCCATTTTTGCTGATGACACTAAGTTGTGCAAGGTAATAAAATCAGATAATTATGTACTTTCCCTACAAAAGGATTTGCATAAATTAGAGAAATGGGCGGCTAAATGGCAGATGAGATTTAATACAAATAAATGTAAGGTTATGCATTTGGGAAGGAACAATAGCCAAGCAATCTATAATCTTAATGGAGCAAATCTAGGGGTATCAGATATTGAAAGGGATTTGGGAGTACTAGTGGACAACCACCTAGGTAACAGCGCTCAAAGCCAAGCAGCGGCGGCAAAGGCAAATAAAATATTAGCATGTATTAGGAAGGGTATAGAAGCCAGGGAAGAAGATATAATTCTGCCACTATACAAATCTCTAGTACGTCCTCATTTGGAATATGGAGTACAATTTTGGGCACCACCTCATAAAAAAGACATTTTAGAGCTGGAAGAAGTACAGAGAAGGGCTAAAAAAATAATAAGGGGAATGGAGGGGCTAAGTTATGAAGAAATACTAACAAAATTAAACTTATTTTCGCTAGAAAAAAGGCGTCTAAGAGGAGAAATGATTTCGTTATATAAATACATCCAGGGTCAATATAAGGCTTTGTCAAGTGAACTTTTTGTAGCAAGAGATTTTCAACTGACAAGAGGACATCCTTTGAGGTTAGAGGAAAAAAGATTTCACCTTAAACAAAGAAAAGGGTTCTTCACAGTTAGGGTGGTTAAACTGTGGAATTCTCTACCAAAGGAGGTGGTGACAGCGAATTCGATAGACAACTTCAAAAGGGGTTAGATATATTTTTGAATAAAGAGGGCATTCAAGGCTATCCTACATAACTAGCAAAGGAATATTGATCCAGGGAGAAATTTGATCGCCAGTTTCTGGGGTCAGGAAGGAATTTTGCTTTATTTTCCCCTTATGAGACAATTGGCAAAGTTTTAATGTTTTTTTTTTTCTGTTTGCCTTCCTCTGGATCAAATAACAATTAACAAATAATAATAAATAGTCCACATTAAAAAGATCAATAGAGATCTAAAAAGGTTGAACTTGATGGACTAACTCTTTATTCATCCTCCAATACTATACTATTAATAATTATTTAATCAATAATTTAATTAATAACTATTCCGCATATTGCAGATCAGAGGAGTTTTTAACAGGTTGAACTTGATGGACTGAAAGTCTTTTTTCAACCTTAATTACTATGTAACTATGTAACTATGTAATCTTTATTTATGTACTAGCGACTTGCCCACCAAAAATGACAGTAATCAAATTTGAAGCCTGGCAATGGTGTTTGCCACACATTGCGAGGCTCCCCCCCTCTACTTCCTCTCCCTCCCCTGTGTCTCTTTCCCCCTCCCTCCCCTGTGTCTCTTCCCCTCCTCTGTGTCTCTTCCCCCTCTCCCTCCCTTATTTCTCCTTCACCCTTTTCCCTCCCTTGTTTCTTCTTCTCCCATCTCCCTCCCCAGTGTCTCTTCTCCCCTCTCCCTCCCATGTGTCTCTTCATCCTCTTTCTCTTCCTCCATCCCCCCTCTGTCTCTGAACCCCATCTCCCTCCCCTATGTCTCTTTCCCCCTCTCCCTCCCCCTGTGTCTCTTCCCCCTCTCCTCTACCTCCCATGTCTCTCTTCTCCCCTCTTCTCCATTCCCTGTGTCTCTTCCCCCCTCCCCTGTGTCTCTTCCCCCCTACTCTCCCTCCCCTGTGTATCTTCCCTCCCCTCCTCTCCCTCCCCTGTGTCTCTTCCCTCCCCTCCTCTCTCTCCCTCGTGTCTCTTCCCTCCTCTCCCTCCCATGTCTCTCACCCCCTTCTCTCCCTCCCATGTCTCTCACCCCCCGTCTCCCTCCCAAATCTCTCACCCCCCTCATCTCCCTCCCATGTCTCTAACCACCCTCCGCTACCTCCAATGTCTCTCACCCCCTCCCCTCCCTCCTGTGTCTCCCCCCCTCCTATCTCTCCGTTGTCTCTCACCCCTCTCCTCCTCTCCCTCCTGTGTCTCTCACTCCCCTCCTCTCTCTCCTTTGTCTCTCACCCCCTCCTCTGCCTCCCGTGTCTGTCACCCCCCTTTTTCTCCCGTGTCTCTCACCCCATCTCTCGTCTCCCTCCGGTGTCTCACCCCCGCTCTCCTCTTCCCCCCATGTCTTTCACCACCGCTGGCCTCTCCCTCCGATGTCTTTAACCCGAGCTCTCCTCTCCCTCCCATGTCTCTCACCATAAGGCTGCTACTGCACAGCCTCCCGCTCTTGCGCAGGCCCATCTCATGTCTGTCAAGTTGTATGGAGCAGGGAGCAAGGAGCAGGCAATTGCAGCCGGGGGCTAATGTGCATCAGTGGGGCAGGGGGGAGTTGGGACAGCCGAGGGCTGATGTGCATCAGTGTGACAGGGGAAGTTGTCAAACTGCCAGTTGTTGTCCCATAACTGCGCGCCTCGTTTGGAGGCGTGCAATAGTGACAACAAATCACAGTTTGCCAATTATAATATGTAATTTATATTACAATAACAGGAGACCCTGACTGTACATTTATATATTGTTTTGCTAATTATAGGTGACCTTTGCTGAATATTTATCAGCTCCTCTCCCTCCTCCAGTCACAATACCATCCCCTCCCTAACACTCACAAGCAGAAACAGCACTGTAAGTCCCAGTCCCATCTTCTCTCCCTTTCACTCCTCCTTCTCCTGGCTGCGGGAGATATATTCCCTAACCCAGGCCCGTCACTCATCTCCACTCACTGTCAGCCACGCTCTGTTTCAAGGCCAGCAAACACCCGTAACACCCAGAATCTGATATCCATCACA
Organism: Discoglossus pictus; assembly: GCA_027410445.1. Classification (NCBI taxonomy): domain Eukaryota; kingdom Metazoa; phylum Chordata; class Amphibia; order Anura; family Alytidae; genus Discoglossus; species Discoglossus pictus. Next base: position 74,601,126 of record CM050172.1, read on the forward strand.
TGTCACAAACCTTCAACTCTACCTTTCTCCTGTGCCCTCTGGAACGCATGATCTATCTGCAATAAACTCACATTCACTCATGACCTATTCACTACAAACTCCCTCAATCTACTGGCTCTCACTGAAACCTGGCTCTCATCCTCAGACACTGCCTCCCCTGCAGTACTCTCTCACAGTGGTTTTCATCTCAGCCACACACCTAGACCTGGGAACAAACAAGGTGGTTGTGTGGGTATTTTGCTTTCCACACTGTACATTTCACCTCATACCCCCTGTCCCATCCCTCCAATTCTCATCCTTTGAAGTTCATACAATCCGCCTCTTCACACCTAACTCTCTACATGTAGCTGTGATCTATCGCCCCCAGGCACTCCCTCTCAATTTCTTGATCCTTTTTCTGCCTTTCTCTCCTTTAGTGTTCTTTCACTGGTATTTGGAGATTATAACATTGCTGTTGACACTCCCACCTCCCCTGCAGCAGCCAAACTGCTTGCACTCACCTCTTCCCTTGGCCTCTCACAACTAACAGATTCTTCTTCTCATCATGCTGGACATTCTCTTGACCTTATCTTCACCAATCTCAGCAGAACCTCCAACCCAGTAATCCATCCACTCCCTCTATCTGACCACCACTTCCTTACCTTCAACCTTACCACATCACCCTCTCTCCAACCTCTCCAACCCCTACCACCATCACGAACAGAAACCTATGAGCACTTGACCCTACTCAGCTCTCTACTATTATCCAACCCCTTCTCAGTCCCATCACCAACCTCAAATGCCCTGACACTGCCACCTCACTCTACAACTCTACTCTCTCTTCCACCCTTGACACTCTGGCTCCCATATACACACACAAATGCCCTCGTTCTTATCCACAACCATGGCACACTACACAAACACGATACATCCAGAGGTGCTCGCGCACTGCTGAACGACTATGGAGGAAATCACGCACTTCAGCACATTTCCTTCTATTCCTCTGCCTTTAAACTTGCCAAACAGCAGTACTTTACAACACTAATATCAACTCTGTCCTCTAAACCCAAGCGTCTGTTTTCCACTTTCAAAACTCTCCTCCGCCCACCACCTCCTCCCATCCCTTCCTCTCTCACAGCTGAAGACTTTGCCAACCATTTTATTCATAAAATTCAAAACATCCATAATGAACTCTTTTCTCATAGTGGTTTATACACTCGACCCTCTCAACTAACCAACAACACCCAGTTTTCTCCCTTTCCCATTCCCACTGCCACTTTGAACTGCTTTGATCCGGCTACCGAGGATGATGTCTCCAAACTGCTATCATCCACTCCCCTCACTACCTGTCCTCAGGATCCTATTCCATCTCTACTCATATCTCCCCTCTCTACTACACTAATCCTAGCTCTCACACATATTTTCAACCTCTCCCTTACAACTGGCATGTTTCCGTCTTCTCGGAAAAAAAAAAAGGCCATAGTTATACCCACCCTCAAAAAAACCTTATCTGACACTGATGTTGCAACTAACTACCGCCCTATCTCTCTGCTTCCCCTGGCTTCCAAACTGCTGGAGCGCCTCGACTATAAACACCTGCCTTACCAGCTTTATTTCCTCTAACTTCCTTCTTGACACCTTCCAATCCGGCTTTCAGCCCCAACACTCCACTGAGACAGCTCTCACTAAAGTCACCAATGACCTGCTTACCGCCAAGTACTTCTAGATCTCTCTGCTGCCTTTAAAAACTGTCGACCATCCACTTCTACTCCATATCCTATTCTCCCTCGGTATTCGAGACACTGCTCTCTCGTGGTTCTCATCATACCTACAAAATCGTTCATGCAGTATGTCCTTCTCTGATACCTCTTCTTCTCCTCACCCCCTCGCTGTTGGTGTACCCCAAGAATCTGTCCGTGGCCCCATCCTCTTCTCCATCTACACTTCCTCACTTGGTACCCTCATAAACTATTTTGGGCTTCATTATCATCTCTGTGCAGATTACACCCAAATCTACCTTTCCGCACCCGATCTATCCCCCTCTCTTCTAACACAAGTCTCCAACTGCCTCTCTAGTATATCTGCTTGGATGTCTACCCACCATCTCAAACTCAACATGTCTAAAACTAAACTCCTAATCTTTCCTCCCTCTCCCATAGCGTAAATTTCACAAACCTCTCTCACTGTCAACAAAGACATCATCACCCCCTCCTACCAAGCCCGTTGTCTTGGAGTTCTACTGGGTCCCGCTCTGTCTTTCATCCCTCACATACAATCACTAACTAAATCTTGTCTTCTCCATCTAAAAAACTTCTCTAGAATTCATCACTATTTACACAAGACCCATCTAAAAGCCTTATACATTCTCTCATCATCTCTCGACTCATCATCTCGCTTCTTGTTGGCCTACCTACCAACCGACTGTCTCCACCTCAATACATTATGAATGCCTCTGCTAGACTCATCATCCGTTCACATTGTTCAGTATCAGCATCACCTCTCTGTTAATCACTTCACTGGCTTCCCTTAGCCTCAAGAATAAAATGTAAAATTATGACCCTAACTTACAAACCCCTCAACAATGATGCTCCCCCTTACATTTCTGCTCTCATCTCCAAATACTCCCCCACACGCCCTCTTAGTTCTGCTAATGACCTTCTTCTTTCTACAACTATTGTCACCTCCTCTCACTCCCACCTCAAGGACTTTTTTCGCGCTGCCCCAAGTCTCTGGAACTCCTTGCCTCGCTCCACCAGATTATCCTCTTGCCTCAAAACATTTAAAACCTCACTTAAAACGCATCTCTTATCACCTCTCTCTCCCTCTTTTACCACTCACTAAACCTTAGATTGTAAGTCTGCGAGTTTCAATCCTAAGTACTTTGGGAATTCACCATGGATATTGGATTCCTAGCTCAAAGAAAGGGCCTTCCTTCCTTTGCTAAATGTTAATCTGTATTTATCACTATCTGAATCTAATTTATGTACAGCGCTATGGAATATGTCGGCCCGTTACAAATAAACTATAATTATAAATAAACTATAATAATAATATTTGTACATTAACTTATAACATATAGAGTATGAGAGCTAGTGATTGCCCTAAGGTCAATAGAACTCTGTTTTTAAATATATAACGTGCCTTAAATTAAAACATAAACTTTATTTAAATGTATACATTAAAAGTCTATGTAGGGAATTATAAAACTGTTAAAATAATGATACCAGACTATACTCGTTTTAAACCTTTAATTTGTTACTATGTAGGGTATAAGTGAATCACATATTATAATTGTTAAATAAGAATTATGAGATGCAATTTATGTCGAATTTAAGCAGTTTCGTCACTTGAAAATCGGCTAAGCGGAAACAAAAAGGCCGGCCCAAAACAATTGAAAACAAGGCTACACAACCCCAAATTGCGCAAAACACAGCCAGCGAAGTACGCGGTAGAAAAATACTAATAGGAAGGATGCAAAATGATTTCAAAACACCTAAAAGATAAACTAACATTTTACAATATTAACTTACAAATTTACACATTACGATTGTGAAATGGCGGATTTCCCGCCTAAACCAACGGTTTTGTCTTGCACGCAGCCTATATATAGGACACTTGCCACAGAACTGACACTTTCTCCTCAGGTGATGACAGATTTTCTGCTGCTGGAAAGTCCAAAGAGATTGTTAGCTCTTTAGGATACTGATTTCTGAATATTAAATACAAATAGGTAAATTATATTAATAATCATTAATAAATAATTAATAAATTAATTATTATTAAAAACAAATATATGATTAGTTAAAAAAATTGAGCAACAAAGTTATAATTTATGCTTGCTTTAGTTTAGCAATACTTCCGTTGAATAATTAAATAATAATGTACTTTCATTTATTAATTAGTAATTAGTAATCATTAAGAAAAAAAATAATGTACATTATTTTTTTATTTTTATTTTGTATTTTATTTTTAACATACACATTTACAATAAAATCCATACAACAAATATTCTACATCCATCATACAGTCTAGATATAAAAACATACAGAAAGATGCAATGAAATAATGCTACTTCAGACACTAACAGCCTTATTAAATTGTGATTCGGCAAAGTTAAAAGGGCTCTATTTAAGCACATAGCATATTTTTTTACAGAAGTTTTTAGTTAGTGAGCTTCTATCCAAAATCCAGGTCTTAACTAACTAAAAACTTCTGTAACAAAATTATGCTATATGCTTAAATAGAGTCCTTTTAAATTTGCTGAATCGCAATTTAATAAGGCTGACAGTTTCTATAACTACTGACAGAGTATACGACTGTGCCCCTTATTGTTTTAACATACATAGATCCCATTTTAACCACTTATTTTTATCCTTTAAAAAGGTCTTTTGGAGTTATCTGACCAAAATCTCTTTCTAACAGTCTATTCCTATGGAGGATTGTTAAAATTAACCTTCATGTCGGGATTTTGCCCTCTTTCCAGTTTGAGGAAACCAACCTCTCGGCCACCATTAGTGAATTAATAATGAATGGTTTACTATTGGGGTCAAAACCCTGAGGAATTATATTAAATAGAACCAATTTGGGTGTTAGCACAATGCTAAAATTGCAAATATTCGACAAATTGAAGATACACTCTCTCCATAAAGATTGAATTTTTGTGGCACGCCCACCACATATGCGCCTGGGTTCCCACCATGCCACATGCCCGCCATCATTCCGCCTATTTGCGTGTTCTATCTAAATCTTGTGACATTGTGGGAACCCAGTACAACCTCTGCAGAATCATAAAATATATTTCCCGCATTGGAACACAGAGTATGTTTCTATATATGATGGACAAAGTGCCCTTCCATTGTTCCATCTTTAAAAAGAAACCTAAATCGGATTCCCCTTTTTGCATTGCTGTCGATTTACCATAGATAACCGATTCCAAAATATTCCTACAGTTCGAAATATTAAAAACATAATAACTCTTGCAGAGAAACTCGATTCCCCTAGATCCTAGTCAACTCTGTTTTTAAAGAGATATAATGAAGCCATAAATGTGGCGGCACGCCATTATCTCTGACTATATCATTAAATGTCTTTAGCTTGTCATCCACAAAAAAGATCTTAAATATATACAAGATTCCATTTTTCCCACTTGATTAGGGTTGCTTGATGGTTAAAATTCCCTAATAAAGAGGTTGGGGTAATTGGAGATGGGAAAGAAGTTAGCCTAAATTTCTTATTTAATCCAGACCAGTTTTTTAGACAATATGAAACAACCACTGGGAGGCCTTTTAGTATTTTCTTTTCCTCAGTATTGTTCCATATCGCTTTAGCCAATTTCATTCTCTCTGCAATGGAATTTTCTATCTCTACAAATTTCAGTTTCCCATTATCCTGGACAAGTCTTAATATGTGTTAAAGAGTTACTGCTTCATAGTAACTTCTCAGACATGGATTACCAAGTCCACCATTGTCATACGTCCTTCTCAAGACTGACTTTCTAATGTTGAATGATCTACGTTGATAAACTTGTCCAAGTCCACTTCTAAACTTTGGGTGTTAGAAGTGCAATACACCTCATCAAATAGAGAATTTTCGGAATTAAGAACATTTTGACAACGGTCAACAATCCTACCTAGCAAGGACAAATTTAGTTTTCCCCAGTTAACCAAAGACAGTCTGATTTTAGCCAAAAGAAGTTCATAATTTAGATTAACTAATCGATGTACATCTGCTACAAAGTTTATGCCAACATGTATAATCGAGTTGCTCTTCCAGTTGAAATCATACCTAGATTTTAATGCCATTTTTGTTTGATTATCTAAATTCAGACTTATTGTTTGCGTTTTATTATGGTTAATCTTATAGTATGAAACCTCTCCATATTGCTGGATTATTTTCATCACACTGGTAATAGATGAGAGTGAATCAGTAATTGTAAATATAACATCGTCTGCGAAAAGAGTAATTTTAGTATTTATCACTTCAATTAAAACTCCTTTGATTTTCGATTCATTTCTAATTCTTTCCGCAAGAGGCTCAATAATCAGAGCAAAAATAAAGGGAGACAGAGGACAACCCTGTCTAGTCCAATTGCCAATCATAAAGTTGTCAGTCTCAATTCCAGGGCCTACAACAAAAGCTGAAGTATTAGAATACAGAGCCAAAGCTAAACTTTTGCATCGTTAAAACTAGGAAGTCGCGATTCACCTGATCAAAAGCTTTCTACGCGTCAACTGCTAAAGCTAACTAGGGATATTCTTAGTTTTGCAATGATCTAAAACATTGATTAGTTTACGCGTGTTATCCAGCGCTTGTCTAGACTTTATAAAGCCTGATTGATCGAAGTTAATAAGATCTTTTATAATTAAGTTCAAGCTAGTTGCCAAAATTCTGGCGTAGACTTTAATGTCCAGATTTAGCAGTGATATTGGCCTATAACTAGCACAAACCTCAATGGGTTTACCCCCCTTATGGATAATTTTAATAGATGCCTGTAACATCCCTTAAGGTGCAGTACCACCCTCTTTTATTTTGTTGAATGTAACCTTAAGAAGCCTATTTACTAAATTCTTATATGTCCTCTAGAAACAGCCACCTAACCTATCAAGGCCTGGGACCTTATTTAATTTGAGAGAGCTAATTCCCTCATCAACTTCAATCAGGGAAATTTCCTCCTCTAATTTTTCTCTTTGTATATCTGTGATTTTTAATAATTTTACTGTTTGTAAAAAAATTGAAATTTGGTCTATTGAAGGCTCAGATACCTCCTTTTTTAATTCTAAATTATACAAACCTTCAAAAAATATATGGAATGCTTTCCCCATTTCAGCCGGAGTGTTATGGGAAATAGCCTCCTTATCTACTATCCGCTTTATTACTGAGATGATATTGCTTTTGTTGAGCCTCCCATATGGAATTATCCATTTTTAATTGCTTTATTTTCTTAATGTTATTCTGTATGCTTTCTATTTATCTAGCTTCTCCCCATCAGGGGCCAATTTATTTGCCAAAGAGCACTTACTAAGCTCAATAAACAAGTCTCTAAGTGACTTGCCTCATTCTTTCCTCCTCTTAATACTCAAGGCTAACATAAAACCTTTCAGGTAGGCTTTTAGATCATTCCATGATGTTATTTTCTGTCTTCGACTGATCTTAGTAGTGAAACATCCATTGTGTAATTTTTGGACCTAGTAGTATTGCTGATTTTATGGATAGATAAAATTACATCTGTAACACAATGAGAGAGCATTCCAATCTTTACCGTATTAACTTTACTAATTAGGTTTTGATCTACTAGACAATAATCAATTCTTGTGTATGACCCATGGCTCTTAGAGAGAAACGTATAGTCTCTTTCTTCTGGAATGAGAGTGCGCCAGTTTAGGGTGTTTCGACCCTTGTGCAAATAATCCCACGCCAGGATACTAAAAGACTATTGGGTATCCGTAAATAAGAGTATTAACCCAAAAAGGGACCCATAAAAGTTGGGTAAAGGATATCTGCTATATGTAAGGGTACTGTAAGCCCACCTACTCATAAACTGTTACTCTTATATATCGCCCCATTCTAGCTGTAAAGTCATTGATATGAGTCAATACACCGAATAAATCCAGTGTGGGAAATTCTCCTGGGCCAATTTCACCTGCTCTTAAAATCCTAATAAATAAATAATGAACCTGGGCCCCAACTAGGGTTAAATAAAATGCTTGCAGTCCCAAATTCAATGTTGAGAGCAATCTAGCTATGGGGATGATGTTCTCCAGTTTTGGATAGTTAAAATAATGATCAGTCTCTTAAGGGCACCATATCTCTGGATAGAGACAGTTTCTCAGAGAAATCCCTAATAAAGGGACACCAATATATATTTTATGCATAGCTGTCCATCAGCAGTTCATAAGACAGATAAAAACAATTACACACTCACACCTAGGGGAACATTACCCCCGGGACAGCTCTCCAGCATATAGGCTTTAATGTAGGCGTTTATAAAAGCTCTGAGCACTTTCTGACTCCCTAATTCAGTTCGATTGAGGCTTACTGTTTCCACCCTCTGCAGCCTTGTCATCCCTGGAACCAGCAAAGGAGATCTAGATTCTGTGCCCAGCCTTCCTCTTCCGCCTAATCCTCCGGGTTCTTAGGACAGATCAGGACATATCAGAGTCCAGAGCAGCACCCCTGAACAGCGTCCTCTCCACCGAGCCAATAGGAGAGCACGATGGCAGCATGCTGAAAGCATGCCGGCGGCCCACACCCTCCTTCTACGGAGCACGGGAACTCTGGAGCCAACCGGGTTATCCCCACTGCAGTCTACCCGGGACTTCCAGGGACCAAAACACAGCCAAAGGAGCCAGGTAACAGCCCAGACAACCCCTCCAAACATCTCGTGCCTCTAGCCGGTAGCTGGTAGCCAGAAAGAAATTTCAATAGATGGAGGCTGGGGAGAAATCACACAGTTATGCCATGTATCATCAGAGCTTTCCTACCCTGCCTGTAGCAGCATGAGGGATATTGCCTCTGGCCTGGTCATTGTAAGTGTGGTCTACAATGCACTCCGGGATAGGGCTAACACAGCATCTTGATTACCGGAAGTTCCACGACCCAGAGTTTTATTATATATTAATTAGTTTAAAAAAAGGACCATAAATAATATGTATATTTTACTATGCAATGATATATCCGTGTTGCTGATGATTGCGTGATAGGGATGAATCCAAATAGTACAATTTATTTCCCCCCTTTTTGACAGTTTCAGTGTTGCTGCAGCTGACTTAACACAGAGAGTGACGTTTGCAGCCTTTCAACAGCTTAAAGATCACCTATAAAAATAATGCTTTTATTTATGAATATATTAATGATAATGCTTTTATGTTTTGCATCTATGCCAATATGTCTGTGTTGCTTCTGATTGCTTGATAGGGATGAATCCAAATATTACAAATGCTTTCCATCTTATTTGACAGTTTCATCATCTCTGCAGCTGACTAAACACAGAGAGTGACGTTTGCAGCCTTTGAACAGTATAAAGATCACCTTTACAGGTATATCATTTAATTATGTAATTTGGGAACAAAAAGGATTCAGTTTTTTTTTAAATTGATAACAGTTATTGATTATTTAACGTAAAATAATATTTTAATTAATTAATAATTAGTAAAAAAAAATGATAGTACAATAAAAGTAATAACAACTGTTAACATGCACTTATATATCTGCCTTACTGCTCATTCATGTACATTGCTTTTGGAACTATTAATTAATAATAATAAAAAAGAAACCATTTTGTTTTAGAATAGTTAAAAAAATATGTACATTTTGCAAAGCACTTATATCTGGAGTGCTTATAATTGCCTGACAGGTATAGGGACCTTCAAAACGCTTAAATATTGAAAGCACTTTCTTACGTTCTGACATGCGATACATTTAAAATTTTATAATGATTTTATTTATGAATATATTGATGATTATGCATTTATGTTTTGCATCTATGCCAATTAAACATCATTGTTGCATTCACACACAAATTAATTGAACACAAACATTAAAAATGATTTTCATGTCATTTCACAGATTATTCATCTCTGCACCTGACTGAATTAATTTCACAGGTATATGATTTCATAATGCCCTTATTGTTTTGTATTGATGACAGTTAATGATTAATTAATTAACCTATATTTATTTACGGCCTCATTCAATTGCAATTTGCTAAATTGAATAGGGCTCTATATAAGGATATAGCATATTATTTTGACATATTTTTAGTTAATAAACATCTATCCAAAACTAAGGTTTTAAACAAATAAAATGCAAAAAAAGTTGCCATGTGCTTATATAGTGCCCTATTGTATTGCACAACTTGCAAATGAATGAGGTCTTTAGTATTTAATTATTCATTTATAATAACAAAAAAACAAAAACTTATGCATACATATATGCTTACCTACTTAAATTTTAAAGAACGTAAATTAGACCTCAAGTAAATTGATTTCATCAATAAGAAAATTTCAAAATTGCACATTATTTTAAGCCCCATCTATACTTTGCTCATAGTTGTTTCTGTTTGCCCTTCTTTAGGAAAACTTAATTAACTCTTTAGGTTTACCATTGATGTCAAGCAGAAAAAATCTTTAGGGAATAAAGCCCATTAGTGCATAACACTCTAAATATATATAACAAAAAAAGTGGGCAATAGTAAAATGTAAACTTTATTGGTTGGAAAAACCGACTATTAAAACTTTAAAAAGGGAAAGAATAAAAACTGTACAAATACCTTTGAACAGAAAAACTGCAAACCTAATGACCACTGGACAACTGTCACTCATTAAGTGGGGTTTGAGCAGTATTATAAATGAGACACAGAGAGTGTCTATGTATAAGCTTGTAGTACTATGCAACAAAAGGTGTAAATCATTAGAATAGTGGGCCAAACCTTCCTAAATTACCTTGTGCTATAACTATATATCTCTCCCCAGTAACGGTTGTGAAACCTAGTATAACAACATAAGGAAGATATAGGTAGCTTGGTAGTATGCTTCTAAACAACAGATTTCTTTGCATACAAAAAATCCTCAGTTTGGCTCTTAGATCACCAGGTACTTCATTGCCTCTTATTAGGGAACAATGCCCCTATTATTTGAATGTTATAGGTATAAATCAACCATTCAAACAATATGGCTCTTAAATGTCCAGATATTGCATTACCTCTTGTTAGAGTATCACACCACACCTATTTTGGTGGTGTAAGCATAATTTGGGCCATTCTGAACAAGCTCACTCTCTGTATACTCGCATATAGTATAACAGCGTCTCCCTGTGCTGGGGAGATTCGCGCTGCCTAGTTGCGTCATGCGTAATAACCTCACGTTACGCTAAAGGATGTAGGCTAGCGTAACGTGAGGTTATTACGCACGACGCAACTAGGCAGCTCGAATCTCCCCAGCACAGGGAGACGCTGTTATACTATATGCGAGTATACAGAGAGTGAGCTTGTTCAGAATGGCCCAAATTATGCTTACACCACCAAAATACCAAGCTACCTTTATCTTCCTTATGTTGTTATACTAGGTTTCACAACCGTTACTGGGGAGAGATATATAGTTATAGCACAAGGTAATTTAGGAAGGTTTGGCCCACTATTCTAATGATTTACACCTTTTGTTGCATAGTACTACAAGCTTATACATAGACACTCTCTGTGTCTCATTTATAATACTGCTCAAACCCCACTTAATGAGTGACAGTTGTCCAGTGGTCATTAGGTTTGCAGTTTTTCTGTTCAAAGGTATTTGTACAGTTTTTATTCTTTCCCTTTTTAAAGTTTTAATCGTCGGTTTTTCCAACCAATAAAGTTTACATTTTACTATTGCCCACTTTTTTTGTTACCATTGATGTCAGTTATTAATTAATTCATTAACGTATATTCATTTATTAATGACTTAAAAACTAATTATTAAAAAAAAAACTTATCAATATATATATATGTGTGCAGTGCTTTGCTTTTTAATGTATGCCAATTTAAAAAAAAATGGTTTCATTTATTTCATGGAAAAACTCAAAATGCTTTTCAAATAATTGCATTCTTTAATTAATGCTATTTAGCTTTGGATTGAGAGCAGCTACAAACAATATGTACAGTACAAAAAAACATTACATCTTACACCTGTATTTACAATTACAGATTACAATGGTGGACTACGGAGAAGACAGGATTGAACGCAAAAGAAGATTGGCAAGGGAAAGGAAGCAAAGGTGGAGAGATTCACAGTCTCCCGAAACTTCCCAACGCTTAAGAGAAGAAGACCGTCAGAGACTTTTAAATAAAAGAAAAATGAGTAAGAAAGCACAAAGTGAGTGTGCTGGAGCTTCAAAGAAAAGAAAAAGTAAACAAAAACATGTCTGTGAAACATTGCAGAATGATCAAAAATTGCCTATTGAAACCAATGTGCAGACACATGACACCAATGTAGATAAAGAAATTTGTAGTGATATCTATGTTGAGGAAGCTCAGGACAATGTATTTATTAGAGCCATATAACAGTAGACACTCATTATTGTGGATTACTCAGTGTTGTTTGTCAGTTTTGTGGGGCCTATCATTTTCTCAAGGAAAGACCAACTGACGGAGACTTCATTAGTTGCTGTCAGAAAGGATAGGTAAGACTTTCACAAAGACACACATTTCCAGATTACTTACAAAGTAACATGAGTGATCCAACATTTCCGAATTATACCAATTTAAAGCAAAAAAACATTAGTTTTTATAACAGTGCAATTTAATTTGCTTTAATAGGTGCTGCAATAGCAGAAAATGGTCCTTACTGTTTTAGAGTTCAAGGACAAATTTACCACCGCACTTCACATTTACACCCACAAGAAGGAGAGCAAAGGAAATTTACACAGTTATATGTCTTAGATACAATGGAAGCTGTTGAATAAAGAATGACGCTTCCAGAAAATAAACAGTGTTTGTGCATAGTCTTTGAACAGCTGGATACAATGGTGGCCAACAACCCATACAGTCAAGCATACAAACAATTAGCACAACTTGAAAAATAACAACAGGAACATGCTCAAAGACATCAATTGACAATGCCAAGAGTAAATATGGTGTTAAAAAGAGATCGCAACACTGATCAAGACAGTATAATTTACCAACAGTCAATGAGGTTGCCATGGTTTTTAAAAATTAAGATGGTGAACCACCTTTTCAGTTGGATATTAGAATATATTCACACAATGAAGAACAACCTTTTATAAACATAAACATATTAAGTTGTAATTTAGATCCAATGACATATACCATTTTCTTTCCAAATGGTGAACCTGGATGGGAACCAAAATTACAATTGCAAAGTTATCCCAATAGTAAAGTTCGTGTTAGATGCAATATTTCTATGCTGGAATATAAAGTGGCACAAACTGCTATTCAGGATTATTTAAAGTCTATTATAGGTGAGGGCAAACTCACACAACAATGGATTATTGATTCCTATCTACAAGTCGAAGCAAATAATCTGAATTTTATAAAATTTCAACAAAATAAGCTTTGAGTCGAACAGTATTGTGGATTGATGGATTATGTTGCTGAATTGGCTACCAACAGAGACATTCCAGCTGGAAGAGAAATCATTTTGCCATCCACTTTCCAAGGATCTCCTCACAATATGCGAAAAAGATATAATGATGCCATGGCTATTGTCACAAAATTTGTAAAACCAGATTTATTCATTACATTATTATTATTATTATCTTTTATTTGTATTGCGCCAACACATTCCGTAGCGCTGTACAGGGGATAAGAACAGGGGAAATACAAGTTTAACAAATTTAAAAGTTGAAAGGCCCTGTTTTGAGTTTAGAATCTTAGCAGAAAGTGCTTTATCCCAAATCACCCTACAAGACTGGAAACTCACTACTTACATTCTAAAAGGAATTAAAGGGCAGAGAACTGGGGAAGAGTAACAAATAAGGACTAGCAAGGGTCAGGCAAAAAGTGAAAGATAGAAATAGTTTTATTTTAGATGGAGAGGGGAGGGATCTGAGGTGAAAGACTAGTATGTTGGCTGACCCCTAGTGTTGAGATGATATATCTGCAACTAGGAAGTCAGGTGTTTTCCATGCCTCTATACATTTAATCTGAGTTGGGGTGGGGGGTGAGGGGTAGGAAAGGGAGGGCAATATTCTGAGAATCTCACAGATGTAGTAGGCCTTGAAGCAGAATGAATTTGCACTGAAAGAAATAGAAAGAATGTATTGGGGGACATACAGTACAGGAAGATAGGGGAGTTAGAGAGGAATAGGAGAGACACCTTAGAATGAAGGTATGTGAGGAGGGGGAGGAGAGTTGAGGTAATTATGCCAGCCATAAATGGGGAAAGGATGGGGGAAGGTAGAGACAGCCAAGCAGGGTATAGGAAACAGTTAGAAATTGAAAACAAACATTCAGAAATATTTCTGTCTGCCAAGATATAATAACATGCATACAGTAGTGATATTAAGAAACATATTGGCTCCAGGGATGACGCAGTTTCCACAATCTCCTCCATACCTGCTGAGGTGGTGTGCAGCTCTGAGAATCCCACAGATGTAGTAGGCCTTGAAGCAGAGTGAATTTGCACTGCTGAGGTGGTGTGCATGCAGCTCTGAGAATCTCACAGATGTAGTAGGCCTTGAAGCAGAGTGAATTTGCACTGCTGAGGTGCACATGTAATCCACAATTGCCAGAGCTCAAGGAAAATTTGAATCTTGGACAAACTATTTCTAACCGACCATATTTAGTGGCAGGAGTATTTAATATAAAATTTAATTCATTAATAAATGATATAACTATAGCACAGCTATTTGGAAAATGTGTGACTTTAAAGAGGCTTGCCACATGCACACATACTCTTAATCCTGCAGGAAAAAGATGAGCACCGCAAACGGCTTGCAATGAGCACAGGTGAGAGGAAAGGCTCCCAATGAGTGCCGAAGATGCTCATCGCTGGCTCATGATGAACACTGCTAGTGGGAGAGTCTTGCAATGAGCGCACTCATTGCGAGCCCTGTGATGAGCACCAAAAGCACTTAGCGTGGGGCTCGGGATGAGCGCTGAAAGTTATCAGTGCAAAGCAGGAAACTTAAAGTACACAGGTGGAGAGGCTTGCAATGAGCACCAGAGGTGCTCAGAGGAACAAAAGCCTCACATTGTGTGGCAAACAGCATTGCGAGGCCTTACAATTTTAATCCTATCATTATTGACGGGCAAGTTCCTAGTGTATATATATATATATATATATATATATATATATATATATATATACGGTATATATATATAAATATATAAATATATATATATATATATATATATATATATATATATACACATTTATGCATTGATCTTAATTGTTATATGTGTTCTAATCTATAGCTGTTTTCTTTGACAGACTTCATTGAGCCATTCAGGGATTAAAGCATATTATTTAAGGATCCATTCACCTTCCTTCATCATACATGTTTATCAATATCAGATGTCATAGGGTGAATCTTTGTGCTTTTTTCTCTTATGTTTTGCTAAGTGGACATCATGTCCATTTCTAATATCACCCACTCTCCTACTTAATTCCATTGCAGTTTTGCCTACATAAATCAAGGGACATGAGCATTAAACCACATATACTAAACTGATTTATTTGCACATAGGAAGATTTTATATGATGTATTACTTTTCGTTTTCTGCATATTATCACATGCTTTGCAACTGCCACTCAGAATAAGAACCCTTTTACGTCTCTCTTCAACCATGTGGAGTTACTCTCTACTTTTAAATTACTATGTATCAGGATATCCTTCAGATTCCTAGATCTCCTATAGTTATGGATGCTGAACAATACTTTGAGATTTGATTAGTTTCAGTATTGTAACTAACAATAAATCTGATGTTATGATCCTATTTGACTTAACACAATACATTCAATAACAGAGTATCTTTTTCAGTGGTCAATGACCTGTAGTATGCTGCTTTGAGGATATTTTTTTAATAATCTTAATATCGTATTATATGCCAAGAGCTGAATTTACATCTCCAGCATCCATAAGCACAATTGTTTTAGCCTCCCCATATGTATACATTGTTGATGATCCACCACACACATTAAGCTTTCACTACGTGTGTGTATATGTGTGTGTACAAGGTACAAGTGGGTCTAGAAGAAAGAGGAAAAAGTTTGAGAATAGTGAATAACTGTAAATTGCTATACCTAAAACAATAGATGCACTCAAAAACTAGTGGAATTATAAAAGCATGAAAAGATGAGTGAAAGACAAACCTGCTTTAATTTTCAGTGGAGCCTGCCAATTACTGAGAAGCATTTGAGATTAGTGATAGGATTTTACAGAATTATGCTCAGATCTAACCAGTATGAAATTGTGGATGCTTATAATGAAATGGCCTGTTGGAAGTTTGATGAAGCCTTCTGTCAAAGCCTTCTGTGACTCCTGCCTTGACTTAGGATGTTTATGCTTGTAAAAATATAGTGAAACATATGACAACAACCACACATGCCTTTCCTGGTGAGGGACAGGGAGACAAGAGGGTTCTCCAACCACTAAAAAAGTGTTCTATTTTTACAAGGGCAGCTTGGTATAAATGTAGACATGGCCATTTGCTCTGCCCTCCACTTTGTGCCTTGTTTCTACCTCTTATGCTTGTGAGGTGATGCAAACAAAATTACAAAAAAAGAGACAGAGATTTGTAGAATGACAGGACAGGACAGGACAATTTAATGTACCACCTATCCCTAATCTTGTGGGATCCCCATTTGTGTTTGATCCCAGGGTAGTTTTGTTTGATATATGATTTGTCCGAGCCTAATGGTTCTTGAGTCAATGATGCAATGACTAGACAGTGCATTTGGGAAAGGAGGCTGAACAATGTGTGCTTATGGCAAAGGATGATGTGGAGTCTGCCTTCAGGCTACTTAGAGATCACAAACGCAGTCAACTCTTATTAGGAGGTACTTTAAATGATAGGTTTTTCATTTATTTCTGCCTCCCTATTGGTTGCTCCATATTTGAAACTTTGAGCTCCTTTCTCAAATTCTGTATCTTTGAGCTATCATGTAGTCACTTATTTCATTTCTCACTACTTGGATGTCTTCCCCTTTGTGTGATCTTGAAAATATACAGCCTCATTCAATTGGCAGGTCGCAGCTCACTCGCAGAGGGTCGGATGTTTCAGAGTGATCTGGGAACTGCTTTTGCCCTCCATTTACGAGGTCATTCAAATAGCCATGGCCGAGACACTTCCGAAATTGGAAACCAATGTTTCCAACGTAAGCAGAGCTGGGCTTGTGACTGCATGGCCACAGCTACTGCTCACTGTCCGCCAATGGGAGTTGAGACCATCATCATTAATGGTACTCAGAGCTGCGAGTGATCTCACAGCCTCCCAATAAGTAACACTGCTGTGGTGGTCTCGAACGGGACTCCTGCAGTTACCCACAATACCCCCCAATGATGAGGGAGTCCCCACACATGACCCACAGGATGTGGAGGTCCTGAACAGGACCCCACAGGGTCCCCATAATAACCCCTTGCTGCAGAGGCCCCTAAGGGACCACTGCAGTGTCCCCACATCAACCCCATGCTACCAGGGATCCCCACAATGTTCCACATTAACCCTTGCAGTGGGGCCCGATTGGGGCCCCTGCATCATTGGGGTCTAATGTAAGAGTGTGGGGGGCTGTTTGGTGCACTGGAGACAATCGGAGGACCATATGTAAGGGCTTCTAAAGCTCTTGCGAGCCCTCCTGAGCACAAGCAGGAATTTGTCCTGCATTTGCGCTTTGCGACCTGGGATACATTTGTCAAGTGGGAGGAATTGTGCAATTGAATAGGGATTTGCGATTTCTGGGCTGTGAAAGTGGAACATCAAAGGCTTCAGAGTGGTGTAAGTTGCTAGTCGGCCATTTTCGCAGGGCTGTCAGTCGGAACTCGATCCGAGGTCGCAAAATGGAGGCAATTGAATAGCAACATTGCCTCCGTTTTCAACTTGCGACTTCGAATCTCAAAAACGGAGCAATCGAATGAGGCTGGCATCCTTTGGAGTGTCTTTAGCTCCTGACAAGTGTATCAAAATAGATTTATTGCTGCCACTTGAAAAAGTGTGAGATTTGCAGAATGATCTTAGGGTACTCTACAAACTTGAAAGGCTACACAGAAATTACAATCTACTTGTCAAACTGCAGGTTGCATGCATTCCTCTGGGTCACATATTTTGTAGACAATTGTCTTTGACCACTGTGAGTATGTCTAAGGCTTTCTACCCTATTTGACTGTCTAGGAATTTAAGGGAGAATGTTGCCATCTGAGTTTTCGTACATCACATGAATTCATCAAGAAGTAATTCATAATAGTTCAATCCAAAAGAGACAAAACAACTGGACTACTATTTTGGGCTAATTCACAAAAGTTTTAAATATAGAATGTATGGAGGATTATGACACACCATCAGCCCATTTAAATTCAGGCTACCTGGTAAATCATAGCTCGTAATGTAGCTTGTAAGACTTACTGCTATGAAATTAGCCTCTTAAAGCAACCCGCAGATGACTTTCAGGTTAAGATGCAGCAAGGCTAAAAAAAGCCTATGGGACATGGAACTTGGAACTTCGCAGCCGCAAATCCTTTGTTCTTTCAAGCCCGTAACTATTACATTTCAATTGAGCTATTAAATTGCAACAAAATCACTGGCGTTCAACCCTGTAAATAGCAAATGGAGCCAAGAAGTGCTAGAGAGAAGGGGTAAAGTCCGACCTGCAGCACTTTATACACACACTACTGCACTCATATGAACAGGGAAAGTGATGTTAAGTCTTAGAATTAATAGCACAACATTCTCAAGCTCGCAAATCGGCCGCAAAAAATACTTTTTTTCATGTCTAATTCTTATGTTATATCGATCCTGGCAATCAATGTGTTAATACATATACTGTAACTCATATGTGATAGAATATCATATTTACAGCTTTATTAATATTGCAGTACATCTGGAATGTGGGTCCGATTGTAACTCGTAATTGAACCCCGTAGGACTTTGTAAATCCCACCTCCATTTCTCAGTGACATAATTCTCGCAGCTATTGCGGTTCTCACATTGCACATATGAGCTCCGAAATTAATGTGGCTGCATATGTATCAAATTGTATAGTTGTAACATTTATAACAGAATCCCATATTTTCCACTTTGACACAGGGGCTTTAATTATACCAAGCTCTTGGAAATCACATTCCAGATTTCGGTTTCTATTAATTATAGGCATCAATTCATTCCAACTACAGGTGCATGATTGGTTACATTTAGAAGCTGCCACTCATCTTGCAGTCATAAATATTTGCCTTAATGTCCTGGGTTACATTATCTGGAAATACATTAAACAAGATTAGTTCAGGAGTGGCATATAAATTGATACCCAATAGAAAAGATATGTAATCCATATACTTTTCCAAGAATCGTAGGATCACAGGGCATTCATCGGACATTCATTCATTCACCAGACATTGTATTGGGAGCCTACTTGGCCACAGTTTCTCCAGCAGTATTTTAATTTATCATTACGAGAAATGTGAGATGATTTTGTTGTTACATAATACCATTTATTTAAAATCTTGAAAAATAAATCTCTAAATTAGTTTTTACTGAATCTTTCTGTAATGTTGATTGCACTATACCAACTACCTTCTGGCCATGAACTTTGCATGTCTCTATCCCAGCTGATCATTTTAGAAGTTTTACTATTACTTAACATATTATTTATGCATATGAGACATTTAAATATTAGATTAACCTTATTTTCATTCATGATTTGTTTCTCCAGATCGGTTAACTATCTAATAGTAATCTTATGAAATCTGGAGTTTTCTTAGGCAGATTTAAACATAAGATAATTAATCCAGGGCATTTTAGAAAGATTGTATTGTTCCCTAAGCTGTTCCATTGTCACTAATGTATCATTAACAAAAAGGTCTTTTAAAACCTTTATACCCTTATTTGACCAGTCCAAAAGAAAAGGCAATTTAAATTCTCTTTTCATCACTTCAATTGGAATTATTAGACCTGGGAACGAAACTAAATTGTATTGGAAGAGAAACTTCTTCCAGAAATGTAAGCCTGATCTAATTGTCTCCAAATTTACTAAAACATTTGGCCTCTCAATATTGACTCCAAATAATAGGGAATTAAGTCTTCCCTCTTGGACACATGTTCTTTCGATTAATAACCATTGGCTAAGGTATTTAGCATCTAGCCATTTTATCAAATGTGAAAGAATTATGGCGTCATGCTATAGTTTAAGCATAGAATATTCCAAGCTTCCTTTATTAAACGTTCAAGCTATTGTATTAATCTTAACTCTGGGAGGTTTATTCCTATAGATAAATCTATTCAATAATGTTTGAAATTGGTTTATTAAATGTCTAGGAATTTGGAATGGAATACACTTAAGCAAGTAGTTAAATTTAGATAAAAGGGTCATTTTAACTGCCGCTATTCTCTCTGACATAGAAAAGTTGATCTGTTTCCATGAAAGGATTAGTTTCGAATACAGATTGACATAATTAGTTGTAATCATTCTCTGTATGTTATTATGAAAAATAATTCCAAGGTATTTAATATTCTCACTTTGCCATTTATATTTATACTTATGCTTTAATTCCTCTTGGACATAAGTTGATAAGTTTAAAGCCATGACTTCTGTCTTTGTGATATTCAGTTTATAGTTCGATATTCTGCTATAGGAATCTATACTTTTATGTAAATATAAGAGGGAATTGCTTGGGTCTGATATGGTCAGTATTATATTGTCCGCATATAAAGTAATTTTATGCTCAAATCCTCTTATCTTTATGCCTTTGATAAGCAATTAATTGTGGATTGTTTCTGCCAAAGGTTTGATTAATGAGCCAAAGACTAAGGGTGAAAGTGGATACCCTTGTCTAGTGCCATTCATTATATTACATTTATTAGACTTAAATCCTCCTCCAATAACAAATGCAGATGGCGAAGAATAAAGAGCTTTAATGGTATGGGTACTGAATTCTCCCAACCCAAATTTAGTTAAGGTCAATTCCATGTATTCCCTTGCTACCCGATCAAATGCTTTCTCAACGTCTAAAGAAAGAAAGAACGATAGTAGATAAAATATTTAGTTTAGAAAAAGATATTAGATTTATCAATCTCTGCATGTTGTCTGAAACCTGCCTACCGACTATAAATCCTGTTTGATCCGACAAAATCAATTTATGGATTACTGTATTCAATCTTGTTGCCAAGATCTTTGCATATCGTTATATCAGAATTCAGCAGGGAAATAGGCCTATAATTCCTATATTTGCTTTTAGTGTTTAAGAGGAAGCTCTACCTACTCTCTTGATTTCATTAAACATTTCTTTATGGCGGACAGGCTAAAACTTCTTCAAGATTTATAATCCATATTAGTAAACCCATCCGGGCCAGGAGCAGTATATAATTTTAACTCTTTTATAGCCGAAGACATTTCTGAGTTAGTAAAATCTCTATTTGAGATTTGTAGTTCAGCTTCAGTAGTCTTAGGAAGTTCTATCTTATCTAGAAATTCTTGTATCTCTGAAATTGTAGGCATTTTATAATCTCTATCCTCTTTTAGGTTTTAAAGATTAAAATAATAGTTGTAAAAACTTTAGCAATATCCTCTGGTTTGGGGTAACAACAGTGGTTATCTCTGACAAAATCTATTCTATTGTTAATTGATTTTTTATTTAATCTGTTGCCCATTAACCTTCTTGCTTTGTTACCAAAATGACATAATTTTTGTTGCAGGATCCATATTGATTTATCTGCTCTCTGTTGTAAAATTATTTTAATTTGAAATTGAATTTCTTTAATCCGGGGAAAATTCTGTGGATTTGAATTCATTTCATTGCTTCTCTCTAGACCACTTAAGTTTATATTTAAAGATCTCAATGATAAGCCCTTTTCCTTATTTTTCTGATTCTGCCATTTTATCAATATGCCTCTGATATAGGCCTTATGAGAATTCCACAGCAGAATGTTTGAGGAAACCAAACCGGAATTCAGTTCAAAATATTTTGGAGATCTCTTCTCTTAATTTTTTTTTGTCGGTTTCTCCTCTAATAAGGAATAATTCAGTTTCCATGATCTAATACTATAGTGAGCCTGGACAGACCTCAATGTTAATTCAATCATAGCATGATGAGATAAAACCTGAGGTTTTATTTCAACTTTTTGCACAAGATGGAGAGATTCAACATCACACAAAAAAACCTAGTATAGGTATGATGTCTGTGCGAAAGAAAAGAAAAATCCTTTTACTTTGAGCGAAAGACTCTCCAGATATCGTATAATTTCGATCTTAATAATGTGTTATTACATTGTTTAGATGTTTTAATAGTATGAGAGTCAGGGGGAATGATTAAGTGATGATCATCTGTCATGAATCATATTTAAGTCACCACATATCAACAAGTTACCTTGCGTATTTTTTTAAGTTATTTTATTCTTCTAATGAGAAATCTATTTTGATCTCTATTTGACGCAGTGAGATTCATAATCAATATTTTTTGATTATTTATTAATCATGACCATATTAAACATTTACCCTCTTCAACGTTTTAAAAAAAAAACTCTTCCTTGATTTTTAATTTATTATTAAAAAGGATAGAGACACCCCATGTCTTCATTTTAAAATTTAAATTATATTCAATTGTGTAAACATTGTCAATGTGATTAGGGATCAGACCTTCTTTCCAGTTTTTTTTTTTTTTTGATCAGTCCTATAAGAAATAATTTCATTCGGGAATCCCCATTTGTATGGAATGTTATTATATCTTAAAATGTTGGTGAAAGCTTGAAATTCCTTCTCTTTCACTAGGGTTTCCCTTGACAGATCTGGACAGATTTTTAAATTCTCCTGTGGAGAGTCAAAAGTTTTCTTAAGAAAAGCTGCCTTTAATGTATCAAACAAATAAGTGATAGGTGCTCATTAGAGAAATTACCCTTGGGGTTTAGTATCCACTAATGGTGATAGGGGATTTCAGACATGGACCCCTTGCTCACTGTGCCTTAGGGAGTTCAGTTGCACCTCACTGACAAGGCCCATAAAGGCAAAAACGCATCTGGGGTTATCTGTTTCTCCTGTTCAGGGTAGAATTGCCTGGTATTTCGGGGCTGGGTCACTTTTTTGAGTGGGACCAGACTGATATACTACAGGATATTTCTTCCTGTGAAGGGCACAAGTGAGCTAAAAGAGGTTGCTCTCAGAGTGGGTTATCATATCCATAGAACTGACCTATTAAGGTTAGTTTGTTCTCTGATGAGCACTTCTGACTTCGTTATTTTTGTTTAATATATCATCTCTCTCTTTCAACCTATTCAGTTTCACATTTTACATATCTTGCAACTTCTCCTTTTAGTGTTCTAGGCAACAGAATTCTAAATAACTCATCAATGAGCTTTCTTTCTCCTCGCTCAAAAATGTATAAACATACTGTAGCAGATCTTTTGTTTGAATATTATCTAAAATACCTTTTATTCTAATGTCTTTATGTCTTGCCAAATCATCTATTATAGCAAATTTAAGTCTGCATTTCTTTCTTAACTTCACTTACTTCTTAGATCTTCATTTTCTTTAAGGATTTCATCTTGAGTTGATTCTAACTTAACTGCTCTGCTTTTAATTACCATATATACTCAAGTATAAGCTGACCACAGCACCTATTTTACCACAAATTACTGGGAAAAATTAGTGACTCGAGGATAAGCCGAGGGTGGGAAATGTGCTGCCCCCTGTGTCCCTCTTGTGCCCTCTGTGTCCCCCTCGTGTGTACCCTTTTCTTGTGTGTCCCCTCTCCCTTCCCTGTGTCTCTTCCCCCCTTCCTTATCTCCCTCCTCAACCCCACTCCTCATCCTCAACCCCCCTCCTCAACCCCCATCCTCATCCTGAAACCCCATCCTCATCCTCAACCCCCCATCCTCAACCCCCCTCCTCAAACTCAACCCCCCTCCTCATCCTCAACCTCCCTCCTCCTCCTCAACCTCCCTCCTCAACCCCCCATCCTCATCCTCAACCCCCCATCTTCAACCCCCTCCTCAACCCCCATCTCATTCTAAACCCCCCTCCTCATCCTCAACCCCCTCCTCAACCTCCCTCCTCATCCTCATCCTCAACCTCCCTCCTCATCCTCACCCCCCCATCCTCAACCCCCTCCCTCAACCTCCCTCCTCAACCCCTGTATCCTCATCCTCAACCCCCCCATCCTCAACTACCTCCTCAAACTTCCTCCTCAACCCCCCCCATCCTCATCCTCAACCCCCCCATCTTCAACCCCCCATCCTCAACCTCAACCCCCCTCCTCAACCTCCCTCCTCATCCTCAACCTCCCTCCTCAACCTCAACCCCCCATCCCCAATCCCCTCCTCAACCTCCCTCCTTAACCTCCCTCCTCAACCCCCCTCCTCATCCTCAACCCCCCTCCTCATTCTAAACCCCCCTCCTCACTTTACCCCTCTAAATACCTCCCCCTCTCCCTTTCCCCTCACTTACCTTCAGCTGCAGCTTCTCCTCCGGACTCCACGCTCCTTCCGGGCATCTTGACCCGGCCAATGCTAATGACGTGGCGCGCATGTGACGTCACATCATTAACATATACCGGGTGCCGACGCAGGAAGGAGCGGAGGCTGGAGGAGAAGCTGCAGATGAAGGTAAGTGAGGGGAAAGGGAGAGGGGGAGGTATTTAGAGGGGTAAAGTGAGGAGGGGGGTTTAGAATGAGGAGGGGGGGTTGAGGATGAGGAGGGGGAGGGAAAGAGACATGGGGGATAGAACCAATAACCCATAGCATATATTTTATGTCTGTCATGTCTAAAAAGGCTTAATCTTTGACATATTTACTAAATATAGGGCATTTTGAAGAGCAAGTTCTATAGTAATATCCCCTGTTTACTCATTTTCATCAATTCGGTTTTAAAGACATTTTATGTTGCAGTGCTTAGAGTTCAATTTACAGTTTAGAGCCAGACACCTTCCTGGGGTTGACAAAGGGATTGCTCTGTTTTGGTTTCAGTTAGACCATTTCAGAGAGCTTGCCTTGGAGCTGTCCCAGAAGGGGGCCCTCATTCAATTGCGATTTGGCCAATTGAATAGGGGGCTAAATAAGCACATAACATATATTTTTTAAAGAGGATTTTAGTTAGTAAACATCTATCCTAAAGCAAGGTTTTCACTAACTAAAAACTTCTTTAAAAAAAATATGTTATGTGCTTATTTAGCCCCCTATTCAATTGGCCAAATCGCAATTGAATGAGGGCCATGGTCATGTGTAGGTGCTTGGTTGGAAGAAATAGCGAGGTTGATAAATGGATCATTGGTCCCTTTTGTCCCGGTTTTTCTTATCCATGAAATAGAGCAAATGGTGGGCTGTGGTTTGCAAAACTGTATAACAATGTGCACTGAAAAATAAAATGTATGCTCTGTTTGGGACACATATACATAGTGTGTTCAATTAGAGAGAGCTTATTATTATTTATTTTAATAAGAAATTAATTTCTGCAACTTGTCCTGAGACTCTGCAACTTGTCCTAGTACCTGGGAACTTGTCCCGAAACTCGGCAATTTGGCACTGCAACCACACCTTTTTCTGGAGAATCGCCAACTTGTCCTAGCCTGTGGGGATAAAAGAACCTATGCAACCTACGGGTAGGATTGGTGCAACAAAGAGGGAGTTGTGACAATATACGTATACGTAACAGCCACAGAGTCGTTTCATGGGAACATAGTGATACCTAGAAATTAAAATATATTTATGTTTATCCATCTTTGTCATTTTCTGTATTTTATGGACCCAAAAATATATTTACTCTGTGATCTCTGTCATAAAAGGAAGCAACTATTATTTTATAACAGTTTGAATGTTGCAGACTGGTGCTTATTATCTGCTATCGTGTTATTGCATTGATTATTATTATTATTACTAATACTAATAATAATAAAAATAATTAGAAAAAAATCAACAAAGGGAGGAGTCTAATGATCAATCGAATAAAAGTCATTTTCAGTGTATGTTTTCTTACAAAATATCAACTTTTTAATCATAATTGCTTATACTTATCATCAACATTTAAAGTCATGAAAGTTGGACCATTTCCGTAGAATTTCTATTTGCATTCAATTCTTGTTTTTAAACAAATCTGTTTATCCCAAGGCTTCTCCTCTTAAGCAAAATGCAACAAGACACATAACTGAATAGGACTTTTATGTCTCTTTATTGTCTGTCTATTTGTAAACAGATGGGGTTGTTCATGTTGATTGCTTTTAGCTTAGATGGATGGTTATTGCTGAAAGATTTTGTTTTTCACCAAAAAAAAAAAAAAAATCCTTTTAATTATAGTATTATAATTCTGATAAACTGTCTGTGACATCTTGGTACCAAAACACTGTACAGCCTGCCAGATAACTAAGGAAGCATTTTGTACATGTTACATTTCATTTATTATTCATTTGTTTAAAAACATAAATGATTACTGAAACCAGCCTTTTCATTCAAAAAAGGAAATTGCTTTTCTACAGTGTGATTACAACAAGGAAGGAAAAGAGACTTAACTGAAATAACACAATGAAACTGCAGGACATTTCTGTTCTAACAACAGGAGCTACATTTTTAATTAGTCATAAAAAAGACAGTATTCAATAATTATTTACTTTGAAACATGCTGTGTTAAAGTTTTCCCTTGGCAATAACAGTTTATCCGCTCTGACTAGGAAGCAGCCAGTAAAGAGCAAGACAAAAAGCTGGCTTCTCTATTCAGACTCTTCTGAAAGCCCTTTAAATCTGCCTCACCCTTGAAGACTTTAATATTGTATAGAAAGGCAGTTTTGTTGGAGGCTGAGAAGTTAGTATTTGAGAGCAATTTTAATATTGAATATTGTTTTTAAAACATCGAATAGATAATGTATTAATGAGCAATGTCTGCTTAAAACATTTATTTAAGGTAGCATGACTTCAGTGTGCGTGCTGAAGTCATGCCGACATATGGACGCAGACAATTCGGCTGTACAGAAATAAGGGCTGCACTAGAAGCGCTCATGCGAGATAGCGGGCCCCCACTAGCTTCCCTTCTCTTTGTCACTGTCTATGAGAGACATCCCTTAAAACCCTATAATAAAACCCACATAACACCCTCATGATTCAGCTCTGGGGAAGTATAACAAACACAAATTGGACTTTATCTTGGACAGAATCTTCAAAAATGCAGATTTTCCCCAAAAATGATTTAATATTGTTAATTTAGTACATACATGGCAAACAAGTGTAATTTTTTGTTGAATCCAGTAGTCCCTTAACCACTGCTATGTCCATTATAACTAGTAAGTGTAACTGGTCCAATGACCAATCCATTTCAATCAAATGCATGCTTACTGATGGGAGTCTTGATATGATTTCATAGCTGTCTTCAGGGTGTAATGGATGGTTTTAGAGAGGTTTTGAAGGACAGCACAAGAAGTCATGAAGGTGGGAATGAGAGGAGGAAAACAGAGAGGAAGAAAGAAGAAAGTCATTAGTAGCACAGTGTGGGGGGTTTATTTTGAGATGAGAACAGAGATATAAGGGGATGCATTATTGTTAAGGGCTTTTTCCGTTAGGGTCATGATTTTATCCTGAAGGATATGGTGAGCCAGTGGAGACAGAGAGGTGATGCTGACATTGAGGGTAGGGTATTGTAGATAAATTAAGCGGACGCATTCATTATAGATCGGAGTGGTGATAAGCGGATGATGGGGAGGCCAGCAAGGAGTGAGTTGCAGTAATTGAGACGAGATTTCAAGTGAGAAAAAGTTGCATACTTTATTAGAAAGCTTAAAATGAAACTGTAAAGTTACTTTAATTACTTTAGAGTAGAAATTAATATTGAGTTTTGGTACCTTATACTGTTTGTTTAGCTTCCAAAACCTTAATTCCTGAATGTGGTCCAAGAAACGAATTCAACACAAACTATACAGCATCCCAGAGGCTTAATGTAGTTACAACTAAAGTAGTAGTGCACATGTTATTCTAGTAGAATAGTTATCTAGTCCATACAACTTGATCTTGTATTCTAGCATGCAGGAAAATTGGAAATAAAAGTTATGTATACAGGAAAATAAAATGGGACGAAGATGAATGTATATACAAAAAAATGAATAACGATGTATTCATCATTTTCTCCACTCATAACCTCCTCTAATTCCCACATACAAGATTTCTTCCACAGTGAACCCATTACTTCTACAATTCATACCCTTTCCAAGACTCTTCACTTTCAAAAACAGTTTAAAATTGCACCTTTTTATGTCAGCATACTGTCTCCATTCTAATACATGCATCTTACCCTATTGGCACTCACCTGTTATTGTTATTAAATGTACCCCAAAATGATTCCATGTAATAACTATGCAACATCATCCTGACTGAGCATCCTATCCATGTGTGTTCTTCCTAACTGTCCTTCACAGCTCCATCCTAACATTGGGTCACTCCTTTGCCCCCCAACCCCTCCAGAATGTGAAAACTCAGGATCACCTCAGACTTACATATTGGTTAGCTGGCCAAAAATGCAGCTACCTTCATCTGTACAGCAAATTGTAATTTAATTTTTGAAACTAATATTATTATCTTTATTTATTTATTTATTCTCTTTATTAAGACACTGAGAGAGGATATAAAATCCATTTGTAACATACAAACGTCATACAAATTCCAACAAACACTTCTTCCTGTGTCTTATGCCCCTTTTTCAGTATTTTTTTCTCAGCAAAAACATAACATTTTTGATATCATCAGTTTGATTTGTGCACAGTCATAAACTAAAATAAAAAATTAAAACATTTTAAAAAGGAGAAAGAAGGAGAGGGGGAGGGTGGGGGGGCTGAGGTTGTAGGCGAACTTTCCGCCATTCCAATCCTATGTTACTCCATTGTATCTCAGTCCCAACCTACTCTAAGCATCCATAGATCCTAGCTGGTCACCCATTTTCTGAACCTCTCATCTATCTCTAATGATAATATACACGTTCTATAAATATGTTGGACCTTCCTCTTCACCTCCTCAGGCATGGCCACGCCTTTATTCTAGAGGCAAGGAACACCTGGTTTGTCAAGTATTGCAAGTCCTTTTGGAACCCCTGAATGGGAAGACCCAAGATTGCCTCCTCTGGTTTCCTAGGGACAGATGTACCCACTAATTTCTCCAATGTGTCGTACGCCTCATTCCATATATGACCTATTTTGGTGTAATCTCAGAGTGCATATTTCAAGGTACCAGGTTCGTCACACCCTCTAAAACAGTTTCTGATGAAAGACTCTTTTGACTTATGTAATCTTTCTGGTGTAAGATACCATCTGAAAATTATTTTGTATGAATTCCCTCTTATGGCCAAGTGTAAAGAACAGTTTGCATCACTTTTAATGTTTTTTGCCAATTGTTCCTCCTCCAGAGTCACCTCTAATTCTTTTTCCCAAGCCACTTTGTAAGCTAACTTATCTTTGGCCACTTGATCAATTAAGCAGTTATATATGGCAGTGAGCTTCATATTTCCAATAGCATTATGTAGACAACAGTTCTCAAATGTTGATTTTCTAGAAGGACTGTTGCTCTTTATAATGGAGGCCAGATTGGTGCCTATGGCTGCCAATCCGAGCCACTCTATCTGGGGTAGGTGATATTGCTCCGTAAAGCCTATTGGGGCTCAAATCGGATCTTTTAGCAAGATGTCTGCTGCTATATGCAAATTTAGAAGATTCCACCAAGTGAACTGGCACTTAGATTCCCCCACTGGGTCTTGTGAAGGTAGCCACAGGGTAGTGAGCTGCGACCCTGCTTCTAGTAATGGTGCACGTTTGTTAATTCTCTTCCATAAGCTGATGGAGTGAATTATACTCTGGGATAGATCACCCAGTTTAATTTTATTTCCTAAACTTAACCATGGCACTACCTTTAAAATAAGGTTCTGTTCTTTGGGTAGGTCACACTCTATCTCTACCCAGCATGGACACATTTCATTGGTAAACCAATTGGATAGTTGTGCCAAACAGGATGCTTTATAATAGGTGAATAAATCTGGAGTAGGTAAACCACCAATCATTTTTGAGGCTATCCTAGATCGTCTATTCACTCTAGGCCTCTTATGATTCCATTTAAAGTGGAGGATTGCTCTCTGTAGTTTCATAACTTCTATTATTTTAATTGCACTTGGAATCTTTCTAAAAAAGTATATTATTTTCGCCAAGGTGTTCATCTTTACTGCATTAATTCTCCCCATGATATCGGATGGGAGGCCCAGCTGATCAGTTCTTTAAAAAGTTTTTTGAGAATGTTTGAATAATTAGCCCCATAAATTAGGTTAGTCCACTTAGGTATGATGATGCTTAAATACTTAATTGATCTCTGTGCCCATTTGAAAGAAAAATTCCGTCCTAGCAGGCTCTCCTGTTGCTGTGAAAGAGATATGTTCAGAGCCTCACTTATACTTGCATTAACCTTAAACCCTGATATGTGTCCAAATTTTTCCAGTACATTAAACAAGTTGGTGAGCCCCATTAGTGGTTCTGAAATTGTTAATAAAATGTCATCTGCAAACATACTTAGTTTATATTACTTCTCCCCTATATTAATGCGATGGATGTTTGGGCAATTCCTGATTTGTAAAGCCAATGGTTCTATACATAAAGAGAAAAATAGTGGTGATAGGGGCAACCCTGCCTTGTTCCTCTACCAATGTTAAATAAAAAAAGATTTAAAACCTTGGTAGGAAACGTACGCTCTTGGACAATAGTAAAGTGTCATAATACTTTTAACAAAAGTGTCCTTTAATCCGAACTTGCTCAAAACTTCTTTCATGTAGCACCAATCTATTCTGTCAAATGTCTTTTCTGCATCTAAGGAGATTTTCTTTATGGATGCAAGATCCATCAAATTAAAGTCTGCCTAGTGTTATCCGGAGCCTCCCTTCCAGGGATGAAGCCAACCTGATCTGGGTGGATCAAATGCAAAAGCAATTGTGTCAATCTGTTCGCTAATATTTTAGAATATAATTTAATATCACCATTGGTCAGTGAGATCAGTCTATAACTCTGGAATTGGGCTGGGTCCTTCCCTTCCTTGTGCCATACAATCGTTTTAGTCTCAAGAAACTCTGTCTTATTGGTTTTACATTTAGGAATTCATTGAATAGTAATGTGAGATGCGGTGAGAGAATGTCCCTGAATTGTTTGTAATAATAGTTCGTAAAGCCATCAGGTGAAGGTTCTTTATGTGCTTTAATGCATGAGATTGTCACTGAAATTTCCTCATCTGTAATGGAGTCACTTAGTGAGTGTAGTAAATCTACATCCAATTGAGAGAACTTTATATTAGATAGAAATTTCCTAATCTGTGTAGTATGTGAAACAGAAACAGTGCTCGGTTTCTCTGAATAAAGTTCCACATAAAACTCAGCAAAAGTGTCTGATAATGCCTTTGATTGATATATACAGTGCCTTAAAAAAGTATTCACCCCCCTTTGCATTTTTCATGTTCTGTTGCCTCTTATCCTGGAATTCACATGGATTGTTTGAGGATTTGCATTATTTAATTTACAGAACATGAAGATGTTTTTTTTTATTTTATTGTGAAGCAAACAACAAATAGGACAAAATAACATAAAAAGTCAATCTGCATAACTATTCACCCCCCTAAAGTTAAAACTTTGTAGAGCCACCTTTTGTGGCAATCACAGCTCCAGGTCGCTTTGGATAATTCTCTGTGAGCTTGCCACATCCTACCACTGGGATTTTTGCCCATTCCTCCTTGCAAAACTGCTCTGGCCACTCCAAGTTGGATGGTTTGCGCTTGTGAACAGCAATCTTTAAGTCTGACCACAGATTTTCTATTGGATTGAGGTCTGGGCTTTGACTGGGCCACATTTATTTGTTTCCCCTTAAAACACTCAAGTTTTCCTTTAGCAGTGTGTATGGGGTCATTGTCCTGCTGGAAGGTGAACCTCCGTCCTAGCATCAAATCATGCACAGAGTGGTACAGGCTTTGCTCAAGAATATCTCTGTATTTAGTACAATCCATCTTTCCCTCAACTCTGACCAGTTTCCCTGTCCTGGCTGCTGAAAAATATCCCCACAGCATGGGGATGATGTTCTTAGGGTGATGTGATGTGTTGGGTTTGCGCCAGACATAGCATTTTCTTTGATGGCCAAAAACTTCAATTTTAGTCTCATCAGACCAGAGCACCTACCTGCATACATTTTGGGAGTCTCCCACATGCCTTTTCGCAAACTCAAAATGTGCCATTTAGTTTTTTGCTGAAAGTAATGTCTTTCTTCTTTCCACTCTGCCATAAAGCCCAACTCTTTGGAGCGTACAGCTTATTGTCGTCCTATGTACAGATACTCCAGCCTCTGCTGTTGAACTCTGCAGCTCCTCCAGGGCTCCCTTAGGTCTCTGTGCTGCCTCTCTGATTAATTCCCTCCTTTCCCGGTCCGTGAGTTTTGGTGGGCGGCCGTCTCTTGACAGGTTTGCTATTGTGCCATGTTTTTTTTCCATTTAGTTATGATAGATTTGATGGTGCTCCTGGGGATCATCAACGATTTGGATATTTTTTTATAACCTAACTCTGACTTGCACTTCTCAATAACATTGTCCCTTACATGTTTGGAGAGTTCCTTGGTCTTCATGGCAGTGTTTGCTTAGGGGTGCCTGTTGCTTAGGTGTTGCAGCCACTGGAGCCTTTCAAAAAAGATGTGTATAAGTAATGACAGATCATGTGACACTTAGATTGCACACAGGTGTACATCATTTCACTAATTGTGTGACTTCTGAAGGTAATTGGTTGCACCAGAGCTTTTTATGGGCTTCATATCAAAGGGAGTGAATACATACGCACATGCCAATTTTATTTTTTCTATTCATAAAAAATTGTTTTATGCATCAGGTAAAAAATTAAGGGCGATGAATATTTTTGCAAGACACTTTATATACCTGCACTGGATTTCAGTTTAGCAATAAATAAGTTTGCCTTTTGTTGTTCAAGTTTTCTTGCTAACATGTAATCAGGTTTATCAGAAGACACAAAAAACCTTACCTGAGTCCTCTGCATGCCTGTCACAACCTTCCTCCGCAGAAGCCCTCCAAGGTCATGCTTAAGCACAAGGATTTTGCAAAAGCTTCTCTGTAACCTCTGAACATACTACAGTGTTTGCAGCTTGTATAAATTGTCATTAAGCTCATTAATTTGCACCCACTCTAGCTTCTTAGCTCTTGCACCTAATAGTATACACAAAACTCTCATGACAGCCCTAAGGGTTGCCCATACCCCCATCTGGTCCACCTCTCCGCTACTATTCAACTGAAAATAATCTTCTAAAGATTTCCTAATCTTCTCCCTCATAAGATTATGGTTAAGCAAGGCTGGATTAAGAGACCAGCCAAGGGAAACGGCTCCTTGGAATCAAATCCAAAATAGAGACACTGACAAATTCATGGTCTGACTAAGATATGGGGAGGATTTGGGCTTCTGACACGTTTGTGGCTAAATGTAGCTGCAATAGGATATAATCAGAGATTATATAGATTATAGAGTGAGTTTTATGACTAGTAAAATGTATGATTGTTTTCGGTCTGGTTTATATCTCTCCAGGTGTTAAATAAATGATTTTTGATTAAGGATTTAATTGCTTTTGTTGCTGTTTGGATCAAGGAAGGGGAAATATCTCTAGTTTTGGCCCTCATATGGTCTAAGACTGCATTGCTATCTACTCCCACCACCCATGCCGAATGCTGTAGTGGGATCATTAAATCGAAGATTCTGCGGAAAAAGGCCAATTTTTCCATGTTTGGAGCATATATATTTAGTGAAGACACCTCTCTCCCATAGATGGACCCTTGCATTACAATGTACCTTCCTTGGCTATCTCTGTATGTTTTTTGTGTGCTGAAAGTACAGCCTCTTGTGAATTAAAATATAATTAAAATAGAGACACTTTTCTTTTTCTCTGTTGAGGTAGCATGAAAAGTCTACAATTTTTTTTTTCTCCAGTACTTCAGGATTTAATTATTTTTAAAGTGTGTTTCCTGCAACAAAAATATATCAGCTTCCAGTCTATGGTATACCTTGAGAGCAATCCCCTTCTTTACCGGCTCATTCAGCCCTTGGACATTATGGGTTCCAATCATGTGACCGTCCACTCCCAGTTGTCAGATCAGAACCTGCACCTTGAGATCGACCTCCTTAATTCGGGATTTATCACCTATTAGATATCAGGAAGGGTATGGGAGGAAAGGAGGGAATAAGGAACAAATCAGAACTCAAAATAAATAGATACAAAATTTAATTTAAATAACACACAAACTGATAAGTAAATAAAATGAGATACTGAAAAGATTGATTAATGGACCAAACTTAGTATATGCGCACACCGCCAAAAAGCTGGTATGCAGCTTGGTTATTTAATTATCCTCTAAGTTATTGCTTTTACAGAAATAAACTTCTCAGAATTTAATAATTTACAATATATTATTATCTTTATTTATAAAGACCCAACCTCTTCTGTAAAGCTAAACACAGGGGATACAAACATGAAAAAGTCAAAACTTACAATCTATAAATAATTATTTATCTCTGTAATATACTTCTATTCTGCCAATCCACTATCATATTTATTAAACCCTTGCACCCACTAACAATGCAAGAATAATATAGAATATATATCAGAAAAACATTGCATCTCATCCATCCAGACTCTGCATGACATCTAGAGCCAGAATTCATTCATTTATATAGCAGTCTTGGCTAATGAAAGAATGGCACATCAGGAAAATGGCATGATAAAAACTTTTATTAGTTCACAATATAAAACCAATTTACAATTTTCTGCAAGATTTCACTGGCTTGTTTACTTTGTGTGTGCATCCAAGTAGAAGTTAATGTTCCAGTGTAAGATTAACATTGAAATACACATAGCAAACAAATAAGAAATAATTCTGCTAAAAAATTTCGGATATATCATAATTGTGAAGATTCGGATATCACATATATAGTTGTGAGCGTACGAGTTGTTGCTAACGCTGCGGGCTCGCTACGCGCAGCGAGCCAAGGCCCTCGCGAAGCGAGGGCACTGGGCGAGGGTCTCAGTTGCTGGCATAAAGCGCCGAAGGCGCTCCTTGCCAGCACCTGAGGACCTCGCAAAGTTCACGTCGCAACACAAAGAGCACGACACACACATTACGACACTCGCAAACAAAATACGACACACGTTCACACACATTACGGCCTCGCAACACTCAGACGCAACTCGCAAACATTATAAAATTTAAAACACAATACATACACACAGCACATACATAAAAACCTTACCTACACCAAGAGGGAGCACCCAGGACCTTAAAAATGAAACTTACACCTTCATTTTACTCGATATAAAAGAGTTTAGACAGTAAACAATTTGCTAAGCGACACAAAAAATGGCCGACGAACAAAACGAGGATACACACGCAAACACTATACGAAACACGTTACCACACATTACGACCTCGCAAACATCGGACGCAACACGCCGACATACAAACATTTAAAACACAATAAATACACACAACACACACATAAAAAAATTACCTACAGCAAGAGGAACCATCCAGCACCTCAAAAAAACAAGTTACACCTTCATTTAAATAAAAATAAAATACTTTAGACACTAATACAATCGCTAAGCGAGAGAAAAAATGGCCGACGAACAAAACGAAAACGAGGCTTCAGACGTAACTATACTACACTTACTCGCAATAATGAAACACATATTATGCGGAACGTATCACAATCATATTAAACACCATTTTGACCACTACTACGCACAAAATGGCGGATGGAACGCAAATTGTAAGCTGGAACGCAAATAGCGCATGCAACGGTCTAACTTTCCAGAATTTTCTACAAGTTTATAAATACTGCCTATTTTACACAAAAAAATACATTTCTCCTCAGGTGATGAACAGAGTGACTTCATAGATAACTGCTGCTTTTTCTTTAGAAGACAATTCTTTCATAATTTACTACTTTACACTGTACAAATTACAACTGAGAGGTAAGCTATAATATATTACATTTTATTATCAAGACAGGACAAAACAAAAAAATATGAACTAGAAAAATGTGATTTATGTAGTGACATGTGACACCCACATTTATGCCTATCATGTATAGTGACATGTGACACGCACATTTATGTGTATTGCCCCTCCAACAAAATGATCTTAAAACAAAATAATTAAAGAACTACATTTAAATGACATTAGAAAATAAAAATTGTAATATTAAAATATGAGTCATGTATACTGATATGTGACACGCACATATATGTATCATCTATACTTACATCTCACACACACACATTTATGTGTGTTGGAAAAAAACAAAAAATAAGGTTCATTTAACAATTAAAATATGATTCATGTATAGTGATATGTCACACGCACACAAAAAAATTACATTGAACTCTGGAAATGTGCTTCATGTATGTGACATATGTGTGTAGCCCCCCCAAAAAAATAATGTTAATTGAAAATAATTACAGAAGTATATTTACATGACATTAATTTACTGCAATTCAATAGATCACCTAAAGCTGAATCTTTCTACTTCTTTTAATATTGAAACAGACTCTGCATCAACAGCGTCACTCAACAATTTGCACCGTGCATTGTGAAGCACAATCCCTTTTAAACAACACCAACAAAGAAGAACAGGTAAGATATAAAAATACATTACATGCTGAAAAGGCCATGGTTTGCTAAATAAAAAATACAAAATATACAATTAACTATTTCACTTTCTTTTTCAAACAGACACTACAAGAAGACCGGCGGATTAAGATTGGCAGGAGGGGACCCTCTGTCATTCGACACTTCAATCAAGGTAAAGTATTAAGTATAAAAAAGAAACAAACCATGAGCCTCATTCAATTGTGAGTTGGCCAATTGAATAGGGCTCTTTATAAGCACATAACATATTTTTTATACAGAAATTTTTAGTTAATGAACTTCGATACAAAATCAAGGTCTTCACTAACTAAAAACTTTGGTCAAAAAATAAGTTATGTGCTTATATAGAGCCCTTCAATTGGCAAAATTGCAATTGAATGAGGACCTATATATCTTTAATGGCTGAGGGCCTCATTTAAATGTGATTTGCCCATTTCAATAGGGCTCTATATAAGCACAGAGGATATTTTTTTAATGAACATTTTAGTTAGTGAAGACCTTGCTTTTAGATACAAGTTTACTAACTAAAAACTTCTGTAAAAAAAGATGCTCTGTGGTCATATTGAGCTCTATTCCATTGCCCAAAATGCAATTGAATGAGGCCCCAACAATATAACAAATGCAGCAACCAAAGGCCCTCATTCAATTGCTATTTTGGCCAATTGAATATGGCCCTCATTCAATTGCAATTTGGCCAATTGAATAGGGGTCTAAATAAGCACATAACATATTTTTTTCAAATTAGTTTCTTAGGGCCTCATTCTATTAGCGGCCGCAGCCGTTGCGGGGCCGCAAGGACCGGCCGCAAGCTATTCTGCTATTCTATTCCCTTACGGCCGGAGGCTCCGGCAGGCTTGCGGCCGGTGCCTTGCTATCTCTTGCGGCCGCTCGCGCCGGAGGAAAGCCTTTGATCTAAAACGGCCGCAAGAGATTTGCAATTCAATTGCTCCG
The DNA here is from genome assembly GCA_027410445.1 of Discoglossus pictus. Taxonomy (NCBI): domain Eukaryota; kingdom Metazoa; phylum Chordata; class Amphibia; order Anura; family Alytidae; genus Discoglossus; species Discoglossus pictus. Next base: position 74,638,360 of record CM050172.1, read on the forward strand.
GGAAACCTCTCTGCAAGGCTAAAAGCGAGCCGCAGCTTACTTGCAGGAAAGAGGTCTCACTATCACCAATTAAGCACATAAAATAGCTCAAATAAAGCCATCCTGCACTTTGAGAAGACAATAAAGGGATTTTAGGTGTTAGAAAAAATAGCACATAATTATCCTGTACTCAAATCCGTAAAATATTTTATTTTTAATATCCGTAAAATATCCATGTAAAAAGTCCAGAGTGCTTGGAGCACCTCAGACACACCCACGCCGCAGCCGGAAAATAAACAGTTAATTTGAACTCGGGTTTGGGCAGATGTGCAAGCTTGAGAGTGGGTTTCTTTTAATCCTCATGTCCCCCAATATGATCCCTAGCATTTACAGAGCTGTACAGTGCAGGCTTGAATTTATTTTTGCGTTTTTATATTTCACAGCTTACGGCCGGTTCCAAGATATGCGGCCGGCCGTAAGATGAGATCCTTGCGGGGCCGTATAATAGAATTGCGAGGTAACAGAACCCCCGCAAGGAATCGCAGCCTTACGGCCGATTTACGGCCGATAATAGAATGAGGCCCTTAGTTAGTGAAAACCTTGCTTTTGGATAGATGTTTACTAAGTAAAAACTTCTTTAAAAAAATATGTTATGTGCTTATTCAGACCCCTATTCAATTGGCCAAATTGCAGTTGAATGAGGGCCATAGGCTATAAATAAGCACTTTTAGGCCCTCATTCAATTGCGATTTTGCAAATTGAATACGGCTCTAAATAAGCACATAATATGGCCCTCATTCAATTGCAATTTGGCCAATTGAATAGGCCTCTAAATAAGCACATAACATATTTTTTTAAAGACGTTTTGAGGGCCTCATTCAATTGCAATTTGCCCAATTGAATTGGACCCTAAATAAGCACATAACATATATTTTTTTACGAATTTTGTAGTTAGTGAAAACCTTTATTTTGGATAGATGCTTGCTAGCAAAAAACTTCTTTAAAAAATATATGGAATGTGGTTATTTAGGACTCTATTCAATTGTGCAAATTGCAATTGAATGAGGGCCTTAGTTAGTTAGGCCCTCATTCAATTGCGATTTGGCCAATTGAATAGAGCTCTAAATAAGCACACAGCATATTTTTTTTAAAGAAGTTTTTAGTTAGTGAAAACCTTGCTTTTGGATAGATGTATACTAACTAAAAACTTCTTTAAAAAAAAACTGTTATGTGCTTATTTTGACCCCTATTCAATTGGCCAAATTGCAATTGAATGAGGGCCTAAGCATCTATTCAAAAGCAAGATTTTTACTACCTAAAAACTTATTTAAAAAAAATATGCTATGTGCTTATTTAGAGCCCTATTCAATTGACCAAATCGCAATTGAATGAGGGCCTATATATTTTTTAAAGAAGTTTTTAGTTAGTGAAAACCGTGCTTTTGGATAGATGCTTAATAACTAAAAACTTCTTTAAAAAATATATGTGATGTGCTTATTTAGACCCCTATTCAATTTGCAACATTGCAATTTAATGAGGGCCTTAGAGTCCTATTGAATTGGCCAAAATGCAATTGAGTAATGGCCTAAGGCCCTCATTCAATTGCAATTTGGCCAATTGAATAGGGGTCTAAATAAGCATATAGCATATTTTTTTTAAATAAGTTTTTAGTTAGTGAAAACCTTGCTTTTGGATAGATGTTTACTAACTAAAAACTTCTTTAAAAAAAATCTGTTATGTGCTTATTTAGACCCCTATTCAATTGGCCAAATTGCAATTGAATGAGGGCCAAAGTATGCAACATATGGTACACACAAAGGGGTACACACAAAACAGGATTATAACAAACTCACACAAACACATAGTAAACTAAATTAACTTTCTTATTCAATGTTTAACAACCTATAAGCCTTACAAAGAAGCCTAAATAAGAATAACAAAAGTGGTGCGCACCTATAGGATTGTACAAAAACTCACACAAACACATAGGAAACTACATTAACATTCTTCTCTAATATTTAACAACCTATAACAAGTTCAATGAAGACTAAATAACTTTAAAAAAAGTGGTACGCACAAAACAGGATGGTAACAAACTCACACAAACACATAGCAAAGTACATTAATATTCTTATTTCATGTTTAAAAAAATATAACAATCCCAATAAAGGCTAAATAAGTATACCACAAGTGGTGCGCACAAAACAGGATTGTACAAAAACTCACACAAACACATAGCAAACTAAATTCATATTCTTAGTTAATGTTTAACAACCTATAAGCCTTACAAACAAGCCTAAATAAGAATAACGAAAGTGGTGCGCACCTATAGGATTGTACAAAAACTCACACAAACACATAGGAAACTACATTAACATTCTTCTCTAATATTTAACAACCTATAACAAGTTCAATGAAGACTAAATAACTTTAGTACAAGTGGTACGCACAAAACAGGATGGTAACAAACTCACACAAACACATAGCAAAGTACATTAATATTCTTATTTCATGTTTAAAAAAATATAACAATCCCAATAAAGGCTAAATAAGTATACCACAAAACAGGATTGTACTTAAACTCACACAAACACATAAGAAACTAAATTAAGATTCTTCTTTAATGTTTAACAACCTAGAACCATTACAATTAAGCTTAAATAAGTATACCACAAGTGGTGTGCACAAAATAGGATTGTACAAAAAAACACATAGCAAACTAAATTAATATTCTTCTTTAATATATCACAACCTACAAGCCTTACTAAGAAGCTTAAGTAAGGATAACAAAAGTCGTGCAAACAAATCAGGATTTTGTTTGAATTTAAAAGGCATTTCACTCAAACAACATTTTCAATTTTATGTTACAACAGATACTGCGTAAAGACAATCGGACGAGGACATTCAGCACAGGACCAGACCATCGGACGAGGACTTTCAACACAGGACCATACCAGCGGACGAGGACTTTCAACACAGGACCAGACCATCAGACGAGGACTTTCAACAAAGGACAACAACATCGGACGAGGGCTATCGCCAGAGGACCACAACATCGGACGAGGGCTATCGCCAGAGGACCGCAATATCGGACAAGGGCTATCGTCAGAGGACCACACCATCGGACCAGACAGAGGACCAGACCATAGGACCAGGATTTTACACAGAGGACTACACCATCGGACAAGGACTTACAACAGAGGACCAGACCATTGGACAAAGATTTTCAACCAAGGACCAACAAACATTCGAATTTAAATCACATTTAAACCAAGGTACAGTATAATAAGTACAAAAGGAGAAAACTAAAGAAACATGTTTCATCTGCATCCGTGTCAACTGAAAAAAACAAATAAATTAATGACTATGGGCCTCATTCTATTACCGGCCGTAAATCGGCCGTAAGGCTGCGATTCCTTGGGGGGGTTCAGTTAACTCGCGATTCTATTATACGGCCCCACAAGGATCTCCCCTTACAGCCGGCCGCATATCTTGGAACCGGCTGTAAGCTCTGGAATATAAAAACGCAAAAATAAATTCAAGCCTGCACTGTACAGCTCTGTAAATGCTAGGGATCATATTGGGGGACATGAGGATTAAAAGTAACCCCCTCTCAAGCTTGCACATCAGACCAAACCCGAGTTCAAATTAACTGTTTATTTTCCGGCTGCGGCGTGGGCGTGGACTTTTTACATGTATATTTTACGTATATTAAAAAATATATATTTTACGGATTTCAGTATAGGGTAATTATGTGCTATTTTTGCTAACATCGAATATCACTTTATAGACTCTGCAAAGTGCAGGATGGCTTTATTTGGGCTATTTTATGTGCTTAATTGGTGCTAGCGGGACCTCTTTCCTGCAAGTAAGATGCGGCTCGCTTTTAGCCTTGCAGAGAGGGTTCCCGGAGCAATTGAATTGCAAATAGGAATTTCTTACGGCCGATTTCCTTGCGGCCATTTTAGATCAAAGGCTTTCCTCCGGCGCGAGCGGCCGCAAGAGATAGCAAGGCACCGGCCGCAAGCCTGCCGGAATCCCCGGCCGGAGAGGAATAGAATAGCCGGAAAGCTTGCGGCCGGTCCTTGCGGCCCCGCAGCGGCTGCGGCCGATAATAGAATGAGGCCCTATGTCCCTTATTCTATTTAAATTGGCACAATGAATTACATTGCTCAATAAGCACATCAATGTTTTTTTTGCAAAGAAGTTTTTCAGTGGTAAACATCTATCCACAAACAAGTTTTTCAATAACTAAAAAATTATTTCAAAAAAAGATGTTAACTGCTTATTTACAGCAGTACTCAATTGGCCAAATTGTTATTAAATGAGGCCAGGAATTATAACTTTTAACAAAATATAACTGATACATTAATGATTTACCTTTTATTTCTCAATTGTGCACAATAATCTTTAACAGTAATTACAAACTTCAATATACCCAATTACATTTCTTTTTTGGCCTTTACAGATTAATATGTCTGATAACGAGAGCAAACAAGAGAAGAAAAGACGTCAAACTACAGAAAGACAATAGAGATGGGCCGCCCAGCAGACACTAGAGGAGAAAGAAATTAGACGAGAAAAAGAACGCAAAAGACTTGCAAGCAAAAGACTATCAGCTGCAAAAATGAAAGATACGCAAAAAAAAACTACAAAGCAAATAAAGCATTTACAACCTATTCCTCAAACATCAGATGACATTTTACAAGATACAATTAAAGACACACCAAAAAAAGCAACTACAAAAAAAAAAACATTTACAACCTGTTACTGAAACCTTACAGGACATTGAGACAAAACAAGGACAACATATACCAAGAAAAGCCATGAAAAAAACTAAGCATTTAGAACCTGTTGTTCAAACATTCCATGACTTTTCACCTGATGAATATGCAAGTCAAACTCCTATATGCTTTGCAAATTGTCCTTTACTGAAGTCTTTAGCAGTAGAGGTTCATAGTTGTGGGGACATGACTACTCAATGTCAGTTTTGTGAGGCTTATTATTTTAAACAGGAGAGACCCAGAGATGGAATATTTATTAGTTGTTGTCAAAAAGGCAAGTTCAAACTTCCAGAAAGGAAAGAATTTCCAATTTATTTACAAAATATTATGACTGAACCTACTTTTCCAAACTACAAAAATTTTGAGACAAACATAAGATCCTACAATAGTGCCATATCCTTTGCATCTATGGGGGCAACATTAGCTGCTAATGTACCAGGACATGGTCCTTACTGTTTTAAAGTCCAAGGACAAATTTATCATCGTACTTCACATTTATATCCAGAGGAAGGAGAGCAAAGAAAATTCGCTCAACTATATGTCCTAGATACAATGGAAGCTGTTGACCAACGTATGCAGATGGAAGAAAAAAAAAATGCTTACCCAGTGTTTTCATAGAGCTAAATAACATTATGGACAACAATCCCTACAGTAAAGCTTACAAAAAATTGGCAGAAGTAGAAAATGAACAACTACTTCATGCACAAAGACATCAATTACCCATGCCAAAGGTTAATATGGTGCTTAAAAGAGACAGACATACTGATAAACGTCGTTATAACTTGCCAACATCAAATGAGGTTGCAATGGTCTTTCAGAATGATGAAGGAGAACCACCATTTCAAAGAGACATTAGAATATATCCCAGAAATGAGGAGCAACCATTTATTAATATTAATATCTTAAGTCCAAATTTAGATCCAATGACATATCCCATCTTTTTCCCACATGGAGAAGCAGGTTGGCAACCAAAATTAACCCTTCCCAGTTACCCAAATGCTAAAGCCAGAATCCAAAATAATGTTTCTATGCTTGAATTTAAAGTAGCTTAAATTGCCATTAGACATGAATTTAATCCGATTTTATGTGGTGGAAAACTAACACAACAATGGATTATTGATTCATATTTGCAAGTTGAGGCAAATAATTTAAACTTTATAAAATATCAACAAGATAAACTACGTGTAGAACAATATTGTGGACTCATGGACTATGTTGCTGACGTGGCTACAAGCAGAGACATGACAGCTGGCAAAGCCATCATTTTACCATCTTCCTTTCAAGGATCTCCTCGAAATATGAGAGAAAGATACAATGATGCTATGGCTATTGTCACCAAATTTGGAAAACCAGATTTATTTCTGACATTTACATGTAATCCACAATGGCCAGAAATTACACAAAATCTACTTCTTGGACAAACTGCTTCTGATCAACCAGATTTAATAGCCAGAGTTTTTAAGATCAAATTAAATGAATTAATACGTGACTTCACTATAAATCAGTTATTTGGCAAATGTCTTGCTTATGTATATACCATTGAATTTCAAAAAAGAGGCCTTCCACATGCACATCATCTGATAATACTTCAAGAGAAAGATAAATTAGATACTTCGGACAAAGTGGATGCAGTCATAGTTGCTGAACTACCAGATCCAGAACTATATGGTAGACTATATGAGATTGTTACTCATCGCATGATTCATGGACCCTGTGGAGACCTTAATCCACAATCACCATGTATGGAAAATAATAAATGTTCAAAAGATTTTCCTAAAGATTTTAGAGACAAAACATATGCAAATTGTGATGAATATCCACTTTATAAAAGAAGAGAAGGAGATAGTGCCATTATTCGTGGAAAAAAAGTGGACAATAGATATGTAGTACCCTACAATCCTCATTTACTCATGAAGTACAATGCCCACATCAACGTAGAAGCCTGCACTTCCATCAAATCCATTAAATATGTCTACAAATATATTTACAAAGGCTATGATGCAGCTACTGTAGTCGTCAAAAGTGCAGATAACCCTGAATGTAGTGAGTTAGTACATGATGAACTTGCATCTCATGTAGATGCTCGCTATGTCAGTGCACCAGAAGCTATGTGGCGGTTTTTTAAATTTGAAATCATGATAGATCACATTCAGTATATAGATTAGCAGTACATTTGCCACAACGACATTTAGTCTATTTCCATGCTGGAAATGAAATGAATGCATTGGCCCAAAGTGAAGATCGTCACACTACACTAACTGCATGGCTTGCATTAAATTCCAATGTTGCTCAAGCAACACAATACTTATATATTGAAATTCCATATCACTATGTTTTTGTGAATGGATTATGGAGACCAAGAAAAACCAGAGGCAATAAAATAATTCCACGAATTTACACAGTCAGTCCAAGAGATGTTGAACGTTTTTGCTTACGGATATTACTTTTAAATGTTCCAGGAGCACAAAGTTTTGAACAATTAAGAACTGTTAATGACATTGTATATGAATCCTTCCATTTAGCTGCAAGACATAGAAACGTACTCGCTGATTATACAGAGTGGGAAAGATGTTTAGAAGAAGCAGCACAATGTCAAATGCCACGACAGATGAGAGAACAATTTGCTTTTATTTGTATCTTCTCAAATGCTCCAAATGCATTAGCTTTGTGGGAGACTTTTAAAAGTAATATGGCTGAAGACTTTATGCGACGATACAATGAACCCATTGCACACTTAAAAGCGTTAATGGAAATCCAAGAATTATTTTTAACTCATGGATTAAGTTGTGCAAGTTTTAATTTGCCTGAATTAGGTCTTATAGATGACATAAACTTTGAAGACTATGACATTCAACTACAAGCAGAAAGAACCCAAGAAAGACTTGCAACTTTAAATACACTACAATTGCGAAGAATTTCATGCCATTAAAAATGCAATAGATGATGACATGGTGACAGAGCATTATTTCTATCTTGATGGACCTGGCGGATCAGGTAAAACCTATTTGTACAATTTATTAATGAGTTCATTACGAGCACAAGGACAAATAGCAATGGCGTTTGCCAATACTGGAATTGCTGCACTTTTATTAGAAGGTGGAAGAACTGTTCATAGTGGATTTAAACTGCCAGTGCCTATTTTAGAAAAATTCTGTGTCAGATATTCGCATGACATCCTTACAAGCAAAGAAATTGAAGAAATGTAAATCAATTATAATAGATGAGGCCACAATGATGTCATGCTATGCCCTCCAATGTATTGACCGTTTGCTTTGTGAAGTCATGGATAATATTTTTCCATTTGGTGGAAAGGTAATGTTGTTGGGTGGCGATTTTAGACAAACATTACCTGTTGTTGTACATGGAAATAGAACTGACATTATCGAAACCTGTATCAAGTCAAGCACAGTATGGAAACATTTTACCCATCTTCAACTGCAACAAAATATGAGATCAGAAGGCCAAACTGATTTCAATGATTGGCTTATTAAAATTGGAGAAGGCAGAACAGAAAAAATACTACATTTACCTGACGACACTGTAGAGATCCCACCTCATATGATTTGTCAACAAGATATTATATCGGCTATATTTGAAGGGAGCATAAATAACTAAGAATATTCCGAGCTTGCCAACCAAGTCATACTGACGTGTAAAAATAAAGATGCATTAATCCTCAACAATGAAATCTTAAAAAAAATTAATGCACCACAAAGAAATTATCACAGTGCTGATTCTGTACTTGCTGATGACAATGAAAGTCAGGCTAACTTTTCGACTGAATTCATAAACTCTCTAACTCCTTCTGGAATGCCACCACATATTTTGCAGCTAAAGAAAGGTGCAATTATCATGTTACTGCAAAATATGAACTCCAAAAAAGGCCTATCCAATTGCACAAGATTAATTGTTCAACAATTAAAGGACCATTTTATAGATGCTGAAATTTTAACTGGTACCCATAAAGGAGAGAGAGTTTTCATACCAAGAATAGATTTAGCACCAAGTGAAAGTAGTCTCCCTTTTATACTTCAAAGAAGACAGTTTCCCATTATTATGGCATTTGCCATGACCATTAATAAATCCAAAGGTCAAACTTTCAAATCTGTGGGTATTTTCTTGGAAGAACCAGTATTTCACATGGTCAATTGTACGTTGCGTTGTCACGGTGCAAAAATCCACAGGCTATTAAAGTTTACATTGAAAACAATGAACAAAGTCAAGGTGATTTATTAGAAGATGGACGTATTTTTACTAAAAACATTGTCTACTATGAAGTACTATAACTTTGCAGGATACAAATTAAAGCCATGCAAACATTTTTTAAAAGCATTCAAAAATACATAACAATTAGTTGTTTCATTCCGTCATAATTAATGGAAGTAATGTTTATGGATAATTCGCCTCACAAAATACTTGCCTTGCATTTTTATGAAAATGTATGTTAAAATGTTAAGTCACTATGTTAATGTTTCTAATGTTACAAGTTTAAAAACAATATTTTCAAGTTATTTCACATATTACAAAGTTCATGTTAAGAGCTCAAGCACCTTTTAAGTCACAATGTAAATATTGTCTGTTATTTTAAAATTAATACCTACATTAATGTTTATCGCCAGTTTATGTGGTCTGTAAGGAATTACTTTCATTAGTTACGTTTTAAGGAGAGTTTTTACTGTATGCCTTCCTCTACATTCAATGTATATTGAACTTAACAATTATTCTGATACAAATTGCATGTTAATACTGATTAATTTAAAGTTCAACTGTTTTTAAATTCAAATGTTAATACTTTTAATACAAAATTACGTTACAAAATGTATTCACTATGTTCCTGTTTATAATGTTCCAAATTATACAAATGTTTTGAAAACTTACAAAGTTACACAAAAAATAAAGTTCAAGTTTAAAAATATATACTTTCAAGGTTATTGCTTACATATATTTTAAACTTCATGTTAAAATTCGGGACGTTTCAACAAGGCTTTTTACTTTTTGCTTTCCTCTGGATTCAATGTATATTAAAGTGAACAATTCTTCAGATACAAATTTCATGTTAAAAAACCATTACATCAACATTTTATAAAAATACATGTTCATATCACAATACTTACAAGGGTCAAAAATATATATAAATAACTAAACAACTTGACAAACATATACATCACATTGCCGTCATTTTTTGACGGGCAAGTCGCTAGTTAATATAATATATATATATATATATATATAATATATATATATATATATATATATATATATATATATATATATATATACATATATAAATAATATAAATTAAATAGCGGCAATAGTTATTTTATGAACACAACTAACATTATTTGAGTGTAAACAGAAAACAAAACATGCATTTAAATAGAAAATGTGTCTTTACAAGCACCATAGGGTCTGTGGTATTAGAAAACTCCACATAGCATCTACTGTTGATGAATGTATCACGCATATCACGCTATTATGACAATACTAGAGACTTGCCTGTCAAAAAATGACGGCAATAACATTTTAAAGCTGGGAATGCTGTTTGTGACACAATGTGAGTGTACTGGGTGGCTCAACTATATAGACCCCTATAGCACACTAATGAACCCATGTAATAACACTATAAGTGGAATGAGGGTCATCCAGGACCCTCATGACACAAAGTGTTTGCAGTACACTATGTTAACTCTGTCTCTTATGGGTGTCTATACAGACCCTCATAAGCCTCTATTTAACTTCATTAATCCCATAAGGGTATATAAAGACCCTCATGGGACAATTATAAGCCTAAAATTAACCCCATAAGTGCTATGAGGGTCCTCCAGGACCCTCTTGACACAAAGTACAAACACTACACTGCACTATACCCCCAATAAAGTATTAAATGTAAACTAACACCCCCTACACTAACCTATTAACATCTACACTACCTACCTACCCTACCTACCTACCCACTATTAAACCCCCCACCCCAATAATTACACAAAATAATAAAACCTAACTCACAAAATGTAATAAAACCTAAGTTACAGAAATTAAAAAATGTAAATTACAGAAAATAAAAAAACCTAAGTATCAAAAACAGAAAAAATTACTTTACACAAAATAAAAAAAACAAAGTCACCAAAAACGAAAGAAATTAAAAAAAAATCTACATTACGACCACCCCCCCACTACAGAAGTTAAAAACATTACACAACTGAAAAGGAAATAAAGGAAATACCCACAATATATATACATTATATTACAATAGAAAAAAAATACAATACCCCCTATGTAAAATACATTAAATGCTATGTAACACACATACATCCCATCTATCTATGTAAAATACATTAAATCCTATGTAACATACATACACCCCATCTATGTATGTAAAATACATGAAATCCTATTTAACATACACACACCCCCTGTATATAAAATGCAATAAATCCTACATAACATACATAAATCCCTGTATGTAACTAAAATACATAAAAATCCTATGTAACATATACACACACCCTGTATACAAAATACAATAAATCCTATCTAACATACATACACCCCCTTTATTTAAAATCCAATAAATGCTATGCACATAACTAAACCCTAAATGTAAGCTAAAATAGAATAATTAAGACCACTTACCTTTGCAGATGTCCCTTCAAATCAGCAACCTAGGAAAAAAGAGAAAAAAAAAATGAATACAACATATTTACATATAATAAATAAACATTTTAAATATTCTACATATTCTACTCACCTTTCCAGCATGTTCCTGTCCTTCTTCATTTCTTCTCCGGCGCAGCCCCTGTTTAAAAAAAAAAAAAAACTAACATTAATACCAAATTCATACATACAGAAAACAAAATAAAAGAAAAAGAATATACATTTAACTTACCTCCACACGACGTCCCCGGCCTCCTCCTCTTCTGCCCCGGCTGGATACACCCCCATATCCCCCATATCCCATTGTGATTGGCTAATGCACCTGTCAATCTATTTTTAAACCAAACAGAAGGCACTATTGCCTTCAGCCAATCACAATGGGATACACCCCCACGTGGTGATTGGCTAAAGGCATCTGTGCCTCCTGATTGGTTGTAATGTGATTGACAGTGACAATAGCCAATCAGAAGGCACTGTCCCCCTCAGCCAATCATAATGGGATATGCCCCCAGAGAGTGATTGGCTGAAGGCATCTGCACCTTGTGATTGGCTATTATCTGATTGACAGTGACAGCAGCCAATCAGAATGCGCAGATGTGTTCAGCCAATCACTGCATGGGGGTATATCCCATTATAATTTTCTGAATGGAATAGTGGCTTCTGATTGTCTGTTGTCATTGTCTATTAGACTCCAGCCAATCAGAATGTGCAGATGCCTCCAGCCAATGACATGGTGGGGGTGTATCCCATTGTGATTGGCTGAAAGCAATAAAGCATTGTGATTGGTTTAAAAGATTGACAGGTGCATTAGCCAATTGTATATGGGGGTGTATTCCATTCTGATTGGCTCACACATTGGCGCCTTCTGATTGTCTGAAATTTGATTGACAGCATTTTCACATGCGATTGGGGCCCCTAACTGTGAGGGTTAATGAGGGGTTAATGTGGGGACTCTCCAGGGGTCCCAATGGGGACCCCCAGTACTGGGGGGTTAACGTTAGGTGCCGTTGGGGGTACTTACAGTACCCCCGCTGCCGGCCTTAAAGTTTATGTGCCGCAGGCCCTTTAAGGAGCGGTGACAGGGAATTGATATGTTTTAAATGCAGTGGGGACTCGATCATGACCCCCACCACAAGGGTCAATGTGGGGAAATTGCGGGGGTCCCCCAAGGAGACCCCCAGCATGGGCTTTTTGTAGGCACACTTCGGGGTCCGATCGGACCCCAGCTGCAAGGGGTTAATGTGAGGTCTCGAGCTTATCTTGGATCTCTTGGGAAAGGTTGTACTTGTTTAGCAGTGTATTTTGCGGTCCAGGACCCGGAGCCTCATTTTAATTTTTTTCGTTCACCATTTTTTTTGTCGGTTTTGCGATTTTCGAGTGGCGAAAGTGGGCAAATTGAGATTAAATTCAATTTACAGACGTCCTTACTTCCAGACATCCTGGGTGTCCCCCCATGCTGTGGGTGAGTGTTTTTTTTATGATTATTGTGTTTTGGTGTTTTGTGGTTTGCTCGGTTAGGTATTTGTTTTATGGGTCGTAATTTTGGGTCGCAGGGTAATGTTTTTTGTCTAAGTGCCGCGGGTCGTAATTGTAGGTCACAGGCAATGAGGGACAGAAGGGGAAAAAGATGCAGGGTAGGAGAGACGCAGAGAAAGAGAGACGCAGGGGAAGAGAGACACAGGGGAAGGACAGGAGAAGGGGACGAGAAACACAGGGGAAGCAGAGGAGGAGGGGAAGAGACACACAGGGGAAGGATAGGAGGAGGGAAAGAGGTTCTTTTGGGGTCATCTCCATCAGAGCAAGGAGCACTTTTGGCACTCCTTACTAGCAACTGTGGCCCTCACTTCGCTTTGCTTCGTTAGCAACAACCCTTATTGCTAAGAACTATATATGTGACATTTTCAACTTTGCTCTGGACTTGTTTAAGTTTCTGTTACGTACATGTTATTAGGTACATATGGAAAATGTATGGTTTTCTTCAACACAAAGTTACATTTATATTGATATTATTCTAATTGTATGTCATGTAAATAATATAATTGCAACACATAATTAGAATACAGTGCAACAAAGCAATTATAACATTCTATCAGTATGTGTTTTGTATTATTAACAAAGCTATCACTGTCATTGCATGTTCATCTAATGTACGCTGATACCAAATATGTAGAGATTTACAATAGTTATGACCAACATAAGTCAGTATCTGGTAAAAACACAATATTTTCCTGATTTGTTAAACTCAAAATACATACCTAATGTTTAAAAGAGTAAATCTAGCCAGCCAACATTAACATAAACCTAAAATATTGGAGATATTTATACATAGGCAAGCTGTATAATACAGCTCCATTTGGATATCCAACACAACATATTAGTTGTTGCTAAAGATACTAAGATTAGTTATACTGTTACACTGTGTCTGTTACATTAAATATGCTGACCATGGCTCCCAGGATATCATTTTGTTGTGCAGCATTTTATCTTGGTTTATAGGTATCCTCTCATGAGTCCTTGAGTGCTAACAAGACATGGGATCCAATGTCAGATGGGTATCAATACACTGACAAGATGTAATATATCTTAGACCTGTGTCTCTGGTTTAGTGGGCATTACCAACATAAAAAGTAATAGGAGCATCATAGTTTACTAGTCATAGTCATTTTTTGTAGCCTTAAAAGTGTCATATACAAGCAGCCTAATATTTGTTTACACTTGTTCCACTATACTGGATTAGCTGCTTCCCAATGTCTTGAAAATTGTTAAAGATGTTATTGATATTGGACTTGGAAGTTGAAGAGTGCCCTGCTATGTAAATTATTGGATATGATGGAGTTCTGAAGGAAACTTTTACTTAGGATAAAATACATGTGGAGAACATAAGGTGATGCCTATTTCCTGATATGTATACCATCCCAAACGGCAATAGTCTTGCAATAGACACTATCCTGCCTGAAAGCTAGATGCAATGGTATGGGTCACATTTAAAGCAAAAAAGAGGGGATAACAAACAATTAATGTTAAAACTATTGATACGGACATAATAAAGGGTAATGTGGACAGCTAATTTTAAATGCAGAATGCTACTCCATATGTTTAAGAGTATGATGAAAGATATGACATCCCAAAGCATTTATCTTATTAATATTTAGACGCATATTATATTTTATCTAAAAAGGTAAATGTTTGACGAACGCAGAGGGAAGCAATAGGGTAAGGATGTACCAGTAAATCTGGGTAATACTTAACCTTTCTGCCTGGTTCCTGCCTTGCCTCTCCTTTAATCTTTCAAGCAGCTGTAATGTTTTGGGGGCATTGCATCAGTATTTACATCTTAATTACAAAATATCTGATCTAGATCAGTTGCTCTTTAAACTATTACTCAATATCTACTGAGTTTAACATTGTGAGAGAAAAACATTTTTTATTTCATTTGAAAATGTCAACTTTATTTTGTTCCATACTGGCTCTATAGAATGATCATTGAAAACTCCATGTAATATAAAGCATGTTGACCAGAAAACACACTCTTTGTGTCTGTGAAGAAACTGAACATACCAAAGGTATATTATCACTGAGGAAGTCGCTGCAAAAATCAACAAAACGTGTTTGATTTATGCTTGTATACAAATTTCTAAATTTATTTTATTTTTTACTTATCAATTCCACAATCTGTGAGAGTCTACCCACATATGATTATGCTTACTATTCCAAGTATGTTAAGACTGCGATTGAACTGCACTAGATTTTGTTAGCTCCCCCTCCCCGACCACCACCTGGTTTTTAATATAAAGCATAGTCTTGTGATACTGATCTCAAAGGCTAATGGCTTTCATGATGAAATATCAGGCCAGGTGCTGGCAAACCTAGTAGCAGTGAGATCCAAGGCAAAAGTACAGACAGAATACAATGAAAAGATCAGGAACCCAGAAGTTAGGTAATCATGCAATCAGTTCAAGGTCACACACAGAAATCCAATTCAAATTTCAGCAAACAAATGCTCACCTGTAGCCCTGGAACAAAACAGCCGAGCAATGACTGTTTGCTCTAGTTGTCCTAAAATCACTGCAGATGTTAGAAATCAGTCCATCAGCAGTAGCAACTTAGTACTTTTCAGAATGAGTCAAGTATATGGAGTCCATCATCTTCAATATCAGCCACTGGTAGCACATCATGTAATGCTCAGGGCTGAGAGTCTGGTGACCAGGGTTTGAGGTCTCTCATGAAGCTGAAGTGTGAAATCGATTAACACCAAACATTTACTTCTATGTTTGTGTGTAGGTTGTAGTTATTGAAGACTTTAAGTGTTCTTCAGTTCCTCTGTCCACATTGCTTCCCCACATAATGTACATCCACATCATCAATATCAGGGGTGTCTCATGTTAGTCCTTGGTGGCCAATCCATGATACATTTTTGGAATGTTCGTCGGTCAGACCAGGTAAATTAAAATAACTGAGCCTCTAATTGATATGCCTACAGTTATGCAATCTATCGTCAAAATGTAGCCTGGGGTCTCATTTTGGGCAAGCCAAATATTGATGGAGGTGCTGAATGCAGATAAATATGTACAACAAGAAATTTGTAATACTCAAAAAGTAAATCCACTAGAACTTTAGCAAATACAATAAACAGAATATTAAGCCAGTCTTGCTGTTAATTGGGAATCATACTTATTTAGAAACTTCATAGCCTTCACAATCTCAGCAGGAACATACATTAAGTGCACTCAGTGCACTGTTAAATAATTAAATTAATCACACAAAACATGCTAATAATCTCTAAAATATATTTTTTCAGAATAATTTGAAGTTTCCTGCTGAGCTGACACTGGCTGGCTATATTCTCTATTCTCTCATAATTTGTTCCCAATTAAATGGTTATTGAAAGGTATGCCGCAAAAAATAACTATAGGCAAGAAATGTCTGACATTAAAAGGAATAAAATATTGCTTTCAATATCTTTAACAAGAACTTGAAATGAACTATTGAATAATTGACCACGCTGGTGACTAAATTAAAAGGCAGTGTAGAAATGTCGTCTTGCAGAGTTGAACAGAAAACTTTCTTAAAACAACACATTCAGTGACAAATGTATTGTTTTACTGTTTTCTTGAGGAAGAGAGGAAGGGGGAAGAGAGGAGGGGGGAAGAGGGTGAAGAGAGGTAGGGGGAAGAGAAATAGTGGGAGGAGGTAGAGAGGGAGGGGGAGAGATAAGGAGGGGAATAGTGAGGGGGAAGAGAGGGGAGGGAGAGAGAAGGAAAGGGAGAGAGGCATGGAGAGAAAGAGGGAGGGAGAAAGGGAGATAGAGACAGAGAGCACACAGAGCACAGAGAAAGGACACAGTGAGAGAGCCAGCACAGAGAGAGAGAGAAGGTGCACAGAGAGAGACACAGCGCACAGAGGGCTCACTGTGTGAGGGAGAGGAAGTATAGAGAGAGGGAGAGGGTGCACAGAGAGAGGGAGAGGGCTACAGAGAGAGGGAGAGGGCGCATAGAGAGACGGAGAGGACACACAGAGACAGCACAGAGAGAGACCGCACAGGCAATTAAACATAACATATATGACACCGTCATTTATGACGGGCAAGATCCTAGTATAAAATATTCTATGAGTTTGTGTGGATTTGTATGTCAACTAATAGATACACTTTTGGAAATGTCCCCATTGAGGCATATTGTGGTTGAATAGAGGTGTGGAAAAATAGGCTTCTTTTATGGAAAGTGTTTTTGGAGAGTTATACTACTTTACCTAGTTTAAATTACTTTTATTTCATTTTTATGCTGCTTTATGATACTTTAGATGATTGGAGAAAAAGAGAAGAATCTTTACACATATCTCTAGACATATTCTTGTTAACAGCTAGAAACGATTGATATAAACACTTTTCTTGATTTATTGTGATTTTTAAAAAATATATATATTTTTTGGTTAGACATCATATTGGAAATAGCTCTCTCTGATACTCTTTAGACTGTGAGCTTCTCCCATCTTTTGCACACTGCTTGGATTTGGTGGCAGAGTTTAATTTGCTTTGGTTGTGCTGCCCTGGGCAATGGTTGGACAATTGAAAGGAAGTGTCAGTTGAGTTTATAACCAATGCTATGCTGTTTGGAAATTGTGGGGGGATCTGTAGCCTAAAACCGGAAGAAAAAAACATCTATTTCCAATGCAAATGTTCTCTTTCCTACTCAACAGTTATGAAAAGTGGATCATTATACTGACCCTTTAATATAATCTAATACAGTGGTTCTCAAAGTGTTTGGTCAGAGGACTGGGTTGTGACCTTCTGAGAAATTCAGAACATATTAACAAGGTTACATGTCACTCACTAAATTTTCATCTTGCTTGGTTTGTGCTGATTTGAAAAAAGGACATTTTAAATGTAGAAAGTTCAATAATATATCTTGAACTGTGGTCAATAATAGTGGTATTATTATTATTTATTAATATTATTATTACTAGAGACTTGCCTGTCAAAAATTACGGAAATAAAATGTAAAGCCTGGCAATGCTGTTTGCCACAAAATGCGAGAATATGGCCCCTCTGAACAACTTTGGCGCTCATCGCGAGCCGTTAAAGTCGTACTTTTGCGAGCCCCGCAGTCCATCTATGTGGGTCCTAAGTCATACGGCCCGTAATTTTGGCCAAGTCCTGCATGTCTCAGGATGAGCGCTAACAAAGTCCTGCGTGTCTACCCCTGCAATGAGCGCCTTTGGCGCTCATTGCAGCCTAATTCCTGTGTGCTTCAACTGCTCGCCTTTCTATGAGCACTTCGGCACTCATTACAGCCTAAGTAATGCGTGCCTCAACTGCTCGCCTCACTTTGTGGGGCTTGCAGTGCAATGAGCGCCTCAACTGCTTGCCTTGCTTCGCGAGTGTCGCAGCGCAATTAGCGCCTTTGGCGCTCATTGCAGCCAAAGTCCTGCGTGCCTCAACCTGATGACAACTCACAGATTGACAACTATTATATGTGATTATTATCATTAACCTTTATTTGTAACTCGACGACATAGGGCCCTATTCTATTGAACATTTGTAAATGTATACACACTTAACACTGCTCTTAAAAATGCCACAATGAGTTCCTCCCAAAAAATTACTACTGGCCAACCAAAGTCGCAAATTTAGGCTTAAAACTCCATTGGTTTTAGCACAGTTTGAATATTACGAGCGCTAAATAATAATGGTTAAACAAAATTGATATTCTATTAAACCCATAGCTCTAGCTCACAAATAAAGTCTAACCTGCAAATGAAAAAAGTGTCACATTTCTGTCAAAAATATCACTCGTGCTAAATAGAACTCGCAAGGGCTTTTTCAAACACTTATTAACACTGAGTATAGTAGATGAGTCTAGCAGAGGCATTCATTATGGACTGAAGTGGATAGAGACAGGTGATAGGGAGGCAAGCAAGGTAAGAGTTGCAATAGTCGAGACAGCGTATGATAAGAGAGTGTATTAAAATAGTAGGGAACCCTTGACCTGGCAGGGCTGATGGGTGGAATTTAGGTGGTGAATGACATAAGGGGAGAGGTTAGGGAGGCCAGTTATGTCCATCAGGCATGGGCAGCCATATGTTTCTCCCCTGCCACCCTGCTGTTCGCCTATCCCTATAAATATGTTTTTTAAAAAGAGATAACAAGATCTACTTTTGTTTTAAGGAATATATATATTTTCTGTCTGTGGCATAAATATGCAGAATGTTATGTTAATTTTATATGCTTGTCACAACTTTAATGGTGAGGGAGTCACCTGTTTAGCAGTGGGATGAAGGCTAAGGCTCCCAATGGCAGAACAAAGGTTTTACATTAGCAACACTGAACGGTGTTGAGAGTTAAGAGATTCTACTATAGGAGTTCCTCCTCCAGTAACTGTATAATGTTATAAACAGCACACAATAAAGTTTTGTTATGTATGAGCTATTGGGTTCAGATTATAAATAAGGTGTGCTAACACCAAGTCAGATCGTGCTTAGGTTATGTCCACTGTACCAAATTCCTGAGGCCATCTCCTGCTTTTATGTGGATTAATTCTCAGTCTGATCTCCAGGGTCCAGTTTGGTTAATTCAGTCCCTACCGCAAAAAAAGTTACTTGGTAAACGGAAACATTAGTACAAGATTAAAATGCTCTTAAAATGTTTGTGGCATTGAGTTAATCTCAAACAAAGTACCAGAACTGAAATAAATTATTGTTTACTTTAAATATTGAGTACATTCTGCACTAAAAGTACTTTGAAGGAATGAAATAGCTTCAGTTAAGGTTTGATAGTGTGTTTACATTACATAAAACACAGTCTATTAACTTTTATTTTTGTATTAAAGTTGTTTTTTCCCATCTTTTGAAAATGTATCTTTTGTGATTTCATAGAGCATTGCACTTTATGTCTTTATATCTGCATTACTCAGAGGAATGTAAGTACAGTACATTAAAATTGTCACAAAAATCCTCGGAGGGTTTTTAGACATTTCTGTAAAGAGAGTTAAATTGTAGAAAATTAGTGCTATTAAAGTTTATATAATGCACATTTTATAACTCTAACAAATTAATATTTTATTTTTACTTGGAACACTGAAAATAAATATTCTCAATGCCAAACATTTCAAAGCCATCCTTTATTGTATCAGTATTATTTTTCTTAGCAGCATATGAATAAAAAAAAATTGGTGGAGTTAAGCAGTATCTTTGTGTGAGTAAACCCCTTGTATACCTTGAGCCTCATTCAATTCGAAGACGCAAGTTAAGGAGGTATAGACCGTATGTCTGCAGGCCCACAGCATTCACAACTTATGAGACTATTCAATTAACCGGGCCCGCAAGTCCCGTCATGATAGCGCACATCGTAAACCATGCTTTTGTATGTAGCATTTGCGAGCTTGAACATGATCAATCAAGCAAGGCCATAACTCCCAATTAGAAACAGCCAAGGGAAACAGAGATCATTACTTCAATGAAAAATTGAGGTTGGATTTCAATGACCTACGGGCTTGAATTACGAGTTACGATCAGACCCACATTCCTGAAATATTGCAATATCGATAAAACCGTAAATATGATATTCTATTACATGTGAGAACCATTATATGTATTAACACATTTATTGCCGGGATTGGTATAACACGGAAATCAAACATGAAATAAAGTATTTGTTTGGGCCGATTTGCTAGCTTGAGAATGTTGTGCTATTAATTCTAAGACCTAACATCACTTTCCCTTTTAATAAGGGTACAGTATTGCTTTTTTTATTTGCTTTTAAAGTGCTCTGGACATGTCATTAAGCCCTTTGCGAGGCCTCCTTGGCACCCGTGACTTATGGTTCTACTTTTGGCATTTGCTGGCTTGACGGGGTGGTTAGCGAGGGGGAATCAGAGCACTTGAATAGCGATTCGCAATTTTAGCATTCTCAACTCTTGCGGCCGTGAAAGATTAAAGGCTTGGAGGGGCATTAACTTGTGATGTGAACCATCACAGTGAATTGGAGGCCGGAGCCCGTAAAAAGACGCCAATTGAATAGCAAAATAACTTGCAGGCTACATTTCCAAAGCCCGGATCTCCCAAAAGCTCAATTGAATGAGGCTCTTAGTTTCTTCTTCTAATGTGTCTGTGACATAGTAACTAAGGTTGAAAAAGCTCTATTGGACCATCAAACTAAATCCTTTTTAGATCTCTGCTGATCCTGGTATTATGTGAATTGTTAATTCATCCAGTATGTCTTCACCTTTGTCTATACTATCTCTAACACTTCTTTGTCTCTGAAACAACAACAGGGTTGATATAAGTTGGGGATAAGAAGCACAATACTTGTCGACAGAGATGAAAAGCAGACAACTACAGCTATCTGACTAATATGACCATTAGACTTCAGGGACCATCTAATAAAGCTGTATTCATTTTAAAAAATGTATATTTTTACTACTTGATCTTTACACATACAGAAAAGGAACACAGGCCAAAATCTGTATCCTAGTCACACACGTTATATCACCAAGCCGATCATTATTCATGTTATAACATTCAAAAGAATATATTGACCTCTTTCCTAATTAAGGTTGACACTTGGCACCACATTTTAGCAGCCCTTCAATTTAACATGGTCCACTAACACTTTATATCCCCAAGCAGAACATTATTTATATTATAACATTCAAAAGTATATATTTTCCTCTTTCCTAATTAAGGTTAACACTTGGCACAACGTTTTTGCCGCCCTCCAATTTGACATGCTCCAATATCACTCCTGTCATTCTGAATGTGCGGAATGATTTTTTATTATTAACCTTTATTTTAATGCTCAAAAATATTCTGTAGTGCTATATAGCACAAGGCAAACATTTGTTTTAACACATTGCAAAAGTATGGTGGAACCTGTCTTTGAGCTTAAAATCAAATGTATATATTGCTTTCCCTAAAGCAACAAGAGGGAAGTACTTGTTCTCTCTGTACTTAATTGTCCAGCCAGTGCTGAAGGTTAAATATCTAAACTCCTATATCTAGAAGAAATTCTCCAATATTCTAGACACTAGACAACACAGCCACATACTATTGTTTTCATGCAAATGTAATGGATAAAATATGTACCTTTAAATGTGTGGTAAAATAGTGGTTCTAAAGTTTTTATTTAAATTATGAAATAACAGTTTGCAAGTTCTTGAAACCAGAGCACACTATTGTAGGTATTGGGCTTGCTTTTCAACAGAAAATCTTCAGTGATGTTCATGGGAATGTTGTACAAAGAAATTATAAAGTTTTCACAACCATGTGATCTGACAATGGAGCCCTAGATAGTTGTTTGTGAACAAAAAGCCTTATATAATTATTTTATAGTGATTCCAATTTTTTTTTTTTTTATGTTGTTCTTGGGCTATGTAACCTGGCACTGCCAACACCTTTTTGATCCATTTTGGATCCCAAAAAGGTGTTGGCAGTGCAAGATTGGCTCTAACAAAAAAAAGGTATGACCTGAATATGCAATCTTGTCTATAGCACTTTGAAGAAGACTTCTAGCTCATTCAGATCATGACAAGCCATGTATCGTCATACTGTAGTAGATGTTTCTGACATTTGTACAGGTGCTATCCTTTCCCAGAAGAAAAACTTTCAAAGTTGCCTAAATCCTTGTGACTATTTCTCAAAGACATTCAGTCCTACTGAGAGGAATTATGATGTAGGTAATCATGAACTCCTGGCAGTAAAATTGTCATTAGAAGAGTGACAGCATATGCTGGAGGACTCAACTTTCCAAGTTATCATTGTTGATAATTAAAACCATAATCATAAATACATTGAAGGGGATGGGAACTCTACTTAGGACAGGCACAATGGGGTTTGTTTTTCAGTCACTTCAACTACATCACATCTGATACCACCCAATGTCTAAGTATTTGAAAGCAGATGCACTGTCTAGACAGTTTTTTCTTTACTGAAGACACTCCTTCCGATCAATATACTATTATACCTGCTATTATATACCTGTGGCGTAATCTCAAGGACGATGTCCGAACCTTTAAATCAGCTTGTTTTGTCTGTGCATAGACAACATTTGTCTTCCACTATAAAAAGCCTTTTGGGCTCAACTGGGAATCACACTCAATTTCTAATCTGCTTATCACTCTCAATCTAATTGCATTACTGAAAGGACCAACCAGGAGATGTAACATTTCCTTCACTGCTATGTGTCTGAACAACAAGATGATTGGTTGCATCTCTTTCCATTGCTCATAATAACCTCGGGCATGATTTGACTGCTACTTCCCCTTTTTGTTTCATGGATGATTATCATCCTAATCTATTTCCTCTTGCTTATTCACAACTTGCAGGATTCCTGGAAGAAGATACAGACCAATTTACCGAAAGATGTACAGGTAAAAAATGGCACCTTTTGTCTTTCTGAGGAATCTGCACAGAGACTAAGAGACTAAGATGGAGATAAACACAGTCAGCCTTCTCCTCCATTTCAAGAAGGCAATGTATTCTGGCTTTCAACTCACTTTAGATACCCATGTTTCAAACTGGGGCCAAGATTCATAGGACCATACAAAATTATACAGCAACTAGGACTTGTTTCCTTTCATTAGTAACTTCCTCCATCATTGAAGTTACATCCTGTATTTGCTTTAGGAAGAACTACACCTCCTACACCTCACATGACCAAAAGCATAATTAGGAAATTAGATCATAAATTCCAGAGACAATCAGGGAACACTAGAGGGTACTTAGTCCAGTCGCTGAGAGTTCTCTGATGTTCATGGAGTAATTTCAGCATGTTTCTACCTGTTAAAGCCTGTTGGTTCTAGTATACTTGGCTAATCCAATATAGCTCTTACCAGCTATGCTAATTCAGTTTGTCCAATCTAGTTTCAGTTCTGGGTGTCTCAGGACAGTCTCCACATCTACCTTAGCCCAATGGGTATGTCAACATATGCTTGCACAGCTTCATTATGATAAACTAACCTTACTGTACCATAATAATCTGTAGCAAGTTCTTAAAGAAATTGGGATAGAGAGTCACCTGGGATAGAGGAATCTGCACATTGACTAAGAAGTGTAAAAAAAAACAGGATTGATGGACTTTTGGGGTGATTAACTGGGCCCCTACAAACACTAACCATGGTGGCAAGTTGGACAAAGACTATTTTAATGTCTATAAAGACAATCCTTAAAACACATATCACTTTTGTTATGAATATAGGATCAATGTTTAATTGTTCAAATTGTTATGTTAGCTAATGTTTCTCCAACCCCTGGTTAAAAGCCCTGGTTCCCTCAAGAACCAGTACAACCAGGTCACTTGAGCCAAAAGTGTTCTGGGTCAATTTTACATTTTTGGGCAATGATTTTATGTGTATAGCATGTTTCAGGGTATAAATATTGCATTGAGCCAATACAAATATTTTGAGGGTAGCACCACTTTAAGGGCGATCAGTAGTTCCTTACAACTGCCAACCACGATAACCAGTTTGCTCTCAGTCCCAGGGTCAGGTTCCTGGTGGCATTTGAAATTGCAGTAAGCAGCAGATCAGGCTCCATAGACTTAGATGGGTGATCCACAAACCTGATTAAGTCATCAAGTATTGTTAATTAGGCTCAGTTATTGTTCCTGACTCTCCCTTTCAATTTATTAGGGACCCCAAATAGTTATGAATGTTATGGAAGTTCTGGCCATCCACTAAAACTGAATACACCGAGAAGACCCTCAACTCCCCTAGCTGACTCCCCTCCAACTCAATAAAGGTAGCGCTACCAGGGAGGAGGTCAGCTAGGGAGAGGATATTCTCAACCATCCATTCCAATAAGTACACTGGGCCCTAGGGATATACCATTCCCCACTTACAGAACATATTCAACCTTCCAAGCCTAACAAAGAGCGGGTTGTGACAAGAAGCAAGACTTAGAACTGAGTATGAAACAACAATTGAGTACAACAAGGCTGTATATTATCACAATCCATTTTGCACAAAATATATCTGCAAAATTCTACTTCAGATGAAACAGAATTAGCTGGAATTAAACTTGCCGTGAGATATTTGACCAACCTCGGATATGCGGATAATACCACTCTGATGGCTGACAGTGAGGAGGAGCTTACTGCTAAAAGTGAAAGAAAAAGGTTTAGAATCTGGCTTGCTGCTTAATGTCAAAAATAATAATATTATGAAAACTAGCTGTTTTGATACCCCTATCCTATCAGACCTGCCTCTTGGGCATATAGTTACATAGTAATTGAGGTTGAGAAAATACTTTTAGTCCATTCAAGATCAACCTTTTAAGATTTCCTCTGGTCTGCAATATGCGGATTAGTTGTTAATTGATCCAGAGGAAGGCAAACAGAAAAACAATCTTACTGAAACTTAGCCAATTGTATTAAAAGTGGAAAAAAATCCTTTCTGACTCCAGATACTGGTGATTGGATTCCTCCCTGAATCAATACTCTCTCTCTAATTAACTAGGATAACCCTGAATGCCTTATTAAATTAAAAATATGTTATGTTATGTTGATCACCCTATGTATGTGAATTACTGTATGTTATGTTGCTTCTCTAGGTGTTTTTGACTTAGGATGTTAGATTCTGTGTGTTGCATGTTCGGTTCACGAAGAGTTAACTGATTTATAAAGGGATGTGATGATGTAATCTGTAACTGTAATGTTGAAAAAAAAATGCTGATAGTTGATACATAAAAAAGGTGTTTCTGTTATGAAGTTTCCACCACAATAAAAGCAGTTCCAGCACCACTTGTCCAGATGAAATATCATCTATGCTGATCCTGTGTGCTCACTTTTTAAATACTGCATCCAAGGGAGAGGATTTTAGAGATATCTGCTGCCTTGGTGAAAGAATTAAAAAAATAATCGAATCACTGGGTAGGGTTGGTTATAACAGCCTTATAAAGCCCAGCTGAAGAAAGTAGATCGTAACAACTGGTGGCAGCGATGGGATCCCTTCATCAGTTATGTAAGACAGCAACTGCAGAAACCAGCAGCAGAATGGAGTATTACAGACTATCCTCAGAGGAGGCTGAGATCTTTCATAAGCTGGGAGGATACCGTGAGGTTCAGTGACGAGTGAGCCAGGATCTGGATGGTTGGACAGACCTGTCAGAGAGAGACCGGTGGGACTACGTGGATGTCTGTTTGTACTTCATGAGACAAGGAGCCTAGTTGACTGAATATTACAACGGAAAGGGCACTGCAGACCTGCTGAACGAGGCAGCCTTGGAGGAGATTTTGACACCAAGCTGGGAGATGCCATGTTAGTCGGACAGCGATGCAAATATCCTACCAGGGTTCAGAGATAGGAATATTATAGACTGGTGGGAGAACTCTGACCCTGGGATTTAAAAAATTAGCAATACCGCTATAATGTAGTAGTTTGACCCAGAGGAAGAGGAGCTTATTCCTGAAGTCAGAGGATTAAGTTTGGAACAGCTAAGGGACTACATGGAGCATGAAGTTCAGGCTCTAGAGCCATCCCTTGGTCTACCAATCATAGCCCCACCTGCCACAAAAAAAGAGTGAGACTCAAACCGTAAGACTTGACCAAAGAGAAGGCTTGAGGGGGATCCACCATGCCCGTGGGTTCTTAAACAAACTAACTATGGACCATATGCTGAGAATGGACTGTGAATCTGAAAGAGGGCTCCAATGGATAACTACTGTCCAGGAGCCAACCACAGATCATGGGGCGGGTACAGAAAATAGCTCTGGGACCTTGGCAGACCAGGGGGCACAATCATACCCAGTCAGTGAGGATCCCATTGCTAACGACAATGTAGTGGGACAGACAGAGGATGATTTCCAGAAAGTAGGCCAAGTAGTGGGCGTGGAGAGGAGCCACCATGCTCCTGGGTTCTTGGAAGAACCAAACATGGACTGTGAACCAGTAGTGGGGCTACAGCTGATAAAAACAATCAGGAAGCAAGCCACAGACCAGAAGGCAGGAGAAGGGATGAGCCCTGAGATCCTACCAGACAGAAACCAGGATGAAGAAGATGCATCCTGCCACCAGGAGGGCCTAGAAGCATACAACTTTTTGGATCATTCTTTGCCCTCAGAAAGCACTGATTCATTGGGAAGTGTGGTTCTGGAAGGGGCCCAGAGAATCATTTACCAAAAGCAGGCCAAGTGGAGGGCCTGCGGGGGGGGGGGGGGGCACCATGCTCCCGGGTTCTTGGAAGAACCAACAATGGACTGTAAACAAGTAATGGGGCTCAAGCTGATAAAACAGTCAGGGAGCTAGCCACAAACCAAGGGGTAGGAGGGAAGGAATGAGCCCTGAGATCCTGCCAGGCAGAGACCAGGATGAGAAGCCATACCAGCACATAGCTAGCCTGAGCATTACCACTATAGCAGGGCAGTAGAGGAGGAATTAGACTATTTAAAGACACCAAGACAAGAGGAGAGTCTGGAAGCAGCTATGCTCAGTAGCCCCGGAAAAAAAGATTGTAATGAACTGTGAACCACTGATGGAGGAAATAGCAAAAGTGAATATTTCTGATGCCAGCCAACAGGTTTTGTTTTTCTCACAAGGGAAGTATTGCCATAGTCCCATGGACTCTTTTAGTGCTGGCAGGGGATCCACCGGAGTCACTCCCAGAATTGTTTTTCCTCCTCAGATTTGTACAGGAGAATAATGATAACAATCTGCCCTGCACACTCAGTATCAGGACTCAGGCAGGGGAGGCCTAGGGGAATTGTTTTCTACATTTGCTTCAAGGGGTTTGAGTAGCCCTCCTGTTTTAGCGAGGTGGAAATAATACAGAGACTGAGTGGTTCCCCTGGAGTGGCATCCCTCCAGGGACTATGAATATTAATTCACTATTGGTTGCCCCAGCCAAGGCAAGGACTTACCCTTGGACTTAATGCTGCAGCATGCCAGAATTCTTCTGATAGAGATGATCACCGGGATGCTGCATCTAAAAGGGGGGAGTAAATGTCAAGCCCTTCCTGACCAACCTTTGAACTCACATAATAACTCCTATCAGGTCTGCCTCCTTGGCATATGTGGTTGTGGGATGGGGAAACCTTACCTTGTCTGACTCACTTGCGCAGGGACTCGGTTCAGTAGTTGTTATAGCTATTTAATATGTTTTTATGTTATGTTGATTATCTTATGTATGTTAATTACTGTATGTAATGTTGCTTCTCCATGTGTGTTTGACTTAGGATGTTAGATTCTGTATGTTCGGTTCATGAAGAATTAACTGATTTATAATGTGATGATGTAATCTGTAACTGTCATGTTAAGAATCAGTTATTTTTCAAAAAGAATCTGAAAGATCTGCTGGGTAGGTTTGGCTATAACAGTCTTATCAAGCACAACTGAAGAAAGTAGATTCTAGCACAAGTCATATTAGTACTTGGCAAATAGACGGGGAGAATGTGGAGGAATTGACAGCATTTTTTCCTGGATGCAAAGGATGAATTGTTTGGTGACTGCAGCCAGGAAATCAAAAAGAGCAAATCCTCAATGTTAACAAAGGTCTATATAGTCAGAGCTATGGTCTTCCAAGTAATAACATACAGCTGTGAGACCTGTGCTTTTGATTTGTCATATTGACATAAACTATTGGACATCCCCTGGACTACAAGAAGATCAAAACAATCTGTACTCAAGGAAACAAAACAAAACTGCTCACATGAGGTATTCATAGTAACACTAAAACTCAAATATTAATAATAATAATACACGATTCACTAAAGAAGACCTTGATGCTAGGAAAGATGGGAAGATAAAGGAAGAGAGGATGACAGAGGATAAGATGTCAAGGGCTACCAGGGTCACGCAGCAAATGTTTGGGGTTGAAGCATTAGGGTCTAATCTCATGAACTAGCATGATTTGAGAGAAGTAATTGCTGACACACAGAACTAGAATGTTAAAATCCACAAGGGCACAAAGAGTAGAACATAACTGAACAACTGAATGACAACATATGTCTTCTATGTATCAGGACAGTTTCACACTATAGAATATACTCAAAAATGATAATTTTGTTTTGTGATTTTTTTTTTTGTCTTTTAAGATTAAAAGCTGTACAAATACTGAAGCAGATTCTCTAACACGGCTAAATGACTAATTAACAGCTTCAGAGAGATGTGCTGTGAAATGAAGAATCAAATCATCACAAGTATACTCATTAACTAAATAACCTCCTAAGGAAACCATGTGAGATCTGTTTTAATTTTATATATATTTAACCTCAGCTTGTAACCTGTATAAAAAGACACCTGTCCACAGAAGCAAACAGTCAATCAGTTTCCAAACTCCCCACCATGGCCAAGAACAAAGAGCTGCCCAAGGAAGTCAGGGACAAGATTGTAGACCTACACAAGGCTGAAATGTGCTACAAGACCATCGCCAAGCAGCTTGGTGAGAAGGTGACAACAGTTGGTGCAATTATTCACAAATGGAAGAAACACAAAATAACTGTCAGTCTCCCTCGGTCTGATGATCCATGCAAGATCTCACCTCATGGAGTTTCAATGATCATGAGAATGGTGAGGATTCAGCCCAGAACTACACAGGAGGGTCTTGTTAATGATCTCAATGCAGCTGGGATCATAGTCATCAAGAAACAATTAATAACACACTACCCGTGAAGAAATGAAATCCTGCAGCTCACGCAAGGTCCCCTTGCTCAAGAAAGCACATGTACAGGCCCGTCTGAAGTTTGTCAATGAATATTTGAATGATTCAGAGGAGATCTGGGTAAAAGTGTTGTGGTCAGATGAGAGAAAATGGAGATCTTTGGCATCAACTCAAATCACTGTGATTGGAGGAGGAGGAATGCTGCCTATGACCCCAAAAACACCATCCCCACCATCAAACATGGAGGTGGAAACATTATGCTTGGGGGGTTTTCTGCTAAGGGGACAGGACAACTGCACCGCATCAAAAGGACGATGGACTGTGCTATGTACCATCAAATCTTGGATGAGAACCCTCCTTACATCAGCCAGGGCATTGAAAATGGGTCGTGGATGGATATTCCAGCATGATAATAGTATAGTATTTGAGGTTGAATAAAGACTGTTAGTCCATCAAGTTCAAACTTTTTAGTTCTCTCTTGATCTTTTTAATATGTGGACTATTTGTTATTAATTGTTAATTGATCGAGAGGAAGGCAAACAGAAAAAAAAAAAACATTGAAACTTTGCCAATTGTCTCATAAGGGGAACAAATATCAAAATTCCTTCCTGACCCCAGAAACTGGCGATCAAATTTCTCCCTGGATCAATATTCCTTCGCTAGTTATCTAGGATAATTTTGAATGCCCTCTTTATTAAAAAATATATCTAACCCCTTTTTGAAGTTATCTATCAAATTTGCTGTCACCACCTCCTTTGGAAGAGAATTCCACAGTGTAACCACCCTAACTGTGAAGAACCCTTTTCTTTGTTTAAGGTGAAATCTTTTTTTTCCTCTAACCTCAAGGGATGTCCTCTTGTCAGTTGAAAATCTCTTGCTATAAAAAGTTCCCTTGACAAAACCTTATATTGACCCTGGATGTATTTAAATAAGGTAATCATATCCCCTCTAGAGAAAATAAGTTTAATTCGGTTAGCCCCTCCATTCCCCTTATTAGTTTTGTTGCCCTTCTCTGTAAATTTTGCAGCTCTAAAATGTCCATTTTATGAAGTGGTGCCCAAAATTGTACTCCATATTCCAAATGAGGGCGTACTAGGGATTTGTATAGCAGAATTATATTTGCTTCCCTTGCATCTATACCCTTCTTAATACATGCTAATATTTTACTTGCCTTTGCAGCTGCTGCTTGGCATTGAGCACTGTTACCTAGGTGGTTGTCCACTAGTACTCCCAAATCCCTTTCAATATCTGCTACCCCTAGATTTGCTCCATTAAGATTTTAAATTGCATGGCTATTTTTCCTTCCCAAATGCATAACCTTACATTTATTTGTATTAAATCTCATCTGCCATTTAGCCAACCATTTCTCTAATTTATGCAAATCCCTTTGGAGGGAAAGTACATTATTATCTGATTGAATTACTTGCACAACTTAGTGTCGTCAGCGAAAATGGAGACACTACTTTTGAGTCCTACTTCTAAGTCATTAATAAATGTGTTAAAAAGGAGAGGACCTAATACTGAACCTTGAGGAACCCCACTTACTACATTAGTCCAATCTGAGGTGGTTCCATTTACAACAACCCTTTGCTTCCTGCCTTTTAGCCAGCTCTCGATCCATGAGCAGATATTTACTGCAATTCCTGTATCCCTTAGTTTGCTCAAAAGTCCCCCATGTGGCACTGTATCAAAAGCCTTTGCAAAATCCAAAAAGAATACATCCACTGATTGCCCTGATCCAAGTTCCTACTAACCTCCTCATAGAAACTAATTAGATTGGTCTGACATGAGCTATCCTTCATAAATCCGTGTTTACTGCTACCTGTGATCTTGTTCAAATAGACATATTCTTGTATTCTGTCCCTTATTAACCCTTCTAAAAGCTTCCCAACTACAGATGTGAGGCTCACTGGTCTATAATTCCCCAGATTTGCTCTTACTCCCTTCTTAAATATAGGTATCACCTCTGCTTTTCTCCAGTCATCTGGTAGAGACCCTGTGGTGAGTGAGTCTTGAAAGATTAGATATAATGGTTTGGCTATTACAGAACCTAGCTCCCTCTGTACCCTTGGATGTATTACATCAGGACCTGGGGATTTATTAACATTTATTTTCTCCAATCTCTTTTGGATTTCTTTCTGCGTTAACCAATTATTTAGTGATGGTAGTGTAGCCCCAATTTGCTGCGGTGTCCCAACCACTGGTACCTCCCTAATGACCAAAACACACAGCCAAGGCAACAAAGGAGTGGCTCAAGAAGAAGCTCATTAATGTCCTGGAGTGGCCTAGCCAGTCTCCAGACCTTAATCCCATAGAAAATATGTGGAGGGAGCTGAAGGTTCTAGTTGCCAAACATCAGACTCGAAACCTTAATGACTTGGAGAGGATCTGCAAATAGGAGTGGAACAAAATCCCTCCTGAGATATGGGCAAAACTGGTGGCCAACTACAAGAAACGTCTGACCTTTGTGATTGCCAACAAGGGTTTTACCACCAAGTACTAAGTCAAAGCAGTCAAATGAAGGAAACATGGGAGAGTTAGAATTATTAGCAGTTAATGAGAAATGGGATTTAATAGGCATTACTGAAATGTGGTGGGATGACTCTCTTGACTGGACTGTTAATCTGGATGGTTATAATCTGTTTAGGAAAGATAGGGGCAATGGTAAAAGAGGAGGAGGGATTTGTCTGTATGTTAAGCCTGAATTTAAGCCTATAGTCAGAGAAGATATTTATGGTGGATCTAGCGGTAATGTTGAATGTTTGTGGGTAGAGTTAAATAGCGGAGCAGCAAATTCTAAAAGAAAGAAAGAGTATGCTATAAACCCCCAAATATAGCTGAAAGTGAGAAAATACAATTATTATTACAGATTGGACAAGCAACTAAGCATGGGCAAGTTCTAATAATGGGAGATTTTAATTACCCTGAAATAAACTGGATAAATGAAAGGGGAGCAGGTTCTTGAGTACACTCAGAGATCCATATTTTAATGGTCTAAGGGTAGCAATACAAAGTATAGACTGGGACAGAGAACTGACAGGTAAAAATAATGAACACAAATGGACAATGTTCAAATCCTTACTAAATAAACATACTTATCATCATATACCATATACCCATGTGGCTTAACAATGAATTAAAGATGAAGATGATGAGAAAAAAACAAGCTTTTAAATTATACAAACAAGAGGGGACAGAGAATGCTTTACGTACAAGGAAATCAACAAGGCTTGCAAAAGGGCTATTAGACTGCCTCAAATCAAAAATGACTATGGAGAAGTTTGGTCAGTTTTCTGGCCTTAAACTAAACATAGAGAAGACAGAAGCACTAGCGATTGACTTAACAGCAGTAGAGAAGCAGGGTCTCCAAGAGAAGTTTAATATTAAGTGGGATAAGAACCACATAACCTACCTGGGAATCCGACTAACCCCTAAGCTAGAGGACTTCTACAAAGCCAACCACTCCAAACTTTATAAAACAATAATTAATGACCTGAGTAAATGGACAAAGTATAGGTTATCATGGCTATGGAGAATAAATACGATAAAAATGAATGTCCTTCCTAGGTTGCTCTACATATTTCGAACACTCCCGATCCCGATTAAATAAAAAGAATTAGAAAATATTCAAAGGAAAATATTTCAGTTTATCGGAACCACTCTCCCTCACGCATCACAAAGAAAATGATGTACCTTCATAAGTCAGAGGGGAGACTATCGTGTCCAAACGTAAAATATTACCACAAGGCAGCTCAGTTATATTTCCTCCCAATAGCACATTCTATAGGGCATCAACCGGCCTGGGTGTATTTGGAGAACCACACTTTAAGGCCCTTAACCTGGGACAAGGTGGCTTGGCTATCAGAATTGCCTCAGAGCCTAAACAACTCACCAAACCCCCTAATCAGACATTCACTATCTGACTATAGACACTCACTATCTCACTATACTGGAAATGGGCCAAGAAACACACAGGTTTGTTCCCTGGATGCAACAAAATGACCCCAATTCTTGACCACCCTCATGCCCGAAACACATGAGCACAACATCACAACACTGGTGGAGGTCAAAGAAACTAGATAGACTGGGAGACTGGTTAGTAAAGGGCCAGATGCTCACCTATAAGGAACAGAGGGACAAGCATGAGCTACTGCTGTCAGAACATTACAATTACTGTAGGCCGAGGCATTTCACACACTCCCTGACCCAGAAACAGGGGACACCGGTCTTAAATTGGTTCTCCAAAATTTGTAAAGATAAACCTCTATCAAGGGGGATCATTGGGTCGCTTCACAAATATAAAACATTTGTTACTGGTTGAAGCAACACTGGGGGAAGGACCGGAGTGGGGGAGCCCTGGAGACCCTTCAGAAGCAACCGGCGGCAAAATCATCCCAGGAAAGGAGAGGTCGCTTACTGAAGCCTGCCCTAGGGTAACCCAAGGGTAATTGCCCAGGTTAGATATTGTAAATAATAAGCTAATACTGCTGGAGGGATGATAGCTAATAGAACTTTGGTGTTTCCTGCAGATATACTCTTTACTATTGTCTGTTTTACCATGTTTTAGGTATCTCTTAAATTGCAATCACAGTAAAGCCAGCTAACTTTCACAAAATGTCTTTATTGTAAATATGTATTTTTGCACAACTGTTATGCAAGACTGTTCAAAAATTCTTTATTTTTCATTACATGCTGTACGCCTTCTGACAATAAAATAATTTAAATGCAAAATGTAGGTATTGTTGCAGCGACCAGAAAAAATTATGTTAGTTTGCCAGGCAGAAAGTGCCCTAAAACATTGCGTCTTGAACCCTAGTTGGTGGCGGATAAGTCACGCAAGTCATCCGGCATTGAGGGATAAAATACAGCAGCGTGTGGTCCATTATTAGCTCAAGGCAGCTCATCTATCAGGCCTTTTTTAATCGAATGTATCGCCCACTGTCGGTCCCTTCGGGATCCATCCCTCATTCACCTTAATAAAGGTTAGGTAATCTAGACTTTTTTGACCTAGGCGACTACTCTTCTCAGTGACAAAACCTCCTGCTGCACTGAAGGTCCTTTCTTACTGGAAACTTAAAGCGGGGCAGGACAGAAGTTCTATGGCAAATTGGGATAGCTCAGGCCACAGAGCAAGCATGCACACCCAGTAGTCAAGGGGTTCATCGCTCCTCATAGTGTCGATATCTGCAGTTAAGGCGAGTTAGTCTGTTACCTGACGGTCGAGTCGTTCTCTGAGGGTGGACCCCGAAGGGCTGTGGCGATGCATAGGACTTCAAAAGCTCTGCATGTCCTACATCAACAACACGTCTGTAAAGCGTCCTCTCCTTGCCGGCGTGGTCGTGGGAGGAGGAGGATTATGTTCACCTCTTCCGCTGTTAGATTGCCGTGGTGCTGTGACATCACCCTTAAACGCTGTGTAAAGCATACTTTTTAATTTATTTTGGAAGTGCTGCATCCTTTCCGACTTGTGGTAATTCGGTAACATTTCAGGCACTTTCTGCTTATACCGGGGGTCTAGTAGCATGGACACCCAGTACAGGTCATTCTCATTCATCCTTTTTATACGAGGGTCCCTCAACAGGCACGACAGCATGAAAGATCCCATTTGCACAAGGTTGGATGCCAAACTAGTCATGTACCGTTCCTCGTCCTCAGTGATCTCACTGAACTTATGTTCTTCCCCCAGCCACATACAAAACCAGTGGTACCAGATAGGTGACTGTTGTGGTTGGTCTTCCTCCTCCTCCTCAAAGCCACATTCCTCCTCTGACTCCTCTTCCTCACAATTCTCTTCCATCGTTGCCGCAGGTCCAGCAAGCGATGCTGATAAGGCTGTTTTTGGTGCTGATGGTGACCACAACTCTTCCTCTTCACGCTCATCTACGGCCTGATCCAGCACTCTTCGCAGGGCACGCTCCAGGAAGAAAACAAATGGTATGATGTCGTTGATGGTGCCCTGGGTGTGACTGACAAGGTTTCTCACCTCCTCAAAAGGACGCATAAGCCTACAGGCATTGCGCATGAGCGTCCAGTAATGTGGCAAAAAAATTCCAAGCTCCGCAGAGGCTGTCCTAGCACCCCGGTCATACAAATACTCATTAACGGCCTTTTCTTGTTGGAGCAGGCGGTTGAACATTAGGAGTGTTGAATTCCAACATGTCGGGCTGTCGAAAATCAAGCGCCTCACTGGCATGTTGTTTTGCCGCTGGATATCTGTAAAGTGCGCCATGGCCGTGTAGGAACACCTGAAATGGCCACACACCTTCCTGGCCTGCTTCCGGACGTCCTGTAAGCCTGGATACTTATGGACAAAGCGTTGTACGATCAGATTACACACATGTGCCATGCACGGCACATGTGTTAACTTGCCCAAATTCAATGCCGCCAACAAATTTCTTCCGTTGTCACAAACCACTTTGCCGATCTCCAGTTGGTGCGGAGTCAGCCACTGATTCACCTGTGCGTTCAGGGCGGACAGGAATGCTGGTCCGGTGTGACTCTCTGCTTTCAGGGAAGTCAACCTAAGACGGCGTGACACTGCCGTATCCGGGATGTGGAATAGTACCTGTGGAGCTGGGGGGGTGCGGTTGATGTGGAGCAAGACATAGCAGCAGCAGAAGAGGACTCAGCCGAGGAGGTTATGGAAGCGGATGAAGTAGGAGGAGTAGAGGAGGTGGCAGCAGGCCTGCCTGCAAGTCGTGGCGGTGTCACCAACTCCTCTGCAGAGCCACGTATTCAATGCTTGTCAGCCGTCACCAGGTTTACCCAATGAGCAGTGTAGGTGATATACCTGCCCTGACCATGCATTGCAGACCAGGTATCAGTGGTCAGATGGACCCTTGCCCCAACACTGTGTGCCAGAGATGCCATTACTTCCTTTTGCACAATCGAGTACAGGTTGGGGATTGCCTTTTGTGCAAAGAAATTTCGTCCGGGTACCTTCCACTGCGATGTCCCAATAGCTACAAATTTTTTGAACGCCTCAGACTCCACCAGCTTGTATG
The DNA here is from genome assembly GCA_027410445.1 of Discoglossus pictus. Taxonomy (NCBI): domain Eukaryota; kingdom Metazoa; phylum Chordata; class Amphibia; order Anura; family Alytidae; genus Discoglossus; species Discoglossus pictus. Next base: position 74,674,865 of record CM050172.1, read on the forward strand.
GTAAAAGCTGGCGGGCTAAGAGTTCAGACAAGCCAGCTGTCAGTTGCCGGGCAAGGGGGTGACTTTGTGACATTGGCTTCTTACCCTCAAACATGTCCTTGACAGACACCTGACTGTGGGCAGATGAGCAGGGACTGCTCAGGGCGAGACACAGAGTGGCGGATGGTTGAGAGGGGGCAAGCAGGGCAGCAGTGGTTGACGTGGCTGAAGATGCTGGACCAGGAGGAGGATGGCGGCTTTGACTTTGTGTGCTGCTTGTACTCATGTGTTGATCCCATAGGCGTTTGTGATGTGACATCATGTTCCTTCGCAAAGAAGTTGTACCTAGGTGGGTGTTGGACTTCCCACGACTCAGTTTCTTTTCCCACAGGTTGCAAATGGCATCACTGTTGTCACAGGCAGACACACAAAAAAATTGCCACACTGCTGAGCTCTGCAATGACGGCATTCTGGTGGTGGCAACAGCATGCGTTGACCGGCGTTCTGTCTGGCTGACCCCGGGTGCCGATGCATGCTGTCTGACTGTGCCACTAGCTACTTGCGATGACCTCCCCCTGCTTCCAACTCGTCTCCTCCTCCTCTCTGTCTCCCCATCTGAACTTTCCTCCAGTTCTTCTTCTCTTATAGCGGACACCCACGTGACATCCACGGATGCATCATCATCATGAACCGCTTCACTTGTATCTGACAACTCAACAAAGGAAGCAGCACCGCGTACAACATCATCATCATCAGACCGTACGTCCATGTGTGTAATGCTGCCTGACTTGAACATATCCCTGTTATCTACATCCTCTGGCACTAATGTTTGCGCATCACTCATTTCTTCCAACGGATGTGTAAATAACTTAGATGACGGATCAAGTGAAGCAGCTGTGGTGCTAGTGTTGGTGGTGGTGGCAGGCGGGGGCGAATGGTAACTGGAGAGGTGCCCGAAGCTAAGCTGGAGGAGGATGGTGCGTCTAGGTTCTGAGCGGAAGCTGAAGAAGATTGGGTGTCCTGTCAACCATTTCCTCAGAACTTTTCAAGTTCAGGGTACGTGGCCTATTGAAAACTGGGCATTATTCTAGGACCAAAGGGAATCACAGCACCACGACCACGACGGCCCCTGCGGGTGGCCTGCCTCTGCCTGTCATTTTTTTTTTTCCGATTAGTGGTACTATGCGTGCAAGCTATTGTGACACCATATATGAGTGGCACTGTGCACTGGCAAAAGTTGGCAAAGTAGACGCAATAGGCCTCACACACACGCCTGTAGGCAGGCAACTGATATTCAATCGATTACAGTAAAAAAAGCGTTCTTTTATTTCACTGTACACTAGGTTGCACCAGATATGAGTGTCACTGTGCACTGGCAAAAGTTGGCAGAGTAGATGCAAAAAAGTGTTGTTTTATTTCACTGAGCACAATATAAGCTGTGAGCATGACAAAGGCAGGCAACTGAAATTAGATTAAAGGAAAAAAAGGGTAGTTTTTTTTCAATGTATGGTACAACAACTATGACTGGTGAAACGGAGCAGAATATTAGCTGTGAGCCTGACACAGGCAGGCAACTGAAATTAGATTACAGGAAAAAAAATGGTTGTTTTCAATGTATGGTTCACCACCAGGTATGAGTAGTGAAAATAAGCACAATATAAGCTGTTAGGTGTTAGCCTGTCACACACACACGCTGGCAGGCAGGCATATGCAATTAGATTACACAGAAAAAAATAAAAAAATAAAATAAATGATGTTCTAGCCCTAAAAAAGGCTTTTTGGGTTGCTGTACTTGCAGCAGATATCAAATGAGTTCTTCAGGTCTGTAGTGGAAGCGAAATACACAGCCTGGCTATCTATCTGTCCTCTCACAACGAATGCAGCTTCAGAATGATTCTAAAATAGATGCTGTCCTTCAGATGGAAGGCTCTGGAAGGGAGTGTATGCTGCTGATTGGCTGGAATGTGTCTACTGACTTTGAGGTGCAGGGTCAAAGTTTCCTCAATGATAGAGAATAGCGGGCGGACCGAAAAGCGCATGTGTCCGCCGTCCGCTGCGAGAGCGAAAGAGACAAAATTGCCGCGAATAGTCCGCGGGCGAACTGTCCGGGACATCTCTAACGTGGACTCCTTGTTCACTGTGCTTTAGGTAGTGCAGCTACACCTCACTGACAAGATCCTATAGAGGCAAAAATGCCCATTTGGGGTGCCTGTTTCTCCTGTTCAGGGTAGAATTGCCTGGTATTTTGGGGACTGGATAACTCTTTTGAATGATACCAGACTGATATATTACAGGATATTTCTCCCTATGAAGGGCACAAGTGAGCTAAAAGAGTGATGCCCTCTGATTAAGTTACCAGGCATATATACAACAAACATACTTAGGTGTTGTCCGTTCTCAGACTAAAAGGGTCTGATTTTCTTTTGGGTATTTTTTTTATTTATGTTAGTTTTCTTTACTCAAAATGTTTATTTTTTTGTATGTTGAAGTTTTTATGCTCTTGTGATCCCTAGGTGCTAAGAATTAAGATTATGTTAATTCCTGATAAGCAGCTTGTTATAGATACTGTTGTTTTTGTGTGTGTGTTTTTGAAGACAAGGCTTGTCCAGTAATCTAGATGAATAATCAGTATATTGCAGAATATAGTGATGCCTTTTTTTATTGGACAAACATATTCATAGCTTTTATGACAAGCTTTCGAGAGTGGAAGTCTCTTTGCCAATTCCGAGTATTGTCTCTATGAATAATAACTTAAACCATGCATCATATGTTTAGCACATTGCAAATATTTAAGAATGAGTAACAGTAGAGGATGTGAATAACATCAATGAGGTACAAACAATATTGCTACAATAAGTTAGAGATATTAAGTAGTAGATGTTACACAAACATCCATGAGGTAAACATCCATGTATTAGTTCATATAAAAACAATTGAAAATATATTTTGTCATCTCTAAAGGACCTTGGCCATGTAGACAGGGACAAGAGAAGGTTGTACCTGGCCCAGGAAAACTATATTAGTGCTTTAGTCGCATTAGAGACATAATATGGTATAATTAAAACTGTTTTAATCACAACCTGCAAACCTTGAGATAAAATTATATGATTAGCTTGCTTTAAATAAAGATTTAACTGGTTAATTAGTTAACTGGTGTCTGTTGTACCATTGTTGTAATTTGTTCCTGTTCTATATTTTCTTTGCTAGAGAAAAACTGCTGTGCCTTTATTGATGGACATCATCCTGTCATTCAAACAGACCATGACAATATCAGTGAAATCCAACCACATATTCATATGCTCTCCTCTACCTCCTCTGGTCTCTTCTCATAGCTGTGTGAACTCAGACAAAAAATAATGGCTTTTATTTATTTTTGTGGCTATATACATTGCCTTTTGTCTCTTTATTACTAGTTTGAAGGGCCTTATTAATCACTGTGCCAATTCCCCTGGACATTGTCTTTTCTCCCCTTAGAGGATTATCCACTACCTTGGACAAGATGTAATGTTTTTTTTTAGAGGCTTCCATTATTATGTCAACATCTTTATCCGCAGTGTCTTATCATTTCACTATGAACTCATTTGTATTCACGCATTTATATTCTTTAGCACAGTAAGCATAGGATCCATTTTGCACTCCGTTTCCAATTAGTTTTTCTGTGAAACTCGGAGATTAGCATAGAAGGGGGGCCTGAACTGTTTTTAGTATGCTTTTACCATTTCTTGTTATAAGTCTTAAGAACTAACCCTGTGTATATGTAAATTTAACTATGCCTGTTAAGTAAAACTATAAAATGCTGTGCATACTTGTTTTGACGTCCTAGTTTCATTCCTTAAAGGTATACATATCCTGGGTTTGGTAAGAAACCGGCAGTGATTATCAGAAAAATATGCGTTATATAGAAAAGTTCAGTGTACTTACAAAGTTAGATGCAGGAAAGTAAATTCCAGCTTTGCACACCCACGGGGAGCTTACATAACCAAGTACACAGAGGAGAGGCAGCCAGATACAGAGTTAGAACTTTCTGGTAGAGACCAAAGGAAGTACTACTGCAATATGGAATCACATGGTTGGGCAGGGTTTAAGCTCACAGCTGAATTGGAGCACAAGGAGAGAGAGAGAGACTACAAATCCCAGGCTGCTTTGCAACACATGACCCCAGAGTTTGATACAAATGTTTCAGTTCTCCTCTGCTTTCTCTTGATTGGCCAAAACAATAATGCTTTTAGCAGGAATGTTCAGGGGTGTCATCTAACAAAAGCTGCTGCCTGCAAACTGGAACAATTTAGCAAACATCAGGGTGAATTTGTAAATGTGTATTTTGATATTTTTTCATGCAAAAATGTTTGCATATACTAGTGATTTTCCTCTATCAGATCCATTCATAATCCAGGAAACTTAAACATTCCTTTAATGAATTGTTGGTTATGGAAGAGGCACTGAAAAGAAAACATTTGCCCCACAACAAAAGATTAATTTGCATAAGCTAAAACATAACAATATATTCTGAAGGTATATTAACAGAGTTTATAGATAGTTCTCATTTGTACTAAAAATCCACATTTTAAAGAGACATAGCATTGAGGGGTAGCAGATGAGTTTATAAACTAAAAAACATAAAGCAGCTAATATATTTGAATTAGTTAAATTGAAAAAGGCCAATTAAAAAATAATTGGAGGTAATACTCTATATGATTCTGTATGTCCCCATTTTTTGGGAGGGTTTGAAGTCTACCAAATGTAAATCATTACTATCATTTATTTATATGCTTGTCCATGTGCCTGAGCCAAATGACTCATCATCAGCTTCGGAGATATGTGCTGTGGTACAAGGAATCAAATAATCAGTTTTATAATCATTAACTGCAGCTTCTCCTGGAGCTTTAGTAGCAGTGATGTGTCTAACAGAACAAAAGCAGCAGCTTTCAAGTTACTTTGTTTGTGCAGTGAAACAAACAGCAGTTCCTAAAGTGTGCGATGCTTATTTCAACAACATAGTGATGGCTTGTAATTGTTTGACTGTTTGACAGCCAATGAAAGGTATATAAAATGTGCTTATGTTTTAATGTTCAGCTTGAGTGAAAATAACTACCACATCTGTCACCTTAGTGTGTGGAACGACCAACCTGCTCTTGCAAATCTGAGGGAAATTATATGAGTAGAACAACTCCATCCCCACACTATTTATTGCTGTAGTTGGAGGCTTCTGTCACAATATTACAAGGGATTTTTTTTACTTTGCATTAAGAGTTGTGTAACATCACTGAATGCTATGTAATTTCCAAGTTTCTTAGGCTATAGATGCTAGAAGTGTTTAAACACACCAAACTGTGTTAAAAGGAACAGATATTATCGCCCATATATGTGCTATAAAAACCACCTTCTACCTAGTGCATGTCATGAAATCAGTAACCAGCCCCCACATGGATTAAATCCTAAAAGTTGACACAGATGGCCAAGAGAAAGCATGCAGGCTATTCAAATTCAAAGTAGTATTGTACTTTAAGATGTTACCAAATAAGTCCTTTTAAGTCATTTTCAGCTTAACAGGTCCACAGGAAAATCTCATAATAAAACATCTACCATGGGCTTGTTAAATAGATCCATTAACAATTGACTGACCCATTAAACATGCTGTTATTAGGAGTAAAGGCTATGATATCGCTCCCAACAGCAGTTACCAGAGCTTTATTAGGGCTCTGGTCTTGCATAAAGGATTTTAACAAAGCCTACCTGCAACCTTACATTAAGACTTTCACAGAGGCTTGTTGGCTTTACTACACCTTCTGGTATCCAGATATGCTTATCACAGGGTGAAATCTTTCAAAGATGGCAAGGTTTGCAAAAAATAATGGAGCTTAATAGGTTAAATACCTGAAAACTTTATTTGGATAGATGTAGGGCCTCGATAAATACTTCTCCTGTTTGCAATGTCGTTAGCATATAAATAATTAACAGGGTCTGTTTGGCCCACATTATAACTGAGGTCCCTTTGTTATCAGAGTTTGGGATGATCCGAGGGTAGGAGCTTTACAAGCCCAGGGCAACCTGCTATAGACTACAGGTATACTACCCACAAGGACCGTGGGGTCCTTGGAATTCTCTGCAGCAGCACCCTGATATCTGGCTTCTGTATCATTCGGGGGCTTTGCATCAGAAATCAGCACTTCCAGGCTACAAGAGACTCCAGATCTGCTTCCTCTTCAGTGGGCTTGATAAGACTTGTTACAGTCTCTCAGTACCTCCCTGCAGTAATCCAGGAGAACAGGAGCAAAATAAGAGACATACAATTTCTATATGCCTCAAAAGTGAACTGATTTATTTTGAAAAAGCAAACAATATGTATAGCAGTTAGATACAGAGGGGGTGTATACAATGTAACAATGAGAGGGTGTGGCAGACAATTACAGGAGATGACTCCACATGGAGTCTAGCAGTACCTTGATAGCTGGCACCTGAGAACAATAGGGTTACCTTCTAATACACTTCCTCTGTGTCTGAGTGGTCCAGACCTTAGATAGAGTACATGGCAGATGGGATTAACTTACTTTGCTAACATTGGGCCAGTGCAGACTACAATACAATGGAGTGGCTGGAGCCAAGACATCTGTTCTTTTTTGGGCTAAGATCCAGGAACTGGAAAAAGGGGTGCTTGACAGGGGTACTTTTGGGGAACCATTGGATCTTTTACAACTACTCATAATCTATAAGAACAGCAAAATAGGACTTTGCTTTTCGATTTCCAGACTCTCAGATCTGTAGAATGCCATAATATGTATATGAAATGATAAACAATAGTTATATTTACAAAAAGATAGAGACGTGGAAAAACATTAGCATGATAAAGCTATGCATTTAGAAAAGGTACTTATTTTATGATAATTGAACAATTTTCTGTGCCTTTATGTTTAACACATTTTAAGGTATTTTTCAGAACTTCATTAGGATCACTCTCTGGTGGCAATTAAAATATTGATTAATTTAGTTACCATTGTAAATGATGTGTAGGCAAGTGTATTTTTAAAATGTTTTTTTTATGTATAGTCAGCAATAGAGGAATGCATTCAGTAGTTATATTTTTGTTTAATTGTTTTCTCTTGCTTCATTTTATATTGAACTGGATCAACAACTGCTGAGACCATTTATAAAACAAATTACCTGTCTGTATCTATATAACACAATGATCCACTTGACAAACTAATTTAACTGCATAGAACACTTTAGGTTATAACCAATGGATTCCACTTGCTTTCGCTCATTTTTCTGGTTCATCCTAAAAGTAAATCTTTTATTAAAGATTTATACATAAAATATGGTTTTGTGTAGTTTACTGAGATGTCTTTCACACATGATCTAGAAATGATCAGCTGATCTAATGAACACCTACTATGAACTGACCCCACTAGTTTCTCTCTCATGAATTGCATGGTTTTACTAGTGTATAAACAATAACATTACCATGTACAGTTTAGTTAACATCATCAACTACAGACAAAAATTTAGTGGTTTTGTTAACTCTGAAACAAATCTATGAATATTTGCCTTTTAAAATGTATTATCTATTATCAACTTTCTAAAATATTTTTTTATTTTAAGTTGTATTTATTTTCGAGTGTTTTATCTATTTCTGTTTACTGATGTCTAACTGCACCTATTATATGCATGTCTAATGTATATTATTTGTATACTTCTTTTCTATAAAAGTAAATGTTTGTCTGGTATTTATTCATAATGCTAACATTATCTACTAATCTAAATCTGTTGACATTTGCATTATTTATTTTTCTAGCATCATCTTTACAACTCCATATATATTGCTATACTACGTGTATTAATAATTCATTATGTGAGGTAGAGAATAGGTTACCTGCTTATGTGATTTGTGAGGATAATGGATACATCTTAAAACACATCTCACATTTGACAAGAAAACATTAGAACTAGAGCTGTGAACTTGAAATGGGATTGTTACTATGAGGACATGTGGCACAGAGAATTCCTTCCAATTTCAATACAGATTTAGTTGTTTAACATTCATCCATCTCTCATAGTTTCCTCCAACAACACATAGCCATTGGTCTCGACTCTTAGGTAGCATATATGCATAAACATATTGAGTTTATATTATCCTTATAAGGATTTATAATTGACAGAACTACAATATTTTCCTCTGATTTGAAAAATTCCTAAAAAAATCTGCAGATAAAGGTATTTAATTTAAGCAGCGCAAACATATATAGATATCGGTTCAGGAAGGCGACGAGGAATCTCATCTTCCGGGTTAGCCCAAAGATCATCAGGGATATACTTTTCCATATAGGGTTTGACTATATCCTTCATAGGGATGGGCCTTGACTTCAGACATGATTCTCATATTCCTCTTCTTCCATGTCCTGGGGCGGGCGTGGGGTGTAGAATTGCATGGTTTCATATAGGTATTCTTTCTGGTTGATGGTTGCATCGATCCATTTCTGTATTAGTCCCCTTGCACTGGGAACCACACAGCACCCACAAGTAACCAAAATGACAAGCATGACACCTATGGAAGTCATCACAGACAGGGCTATGCCTTTCCATCTCCCGAACCAGGTCTGAAGCCAGCTGGTAAATGGGTTTTCCATCCCTGAATTTTCTGCCAGTTCATTTGACAGGGAAGTCAACCCCTCCAGGGCTTTGGTAACTGTTCCATCAGGTGCCATACTATTCGGGATGAAGGTGCAGCAGGCAGTGCCAAACATTTTACAAACACCCCCTTCTTTTGCTAGAAGCATGTCAGGGCCATGCGGTTTTGCCACATCATCAGACTCGCTTTTTCTAATTGCTCAGCCAAGCCTTGTACCGCATCTCTTGTATAGTTCACAAAACTGCTCCTTTAGATAGGAAGTGGTGGTATCCTGGATATTTCATCTAGTACGTTTCTGCACCTACATTATTTGTAGAATTGGACTCGTACCCCCAGTAGGTCTTTCTCACCATGTTTTCCCAACTCATGAGGGGTACCACTATGATAGTGGCCATGAGGGTCAGGCATAATATAGAGCCTCTCAGTAAACACCATCCAAGTTTCTCTGAAGGCATGCTAAAGCCTCGGTGCAGGGATTCTAACAAGAGTTCCTTTTTACCCCTCTGAGTCCCCTCTAATCTGTCTAGAATTCTTCACTGGGTTTGAGATTAGTGGGCCTATTGGTTACACTCCACTTTGTAGACCAGACTTTGCGACTAAGGTGGGGTTACTCAGTTGGGCAATCAGGTTCCCATAAAGATGCTTACAGTTGGATCTTTTTACAGTGGGTTCCATATATCCACAGTATCCATTCTTTGATCTTTACTGCTGTAGGGGTTGCTAGTAGGATCTTGTAGGGACCTTCCCACCTAGCATCTGCCCAATTTTTTTTTCTTGATGATTTTAATGAGGATCCATTCTCCAGGTTTTATTAATGTGGGCAGCTTGTGATGAGTGATACAGGTAATTTCTCTGTTGGTCAGCATTTTTTGGCTGTAATCTGCTAAATTTTCACTCATTCCCTCATCATGGCTCACAAAAGGTATTAGTTCAGGTAAATATAAAGGTCTACCATATTGTATTTCAAAAGGTGTTAGGTTACTTTTTGTACGTATAATAAGCATGTTCATCATTACCAAAGGTAGACATTAAATCCATTTTTTTCCTGTATTTGCCATTATCTTTCTTAGTTTGGATTTGATAGTGGCATTTGTTATATCTTCAACTGAAGAATGATTCCAATAATATGCTACATTTCAAGGAGGATCCAGATTCGGGCAGCATTTGATGCCATAACCGCAATTACCCTTCATGTGAAAAGCTGTTATAGCCGATTGTGGTGCAGTGTTTTTATAGCACCTTCTTGGAAAGGAGCAATTGGAAAAGAAAACAATTCAATTTAAAACCACATAGTGGTTGAGTGCTATTAGGCATTTGGGCAGCAATATATTGCATTATACTATATTCTTATGGCAATAAGGATATCTATGCCTTGAACTTGTTTTTACTAATATTATAGACTCTGGTGTCAAACCCTTATTCAGGAAACCTGGGATTACAGCTTTATGGCATATGAGGATTACTAAATATTTATTGGTATATTTAAATGTATATTGTTCAAACATTGTTTTGACTGATTTATCATAGGGATCTTATTTTTACATTTGTTATTAGAGATTCTCTCTAGTCCTTTGAACCTTGGATCCAACAATATATATTTACTAGCAACTTGCCCGTCAAAAATGACGGCAATGAAATGTGAATCCAGGCAATGCTGTTTGCCACACAATGGGAACCTCTCCCCCTCTACTTTACTGGCCTTGCGATGAGCACCTTCGGCACTCATCACGGGCCTTGCAATGATTCATTGTGAGTCTCTACCTTTGTCTACTTCCTCCCTTGTGTCTCATTTCCCCCTCTTCTCCCTCCCTTGTGTCTCCTTCGCCCCCACTCTGTTTTTACCCCCTCTCCCCTGTGTCTTTCACCCCTGTCCCCCTGTGTCTCTTTCACCACCTCTCCCTGTGTCTCTTGCCCCCCCTCTTCATCCCCTGTTTCTCTTGCCTCCCTCTCCCTCCCCTGTGTCTCTTTTTCCACCCCTGTGTCTCTTTCCCCATGTCTCTTCCCCCTCCATCGTGTCTGTTCACCCCCATTTCCCTCCCCTGTGTCTCTTCTTCCTCCCCTCCCTCCCCTGTGTCTCTCCACCCTCCTCTCCCTCCCCTGTGTGTCTACCATCCCCTCCTCTCCCACCCCTGTGGGTCTCCCCCTCCCCTTTGTCTCTTCCCCCTCCTCTCCCTCCCCTGTGTGTCTCCCCCTCCTCCTCTCTGTCTCACCCTCTCCTCTCACTCCCCTGTGTCTACCCGCTTCCTCTGTGTCTCCCTCCTCTCATTCCACTGTGTCTCCCCCCCTCTGCTCACTCCTTTGTGTCTCTCCCCCCTCCTCTCACTCCTTTGTGTCTCTCCCCCCTCCTCTTACTGCCCTGTGTCTGTTCCCACCTCCTTTCACTCTCCTGTGTCTATTCTGCCCTTCTCTCACTCCCCTGTGTCTCTCCTACCTACTCTGTGTTTCTCCCTCCCCTGTGTCTCTCCTCCCTCTCATTCCCCTGTGTCTCACCGCCCTCCTCTCACTCCCCTGTGTCTCATCCAACCCTCCTCTCACTCCCCTGTGCCTCTCCCCCCACTCCTCTGTGTCTCTCCCCCACTCATTCCCCTGTGTCTCTTCCCTCCTCTCCTGTGAGTCTCCCCCCTCCCCTGTGTCTCTTCCCCCCTTGTCTGCCTTCCATGTGTCTCTCCCCTTCACTCCTTTGTTTCTCTCCCCCCTCCTCTCACTTCCCTGTGTCTCTCCCCCCTCCTCTCACTCCCTTGACTCTCCCCCTCTCCTCTCACTCCTTTGTGTCTCTCCTGCCCCCCTCCTCTCACTCCCCTGTGACTCTTCCCTCCTCTTTGTTTCTCCCCCTCTCATTCCCCTGTGTCTCTTTCACCCTCTCCTCTGTGTCTTCACCCTCCTTCCCTGTGTGTCTCCCCTCCTCCCCATGTGCCTTCGGCGCGCAATGCTCCTGCACGGGCCGCCGCCGCTCAATGCGCCTCTGCAGCCCGCCGCAGCTTATGCCGTGCTATGAGCATCCGATAGCCTTTGCGCAATGCGCATGCATGGCACACTCCGCGCTATGCGTATGTGCGGCTTATGCCATGCTATGCACATGCACAAGCCGTTGCGCAATGCGCATGCGTGTCCTGTTGCGCAATGCGCAGTTGTCAAACTGCGATTTGTCTCAATCGTGCCGACGAATCAAAGTTTGACAACTATTATATGTGACTAATCAATAAAAATGACGGTTAATTAAAGAAAGTGTTGAAATGCTGTTTGTCACACAATGTGAGTGTACTGTGTGCCTCAAGTAACTAAATTCCTCAAAAAACAGAAATCTACATATCATAAAATAAGAAAAACTAAAATCACCAAAAATAAAAAATGTACATTACAGAACAAAAAAAAAAGAAACCTAAGTGACCAAAAATAAAAAAAGTAACATTACAGAAACTAAAAAAATACATTACAACCTCCCGTCACTACAATTTTTTTTTAAAATTACACACCTGAAAAAGAAATACATCTAATACATACATATAATACAATACAACAGAATTAAATAAACTAAAATACAACAGAATTAAATAAACTAAAATACAACACAATTAAATAAAATAAAATACAATACAATTAAATAAACTACAATACAACCCTATGTAATATACATGCCAGGATATAATGTAATATACATCACACTATGTAATATACAATACTATCTAATAATACATCCCCCTATCTATGTAATATACAATACATGCTATCTATATATATATAGCAACCCTAATTGTAAGCTACAATAAAATAATTAAGGCCACTTACCTTTGAGCTGTTTCTTCAGATCAGCAACCTACGGTAAAAAAGATTCCAAAAATTAATACAACACATTTACATGAAATACCTAAACATTGTAAACATTGTAAACATTGTAAACATTCTAAATATTCCAAATATTTTAAATATTATACTCACCTTTCCAGCATGTCCCATTCCAGCATGTGACGTCCTCCATGTTCCGTCCGGCATGTTCTGTCAGTCATCTTTACTCCTGTCAAAAAAAAACATTACATTAGTAAACATAAAGCAAAGTAAAATGAACACAATCTACATTATACTTACCTTTCCGCTATGTCTCCAGCTTCCTCGTCTTCTAAGGAAGCATCCCAGCCTTTAAAAAAATAAATAAATAATAAAATTTAAAAAAACGACACACATCCGCCCTTGCGGATGTGTCTGATGCTAATGACCTTCCTATGGAGTGTTCCAGAGTAAAATTGGCAATGGCGGCTTCTGATTGGCTGAAAAGGCTGTCTATCAAATTCAGCCAATGAGAAGACCCCATTTGTGAACCAATGAAAAAAGTATACACCCCAAAATACAACGCTGGTTGGATAACACACCTTTCAATTTTTTTTTTGAACCAATCCTAAGGCTTTATTGCCATCAGCCAATCACAATGGAATATACCCCCACGTACTGATTGGTGAAGACATCTGCGCCTTCCCATTGGCTGTAATATTGATTGATTTTAACAAATCCTTCACCAATCAGTAGGTGAGGGTGTATTCCATTGTGATTGGCTATTGTCAGTGCAGCCAATCAGAATGTGCAGAGGCTTCAACCAATCACCCTGTGGGGGTGTATTCCATTGTGATTGGCTGAAGGCATCTGCGCCTTGTGATTGATTTAAATAAAGATTGATAGGTGCATTATCCAATCAGAGTGGGATTTTAGGGTGAATCCCTTTCTGATTGACTCACACATTGGCGCCTCCTGATTGGGTGAATTTGATAGACAGCGTTTTCAACCAATCAGAAGGCGCCATTGCTTATTTTCTTCCGGAAAATTCTCCTGGAGACTCATTAGCGTCGGGGATGTCCGGGAGTGCGGATGTAAGTATATATATATATTTTATTTTTTTTACAGGGCGTGGCAGAAGAGGATCCGGAGGAGGCCGGAGACATCGCGGGTAGGTAAGTATAATGTAGATTATGTTTATTTTATTTTGATGTATATGTGTATTTATGTTGTGTTTTTTTTTTAACAGGTGCCGTGCCGGAGAAGGATTGAAAGAATGCCGGGCGGGACATGGCGGAAAGGTGAGTAGAATATTTAGAATATATAGAATGTATATAATGTATAGAATGTCTGGAATGTATAGAATGTCTATAATGTTTATTTTATTAGTGTAAACGTGTTGCACTAATTTTTTGTAATTTTTTTTCCGTTGGTGGCTGATCGCAATGAACATCTGCAAAGGTAAGTGGTCTTAATTTTTTTATTTTAGCTTAGATTTAGATTAGTTAATATATAGATAGCATTTATTGTATGTTAGCTATGGGTTTTATATAGATAGCATAGGATGTATTGTATATTATATTGTGTTATTTATTTACATAGATTGGGAATGTATTATTATATAGATAGGATGTATATTAGATTATGCTATTTATTTAGATAGATTGTGTGATGTAACGCAGGAATTTTGATTTTTGATTGCAGCAGGGGACCCTGATCGCATGCAATCGCGCCCCCCAATGCGATGGTTAATGTGGGGTTAATAGAGGGCTCCAAGCTTATCTCGGATCCCCTGGGGTTAATGCGGGTTTCCGAGCTTATCTCGGATCCCTTCTTGTCTAATTTGTACGTGGCTGGGCTGTGAGCCTCATTTTCGTTTTTTTTTTTGGCGGCCATTTTTTCTCTCGCTTAGCGGATTTTCTTGTTTCTGAACTCGGGACTATGGACTTAAATGGAGGTGTAACTTCACTTCAGAAGTTGCCCCCCTTGCTATGGGTAAGCTTTTTATGTAGTTTGTGTGAGTATTTGGTGTGTTTTCACTGTTTTTAGTTGCGCGCGGGTCCGCCGTTACAGTCGGATTCTTAGTGCGTGTTGGTGTTTGTTACGTTAAGGTTGGTTCCGAGGTGGTTTTTTTTTTCTAAGTCGTGCGTGTGATGTTTTTAACGGCTCGCCTCGCTACGCTCATTGCCTAAGTGCTATGAGTTAACGGCTCGCCTTGCTCATTGCGGCGCTCATCGCTAAGTCGTACGCACCACGCAACACAGCGTGACGACGAATCGTAGTTGGACAATTATAATATGTGATTCTATATTCATTCCTATTCTGTTCTACACACTATATATTTTCATAGTTTCTACTAATTATGGGATCCTCATGTTTAAATGGTTTAGACTATACACCAGTATATATATAAAAAAAAATATTAATTATACAATGTTTTTTTCAAGATTTTAGTATCCTTAATAAAGTTTATGTGCTATAGAGATTAATTGTTACCCACCAGTATATGCTTATGATCACATTTAGTTTATTAAATCCTATTTGGAGACCGTAGTGTTTTTGCTTCCATTTGCGGGTTACGGGCTTGAACACCAGGACATATTTGAAAAGTCCTTGCAATTTAATAGCGTGATTGCAACGTTACAGTTAAAGGCTTGACAGAACAAAGGATTTGTGGCTTAACCCGCAAGTCGTTTGAGAGTAGCTTTGAGAGGCCAATTTAATAGCCGTAAGTCTTGCGGGCTACATTACGGGCTACAATTTTACACGTTCAGGGTATTTAATAGGGCTGATAGACACGTTGAGGCTATTACAAAGTAATTTACAACTGTTATAAGACTGGTTTGTAATTGTGATCTAGATAAATATTATGATGCTGATCATGTCTTAATAATACAATTTACTTAATTTTTAATAACAAAAATAGTACTATTTTTACAACTACTGCATGCTATAATAAAATACACTTTTGTTACTTTATGCTATAGGCTACCATTTTTACTTTTTTCTTCTTATTTACATAACAAATAATATTGATGGGCATATTCCTAGAATCCTTACCCACTATAATAGTTCTGTAATATTTCTGCAACAAGAGTAATTACCAGCAGTATGTATCTCACAAATTATGCTAACTCACAGTGATCCACTCCACAGATTTCAGACCATCTATCCCATTCTGGATCACTACCTTGTTGTGGTGAAGGGGCTTGTGTACTTCAATAAAGCTTTGAGTTATACCATGTAGGGTCACCCAAGATGGGCAGGTCATAGCATAGAGGTCAGTCAAATTGGGGTCCAATAAAGAAGGAACTGGCAACCCACTGCAGTATCTTTGCCAAGAAACCCATTTGGATAAGCACATCACAGATAGATGTGCCTGTCCTGACGTTTCCATATGGTCACCAAGAGTCGGATATGACTAAAGGACCAAACTAAGAAATGACCAGGAGGCAGTGAACCAGCATTCAGTTTCAAACCAAATCAAAGGTGCAAATAGGCAGATTCACATTCTTAGTTGATCTGGTCAGTGTGACACACTAACTCAATTGCCTGAAGAAATGGTGGTTAAGCACTGGCAAAACATCTTTCAGAATAAGTGTTTTATAGACTTCAAATTCATCTTTTTGTTGGTCATGGACTGTATCCAAATACTCAATAACTTGCTTTTGTAGATTAAGAGCGTGAATCTGCTTGTTTGCACCTTGGAATTTGTTTCGAACCGAACTGGTTCACTGTCTACTGGTCACAAACAGTCTGGAATACCTTTATTTGAATAAGAAAACACAATGTGACACATTGTCAACTACCATCTTCTGATGAAACAAAGAAATACATTAAACAAAAAAACAAAATAGGGCGTTATCAGCTACACTGTTAGGGAATTATTAGCTACACCTCACTGACGAGTCCCAATTAAGGCCGAAACATACATCTAGGGTTTGTTGTTTCTCTTGTATAGGGTAAATTTGCTGGTATTTTGGGGCTGGATCACTGTTTTGAATGAGACCAGACTGATATACTACCCTGTGAAGGGTACCCGTGAGCTAAAAGAGGCTGCTCTCAGAGTGGATGACCATATCCATAGAACTACATATTATGGATAGTTCGTTCTTTGCCTGAGCACCTCTATAGTTGGTATTGTTAAATAAATAAATTATTTCTTTGTTCCCTTAAACTGCTCACACATAGGAGTATTTACTTGTTAATATTATTAACAATTTATAACAAAGAAATTACTGTCATCTGCAGTCAAAGGTATGTTCCCATATTTCTTATACTTTATTGTGGCTAGGGACATTATATGATAATCACTGTTACTCATTGGGGATCCTGGGAAGTCTGAATGAAAAACACAGCTCTACACCTTTGAAAGTAAAACCAATTGTTTAGAAAAAAAGTCAACACCACTATTTTCATTTCAAGCCCAACAGGTTTAGTTAAAAAATAGCAAGGAGGGATCTGACTCAAATACTTATCGTAGATACTACACAAAAACTTTGTTCAGAATATATACAGTTCAACAGTGTCAAATCGATTTTCAGGATGTAAGGATCCCCAAGGCACCTGGCTGTCTTACCTCTTCCATTGCTCCCACAGCTCCACAGGTATCATTCAGCAGCTCCCCTGGGGCCTAGGACATGTTCCTATACAAAGTTAAAAAGGACCAGCTCCCTTTTATTAGTGTCTAATAATAATGTTCCTGGGTGTTCGTGCTAGCAGGTTCCTTTGTCCATATCTAGTTCCTCTGCACTAATTGTTCCTGAAGTATATTTATTCCTGCCATTATGTCAGTCTGCTCCAGTCCCATGTTACTGCCTGCCATTGTGCCATCCTTGTCTCTACCAGGTCACAAACTTGCCAAGTCTCTTTAGCCTGTTGCACCCATGTGCAGTTGCACCTCTAAGGCACCTGTATGAGCACTATTTATTTTTCCCCCTGGACAAATATTCCTGTATTTCAACTTGTGTTTGTTTCTGGATATATATATACTAGTCACTTGCCCATCACAGATGATGGGATAATATTTTATTTTTCTTTGCCCCCCTCTCTCTACCCTGTGTCTCTCCCCCCCTCTCCTTTGTCTCTTCCCCCCTTCTCCCTCCCCTGTGTCTCTCACCCCTTCCCCCTCTCACTCCCCTGTGTCTCTTTCCCCCCTCTCCCTCCCCTGTGTCTCTCCCCCCTCTCCCTCCCCTGTGACTCCTTCCCCCTCCCTCCCCTGTGTCTCCTTCCCCCATCTTCATCCCCTGTGTCTCCTTTACCCTTCTCTCCCCTCTGTCTCTTTCCCACTATCTCCCTCCCCTGGGTCTTTCCCCCCTCCCCTATGTCTCCCATATCCTTTGTGTCTCTTTCCCCTGCCTCCCTCCAATGTGTCTCTTTCCCCTCTATACCTCCCCTGTGTCTCATTCCCCCATCTCCCTCCGCTGTGTCTCTTCCCCATCTCCCTCGCCTGTGTCTCCTTTCCCTGCTCTCCCTCCCCTATTTCTCCTCCCCCTCTCCCTCCCCTATGTCTCATTCCCCCCATTTCCCTCCCCTGTGTCTCATTTTCCCCTCTCTCCTTCCCCTGTGTCTCTATCCCCCTTCCCTGTGTCTCTCCCCTCATCTGTGTCTCTTTACCCTGCCTCCCTCCAATGTGTCTCTTTCCCCTCTATACCTCCCCTCTGTCTCTTTCGCCCATCTCCCTCCGCTATGTTTCTTCTCCTTCCCCTGTGTCTTTACCCCTCTCCCTGTGTCTCCCCCCCTCCCCTGTGACTCTTTCTCCTACCTCCCTCCCCTGTGTCTCTTCCCCCTTCCCTCCCCTGTGTCTCTTTCTGCCTCTCGCTCCCCTGTGCCTCTTTCCCCTATTTCTCCCCTGTGCCTCTTTCACCCTCTCCCTCCCCCTGTGTCTCTTTCCCCCTCTCTCCCTCCCCTGTGTCTTTTCCCCCTCCCCTGTGTCTCTCCCTCCCCTGTGTCTCCTTCCCCCATCTCCCTCCCCTGTGTCTACTTTATCCCTTTCTCCTACCCCTGTGTCTCCTTTCCCCATCTCCCTCCCCTGTGTCTCCCCCATCTCCCTCTCCTGTGTCTCTTCCCCCACTCTCCCTCCCCTGTAACCCAATTCTTTCTTTTCTCATGTTAACACTCTTATTTGTTCACGCTTCAATCCTTAAATAGTGAGGAAATAGAAGAGAACAATGTATTGTCTCTCCACTCCATATATTAGAATATTAAAGATTTGATTTGAATAGTTTAGTAATTTTCAGAATGGGTAGATGGAGTAATGTTTTTATGGGTTAGATTGTGACCCTTTAATGAGAAGATATGGTTGTGAGATTAAGTATAAAAATAAGATTCTATAGGGAAACTGCCATACATTGAATTATGTGGAAGGCAGAACAAGATAGAATAAATAGTGTTGTCATATTATTTGATATTTTAAAAACCTAAAATATTAAGTAAAGAGAAAAAAAAAGAAAAGAAGAAGAGAACATGTGAAGAAAGAAAAGGAACAAAAATAATAAGAAATAAGGAAAAGAGGGGGGAATTGGTGGAAATATATCTCTTCTCAATTTCCACATTGTCGGTTACTTGGATAAAGAATATAATGTTAGTACTTAAAAGAATTAGGTAACAGTATACTCGATTTGTCCTCCATGGTCAATGCCAGGGCTCCAGGCCACTCTTCCAGGACTCCATGCCACTCTTTAGGAGGTGCTGATTTTTGTCATAGAGTAATACTATGTTTAGAGTTTAGCCATGGTTCCCAGATATTTAGGAGGGTATCAGCAAGAGGTTGCGTGATTATTAAATTAAGATTTCATTCCATTTATGGTAGGGATGAAACTTACTTTCCAGGTCCTGTGAATCTGTATATATGCAACTGTCAGAGAAAAGACTCCCAATGGATATTTGTTGGTGCATAGGCACACCAGGCAGCTGGAACTTGGGCTGAAAATATGTGATATGATAACTTTACTGGTGCTTTTCAGTAGACACAGCTGGTAATCAAAGGATAATATTCACATAGCTGAAGCAAGATATCATGAAGGGTTATTTATTTATTTAAATAAAAAACAATCAATGGTTGGTTTTCAAAAAAGAGGAGCTTTGTAAACTTAAAATAAAGCAATCTCATGAGGCATTAGTATTCCTGCAGAACTGTCAGAGGTTGTGAGTGCCCTCTCATAAACAGAACCTCTGCAAGCTTCAATATCAGCTTCAGTCCATTGGTAATATGTTATCCAGAGCCATTACAATGTTATATATATATATATATATATATATATATATATATATATATATATATATATATATATATGTACAAAGACACTCATTACAGCCTGTAGTTTTTTTTAAGGAAGACTACCAAGACTTATTATTAAAAAAAAAATGTTTATAAATATATTCTATTATTTTTCTGAATCTCACTTTGCGATGTTTGTAAAATTGGTATTATTTGCATTTCTTCTTACTAAACTCAAATACATGTTTTAAATCTAGGACTGTATAGGCTGTACCAATATGTATTTTAATCTTCTATTCTCTGCACAGGCTTACATCAATATCTTTAACAGTGAAATATGAACTTTTGTACTATTTTTAATCATCCTATTTTTACTGTGACCAACATAAAATCCAAAGCAGTGCTCTTGGCAATATTTCCTGAAGTTTTAATGCTGATAAATTGATGCATAAACAATGCAGGCTTAACCGGTTGTAAATTTGTCTTTATCTATGCTGACTGCAATAATTACCAGAATATATTTTTGCCTTAAAGTGTTTAATGAAATCATCTGTTAGCTTCACTATTATAAGCAGTGCATACATTTCACCCAACACGTGTGCCAAATATGTTTTGGTGAGAGATAACCTGTTAATTTGTTGTTTCTTCCCTGCTTTTGGAAATATACTTTATGAAATATATAATCACTGGATAAATACATTATTTTAGATAAATTATCCTTGTTAAATGTAGTGTATTTGAGACTGGGGGGTTGCCTGTCAATGATTCTTCAAAAAGTGAAAAGACAAACTAAAATGGTCTCAGTCATCTCAAAATCTCAAAAAGCTTTTTTTATGTTATTCCTAAAGAAAAATGTGTGGTACATTCTACTATACATTTGTTTCTAAAGTAAATCATTGATTAGAAAATCTGCATTATTTCTGCCTTATTTTATGCCAATTAGTGACTCCCAAATAATATTTTGCTGTATTGACGTGCGAATTAGGGCTGCTTCTGCATAACTGGCTCTGGCTCAATGCCCTTAAGATTATCATTAAAATATTTATCTATATTTTTTAAATAGCACTCTCATTCAAAGTGCTTTACAAAACAGCTCATAGTTCCAAACTACAATCATGGTTCAAAATACAAATAAAGTACAAACTAGTAGAAATAGTACAATTATACAAAATACAGTTTTAGAGGACAGTAGAAAATGTAAAACAGTAATGCTTGTTATATTACAAGAGGATTCAGGCAGGGAAGTTAATAGAAGATTGTTGCCTAGTTGGTGCAAGTGGCATGGACATGCAGTAACACAGCAGGATAGGGGTGGTGGGAAGGTCTGCAAGGTTGATCATGGTGATCATGATGGGTGCATTGGTAACAATTAATTGGGTATTTTTGGAAGCAGGTGTTAACTTATCAGGTGCAGGCAAATCAGAGAAGGTGGGAGAAGGGCAATGAGGGTCGGGACTGTTGTTCAGGAGTGGATAGGCCATGTACCTATCTGAGTTATACATTTGCACACTGAGCTGCACACAAGCATTCTAGATCCTCACAAAAAATAATGAATATCTGCGGAATGATTTCCTATAGAGAAAAATGGCTAGTACAATATGTAGATGGTTTTTGATGCTGTTTGAGATGAAACCAACAAGTTGTTGGGGTGACAATGTGTTTTTAAACCATCAACGCAGGTAAGAGGACTTCTCTGTTATTTATAATGCACAATGCTTAAATTATAAATGGTACAAAACACCAACTCCCTTTCCTTATGCTTTTTAAAGGTGAAAAAAAATCTGGCATAGTACAAATTACCTCTACTTATAAACATATCAATCTTCAGATATTAAGCAGTCTTTAATTCAGCCAGCCACGTTATCAATAAATAATTTGATACAATGACTTCAGCATTTTCAGACAACAGGACAATTTACAACTAAAGAACAGAAGTGAACACATACTCCAACGGTAAAGTATATTAAACTATTTTAATTAAACAAAATAAAAAGAAAGCTACTCACATTAAGAGCATCACATGTGGCTTTAGTCCACATCAGAAGAAAGGCACCAACCTTGACCTGGCATTGCTCTGTCACTAAACGCTGCCCAATTTACCACCACCACTCCTACCAATAAATGACCATGATTTACTTGGAGAGATTAGGCCACAGCCACGTTGTTAACTTTTGCCAACATGACAAACCAACCATAGGTCACAAGACCAGCTTACGGGGTTCAGGCACCAGCACCTTTGTTGAATGAAGGATAAACTGGAGAGAGCCATCACTTTGGCTACTAACCATAAAAAGGAAGTCCAGCCCACCAAGGGGATACACTTAAGCGACTAGCACACACAAGTCCTGCGGCCGTCCTAACTGGACACCCTGCAGCAAAACGCCCACCACAAGTCGTGAATAGCAATTGCTTAGATGGACATAATTGAAAGAAAAACTGGAAAAGGATGTGTGTGTGGTGGTGGTGGGCGGGGGGCTTTTATAGTTTTCAGATGTTCTCTGGAGATTAGCAGTCACTGAAAGGAAGTAAATGAGTAGACAATGGTTCTCATACAGTCTGCCCAAGCTCCTCCCTCACCTCCTCTGCTATTATTATTTTTTATTATTCTTTATTTGTAACGCGCCGACATATTCCGTAGCGCTGTACAAGGGGAGAGAACAGGGAAAAATACAATATTAACAACTGAAAAATGGAGGGCCCTGTTTTGAGCTTAGAGTCTTTGTAGAAAGTGCTTTTTCCCAAAGCACCCTACAAGACTGAAAACTTGCTAATTACAATCTAAAGGGAATGGAAGAGGCAGAAGTCTGGGGAAGAAAAGTAAGGAATAGCAGGGTCAGGAGGGATGCGTGAAAGTTTGCTTAGGTGGGAAGATGTAAGAACTTGGAAATAAGTGATGGAGGGTACATTTTAGACATGGAGGAACAAATACATTTTAGACATGGAGGAACAAATTGAAATACATGGATTAAGGACAGAGTTAATAACCTTGTTGCTGAAAAGAGTAGATGAGAGGTGGGACTGAGTGAGGGGTCAGGGTTAGGAGATAGAACTCCAGCAGCAAAATAAGCAGGGAGATGAGATGAGTTTTCTGCTTGTGGTCTTTAGAACATGAATGAAATAGTGATTAAAAAAAGAAGAGGAGCTTGTGGGAGCAGAGCAGAGGGGAGAAAAATAGGGAAGGAGAGATATTAATGGTGTTGGAGACATAATGTGGAGCAAGTGAGGAGGATAGTCTGAGAATAACACTAGAGCTTAAGGTGAAGAAGAAAGTGAAAGGGAACATAGTGGCTAGGAGAGTGATCTAAGAGGAGGAAGTAGGGATAGTAATCAAAGCAGCTGATTGATCAGGTGCAAGCAGTTTTAGTGATTCAATAAATAAAAGTAAACCAGGGGTGGGTGGGAGGGGATTGCTGGTCTGTATTCAGGGGAAGCAGAGGTGAGATAGACCAAGGAACAGCTGGACAGACAGAGATGTGTAAAATTAGGTGGGGAGGAGTAATTAGGCAAAGGAAGTCACACGATGTGCATCAGAGTAAAACTATACATCAAAGAAGGCTTACATTCACAAAACTGCTATTCTTTCTCTCCCAGCCACTGTCGTACTCCCTTCCCTCAAAATCTCTCCCAGAGGTTGCTGTCTTGCTAGTTTTGCACAGATTTCTTCAAGATGTATATAAAATAATTATTTCAAAAAAGCAGTTTGTATGGGGGAGATTGTGAAATAGGAATCCAATCATCAGATTCCAGAAGACTTGAAACTCTTCTAAAATTACCCATTTAATTTGGTTTTGTATTTCCTTATAGCTTAATTTATCAATTCCTATTCATTTTGTCAAATTTCTAGCCCTCTAATATCCATTTGACAAGAGATGTACAAAACAATGTGCTATATTCCAGTTGTCATCTTATTAGGTATTTATATGGGGATGTCCCATTGCATATACAGTATTTTACAAAAGTGAGTACACCCCTGTATATAATAATAATATTTTGTAAATATTTTATTATATCTTTTCATGTGACAACACTGAAGAAATGACACTCTGCTACAATGTAAAGTAGTAAGTGCACAGCCTGTATAACAGTATAAATTTGCTGTCCCCTTAAAATAACTCAACGCAC